>JAQMYJ010000019.1:6815605-6829971 GCA_030014305.1 Clarias laeviceps | reverse complement strand
TCTTTTATGTAAAGCACTTTGAATTACCATTGTGTATGAAATGTGCTATACAAATAAACTTGCCTTGCCTTGCCTTAATAACTAATACTACGATTAGACCTAAATTTAACCTTAACCTTGAAAGAAAACCTTTTCCTCCCTTTCAGATTTTTTATAAAAAACTGAAAAACACACACACACACACAGACACACACACACACAGCCTGATGCAGCCACTGCTGCTCCTTTGATTTTGAGTACTGCTGCTGACTGCAATGAAAAATGCACAGTTAGCACTCACAGGAAGAGGAGTGTGGAAATGATAGAAATGTGTGCGTGTGTGTGTGTGTGTGTGTGTGTGAGAGAGAGAGAGAGAGACTAAATTCCTGAGAATAAGTAATGTTCAGTGACTCATGAAGTGCTGTCTTGATTGATTGTGTATTGAAAAATGAATCTAAGTTCGGCCACACCTTCTAATCTTATGGTCTTTCCTTATTATAATTTCTTCCTACATTGTAAAACGATGCTGAATGCATCCAAAATATGCAATAATCTCTTTCAAACTGTTAATATTGAGATGTGTCTCTTATGCTGGTAACTCTAAATGAACTTCTCCTCTGCAGCAGAGGTAAGTTTTGGTTTTGCCTTCCTGGGATGGTCTTCATGAGAGACAGTTTCATCATGATGGTGCTTGATTGGGTTTTGCACTTGACAATACTGTTGCTGCAAAAACTATTCCAGAACAGCTGACCTTTTTTGTCTTAAAATTAATTGGCTAATTCCATATGTGTGATTTCATCGTTTTGAAAAAAATCCAGTATTGTTCTAGAATGTAGAAAATAAATCACAAAAAAAACAAACAAACACTGAATTAGAAGCTGTGTCCAAACTTTAGACTGATACTGTATAATATATATATATATATATATATATATATATATATAAAATTTCTGTTTATGTTACCATCAGTTCAGGCTTAGAATCTCTTCTCATGATTCTAATCCAAAGAAATTAAAATCCAGTCTTTGTGGTGTTAGATCATTTGGTACATGCGTTAAGGGTTCCTTCATGCTGCAGGAAATGCGATTAATCTTACCCATTATTCATCTGCATGTCGGAAACATAACCCCAGTTTGAGCATTTGGGGTGTGATAAGCCAGCACAGGGCAGCATGAGAAAGCTGCGGTTAATAAATCAAGGCTCGATATTTAGGACACGGCTTGTGCCTTCCAATCCCGATCTGCGGCAAAGTGACCCAGCAGCTAGCAGACGTTAAGGCTTGACTGATATATTGTCTGGACCTTAAAACAGCTAATATTGTGCTTTTGTAAGTCGTGCTTGGGACCGTCCATTTCTTGAGCAGTCAGTGCTGCTGTTGTAGGAAATTTATCAACATCCAGATTTATCCATTCAACAACGCTGGTGTAAAAAAATAAAAATAAATAAATAGTTTTTTCCCATAATTTCAAATAAATGTTTTTTTTTTTCTAATTTCTTCAGTATGAAATGAAGCTAGTTTTTTAAAAGATGGATTTTTAACACTAACCCTTTTTAACTTCATAAGAGGTGCCAATAGTTGTGGTGGGCATTGTACAGTATATTGTCATTTAAACACCCCCTGGTCTGCCACTGATGGGTGATTGTGTTTTCTTGGCAATGATTTTGGCCAAATAAATAATTTTTGACCTTGGATGATTAAAAAAGTGTGATAAATGATATAGTTATTTATACAATTTAAATAAGACAGGAAAATTGCCATATTTACCATTTTAGGTTCTAGGAGAAGGAGGGAGGGTGTAATGATATTATTAATTTGTGCAGTCGGGAGCTGATTGCTGGCAGAGGCAGTTGGCAACAGCTGGATGGGGAAAATTAGGCGAATGTGCTGTAAATGGTAAAACAAATAACAGTAGGTTTTTAGTATGGTTGTTGTACAAATCAGTTGAGTAACGTCCACATGGGTGCTGACTGAACAGCATATTCAATTACTTTCTAATTCTAATTATCATCTCTATTGAAATAATTTTTTTGTGTGTTAGATTTGGATGGTGGCTTAGTGATTAGCACTTTCCTTTGCACCTCCAGGGTCGAGGTTTGATGCCCTAAGTCTCCTGGGATAGGCTTCAGGCCCCCCTTGACCCAGTATACAGGATAAAGTGGTACAGACGATGAGTGAGAGTGAATGTTAAATTAGGTCAGTCTTTCGGGGTCCATTTTTTCCTTACTATTCTGACAACATCCCAAATACTGTAAACATAATTAAATGAAATTCTTTTGTATTGTATGCTAAGCCAAACATACACTTAGAGATTTGAAGGAACTTAAAACATTCTAGATTTACCTGGACAGAAAGCCAGGATGCTTCCTGCGTCCCCTAGTCTCTGAGTCCCTGACTCTCCGGTAATATCAGAGAGTTCAAAACCCTTGTGTCAATCATCTCAGATAAATATGCCGACTGGCTCATTTTCTGTTTTATTGGGGTGAAATAAAGTACTTGCCTAAAAATCTACTCAACTACAACTAGAAGTACAATTTGTTTTTTATTTAAGTATAAGTACGAAATACATGCTAACTTGTACTTTAACTACAAAAGTACTAGTAGTCCACAAAGAAACTGATTTTCCTGGATTCCTATCTGACAGAGTTACTGATTAACAGTATTTTGAAGTATTTTGAACACAATCAAAGTTTTTCTGCAGAAATCTAAAAAGGTTCATTTATTTCTTAAATTAAAGTATGAATGAATAAATATAAACTTTATAGGCCAATTTCTTTAAAATGTGTAACACAAATTATATAAAATATTTGACTAGGTGGTTTAGACATGCTTGGACAAACAGGAGTAATCACTGCTTAAGTTTTTAGACAAAGACCATTACAGCTAGAATGTTGAATAACTCCAGAAGGAGTCCAGGTATGAAGTGGGCAGGATCGTTGCCCAGGTAACCATCAATCACTTTGGTTCACTGTGCTTTCATAATGATCTCTCTCAGTCATATCTGTAAACTAAGATTGGATGAATTGTTTTGCTTCTGCACGGTGGTGTAGTGGTTAGTACTGTCGCCTTGAACCTCCAGGGTCCGGGTTCGATTTCCAGCCAGGCTCGATTCCCGTCTCTGTGTGCATGGAGTCTGATTCCCGTGCTTGGTGGGTTTCCTCCAGGTATGCAGATATGCAGGTTAGGCTAATTGGCGTTCCCAAATTTTCCGTAGTGTGTGAATGAGTGTGTGATTGAGTGTGTATGTGTGTGTGCCCTGCAATGGATTGGCACCCTGTCCAGGGTGTACCCTGCCTCGTGCCTTAATCCTCCTGGGATAGGCTCCAGGTCCCCGCGACCCTGAATACAGGATAGAGCGGTATAGAAGATGAGTGAGTGAGTGACAGCGTAAAGATTTATGTTTAGATTAGAAAATCAATGCGCTTTTTTGTGATGCTTATCTGACAAGTAAGAAATCTCTGTTTAAAACATGATGAGTAAAAGTACAGGTTTTTCATTCAAATATGTGTTGAGTAGAAGTAAAAAGTATCAATTATAGAAAATACTCAAGAAAAGTACAAATACATGAAAAAAATACTTAAGTACATCAAAGTTTTTGTACTTTGTTACTTGCCACCTATTAATGCACTCTGATGGTAACTCAGACCGCAAATACTTAAAGGTTGCCAGATTTGTCAATATGATGCAATAGGAGTAAATGTGAACCAGTGAAGATCTGTGTGAAATCATATACAGGGAATTTATTTCTTTTCCCATTTGCACTGTGTTAAATTTTCACTTCAGTTAAAAAAAAAAAAAATCTAATATCAGGGTGTTTACATTTTGCAGTTTAATGAGAATTTATTTTTCTGCCCATGCCTAGTGCACAGCCTGTCCTGATATTCACATGTACTGTAGCCTGGGCTCTGCCGTGTGAAAATGTGGAGGATAAAACTGGCAGAAAAACAAAATCTCAGTCCATCGGCTCCAGGGGGCAATAATGACGCGTATGTAACTGTGGAGCTGCTTCCTATGTCCTCCTGTTCTGGAAGGTTCCTTAGCACGCAGGTTTTTTGGTTTCCTGCCTTTACCAGATGCTTTATTTCTGTTTGGCTAGTTTGTGTGAGCATGTGTGTGTGTGTGTGTGTACGTGTGTGTGTGTGTGTGTGTGTGTGTGTTGTGTTTAATCACACAACTGACAAATTTGAAACTCACCATGTGTAATCTTGTGACACTCAGGGCAATAACCCACCTAAATTCTGCCTCCTGCTTGGCTGACATCTTTGTTGTGAAATTGCAATAAATTTCCACCCGGTCGTCTTTCTGTGCTACACTACCTCCGATTTATGCCCTTCTCAGCGACACCTTTGACACGATTCGAAATATCGTCGCGTCTGTTGGGAGACGCCGTGCTTACGGCAGCACCGCAAGTTGTTCACACGGCTACACACACACCTGTCACTCACCCTGTTCCCCGGTCCCTTTTCACTTTCTTTTATTAGCCCCCCCCCCTTTTTTTTTTCGAGGCAGCAAGCTTTCCAGATTATTGATCTGGACTAACTGGGACTTTTCTGTTCTGGTAGTGTCATATTTTCAGATTTGAGACAGTTTATTAGTCACACGTGGCCAAACCTGGCTCAAAAACAACTTTCCTGAAAGCACCTGCGTTCCATCATTTTATATTTGACCCACGGTGTAGCGTTCGTAGCAGTATTGAAAAACTCAATTCACTCTTGAAAAATTTAATTCACTCTTGAAAAGACTCCAACATACAGTACAGGAATATATATTGTCAGTTTCATTTATTATTCATCTCTATATAATAACTGCTGCCCTGAGGGTAGTGCTGGCTGTAATTCAAATCACAGGTTTATGTTTACACACCTGTTCTAATACATTGTTGTTTCTATAGCAACAAGTAATTCCTGGTAGATAATATTCAAAAATGGGTTGTTTATTAAAAAATGTATTGTCATTGATATGGTGAAGTTTTCTCTAAGGAGATTGGGCATTTGCTGGAGAGTTGGTTGGAAATTGAAGAGTTATTGATGTGCTTATCTTAATAGGACACTGGTGGCTCAGTGGTACTGTAGGTGTTTCGCCTGCCATGCGGAAGGCCTGGGTTCGATTCCCAGCCAGTGCCCAAACCCCCCAGGCACTGGATTCAGTGCCGGTCCCAAGCCCGGATAAAATGTGCCATGTTGTTGTGCGGACTGGATATTCCGCTGTGGCGACCCCTTGCCGGGAGCAGCCGAAAGACCAACAACATTAATGTGACAACCTGGTCATCCAGTACATTGAGGTCGTCAGCTGACTTAATTTTTTTCCACATAACATTACTGAATCTAGACCTGACCAACTGAAGCAACCCCAGATGATAACACTGCTTGTACAGTTGGCACTATGCATGATGGGTGGATCATTTCATACTCTTTACTTCTTACAATGACACCACTCTGGAATAGCGTCAGTCTTGGCTCATCAGACCACATGCACTTTTTCCGACTCTTTAAACTCCCTAACCCTTTTTTCTGATATCACTCACTAACAAGGTATTTTTATGGCCACACAATTGTTTACGCTACATTCACATTACAAACCACCTTGTTCAATTGAGATTTTTTGATCAGACACGATTTGCATGTCATGGCCGTTCACATTCATAATTACAAGCCACTTGTTGCTCTCATGTATCGACTTTTTCAGTTCAAACAACGGAGGCGATTTTAGCAGAAATATGCACAGGATTTTGCTCCGCACGACGGTAAGCAGTCAGTCAGTGCATTTGTTGCGGTCTAAAGAGGGAATAAAACCAAACACTCTTTATAACTGTTTTAGCAGCTGTTACTAGCCTAGCACTGCAGTAAAACATCAGATCTGTGTCACATTAGGATTGGATTTGAGTCACTTCTGGCGAGTAATGTGAATGTAATCTTTGCCTAACTTCCCCAAGAGTTTAAGTTTAAGTAGTTCCGCCAGGTGTTCTGGTTTCCTCCCACATTCCAAAGACATGCAGATCATGGTAATTGCCCGTAGTGTATGTGCCCTGTGATGGATCACCACTGGTGAACCCCACCTCCTGGGATAGGCTCCAGGCCTAAGTAGATCAAGGTTTTCGTCTTTCGCAGAGTTGATGGTTCAGCACTATCCTCCCAGGTTTTAATAATGTGTTCGAAGGTTATTCATCCAAATCCAGTTCTTTTAATGTTTTCTTTGTTTGACCTAGGTCAATAATTTAGCCCTCCTTTTTTTTGCCAGACAGTATGGAATAGCATGTTTCATACCGTCATGTTTGGTTCCTAACATTACTAAGGAACTATTCTACCTTTATGTAGCTTTATCCCGAATACTATATATACAAAAGTAAAACTATGCCATCTTCCTAATTATGTTGCGTATGTTTTTTTTCCGGCTTGGTTAAACATGCCTCACACAATGCCTGCTCAATTTATTACGTATAAATATACAACCTGAAACATTTGATACGGTGAAAGGTTTACAATATGATTAGGCGTTAATGCTGGCTGTGTTAGTGCACGCTGGATGTGGATCATTACTCAAATTGTCATTCCCCCCGACAGTGGAGTTGCTGTTCTTCCCCAATAGTCTCTCTTCTAATTTCACCTTGATTGCTTTTCACTTTTGCACACGCACACGTTTGAGCAATTTATTCCCTCTGTGAGTGTGTGGGCATTAATGCAGCACCGTTTCTCCACCCACTCCTGCATTTTTTTCCCTTTTTTTTTTTTTTTAACACTCAAGGGCACATTTTTTATACCTTATAATATGTATTTGTTTCCTGAAAAAAATGTATATGGTATATTTAAGGTTTTATTAAACATAATGATAGGTACAGTATTGGCCCTCAAGGTCCAATTATGTTCAATAAAAGTTAGTGATTCTCTATGTTCATGTCCAGGTGAAAAATATATACTAATGCAACAAAAATGCTTTGGAAGGTTTGAAGGGAAGGTACAGTTTATAACGCTACAGGGTTGTAAAAGTAATAAATCTATTAGCCATCCCACTGACTAGACAACAAAGTATGGTAGCTAAAATAATGAAGATTTGTGAGGTAGTTAGCTAGTTAGATATGTTAATATAGCAAAGCAACCGGACAGTACTATGTATCTAAAAAGTCTGGCAAGCCCTGTACGGTGCCACCAAATATTTTTTATAATAAAAAAAATTCATTTATTTATTCATTTTTTACACTGCTTATCCTGTGTACATGGTTGCACGGCCTGGAGCCTATCCCAGGAGACATCGAGCAAAAGGTGGGGTACACCAGTGCCAATCCATCACAGGGGACACACACTACGGGCAAATACCTTAATCTGCATGTCTATGGACTGTAGGAGGAAACCAGAGCACCTGGTGGAACCTACGGGGGTAACATGCAAACTTCATGCACACAATAGAACCCTGAATGCTAGAGGTGCAAGGCGAAAGTTCTAACCATTACGCCATTATGAAGTGTCAGGATCCCAGTCAGCGGCATGGTGGCATAGCGGTTAGCACTGTCGCCTTGCACCTCTAGAATCCAAATGCGATTCCCACCTTGGTTCTGTGTGCATGTAGTTTGCATGTTCTCCCCGTGCTTGATGAGTTTCCTGCGGGTAGTCCGATTTCCTCCCACCGTCCAAAGACATGCAGATTTGCCCATAGTGTGTAAGTAAGTGTGAGTGACCTGCGATAGATTGGCACCCCGCCTCATGCCCTGAGTCTTCTGGGAAAGCCTCCAAACCCCCCGCGACCCTGTATACAAGATAAAGTGGTATATATGATGAGTGAGTCAAAGTCATTTGTTGCTGGGTGCCAAATGAGCTAAACTGGCCATTTCTCTCCCTCTCTCTCTCTCCCTCTCTCTCTCTCTCTTCTTATCAATCAGAGATGCACTAGCCATTAGTGATGGGAAGTTTGAATCATTTTAGTGACTCAGTTCTTTGAATCTTGTTCATCAAAAAGAGCAAATCTTTTTTTGAGTCATTTAGTTCATTTTGTTCTTTTGATCAGAAGTAAAATAAAATGTTACATTTTCAATAAACTGACACCCAATACGTCTATATACACACATTTTGGCTACAATTTCCAGTAATGAAAATATTAAAGTGCAGCTAAGGTCATATTATGATAAACAGAATGAGCAGCTCAACTCTCGTATCTACTAGTTCGAGTCGTTCGTTCCTTTGAATCCAGTGCACTTCATAGCGTCTATGGGACTCATGTGACAAAAAAACGAACGACTCGGACTAGAAGACTCGTTCAATTCTGATTCCTGTGTACTGCACTGCATAGCGTCTATGGGAGTCACGTGACAAAAAAAACGAATGATCCGGACCGAAAAGACTCAAAGGTAACTACTCAGTTCTGTTTCCTGTACAATACCTATGGAGGTTTTGCGATGCTTTGCATATGCGTGCCCAGTAGAAATTGAACGAATCACTCTCAGAGACTACTCGTTCTTCTGAGTCACGTTAAAGACTCGTTCAAAAAGAACGAATCGTTCATGAACGACCCATCACTACTAGCCATTCTTAGGCATCTGTGAGTGCGGAGAGCACTTATTGCTGGGTGTGTCACGCTGCTATGGAATGCAATCATGAGCAGCAGTTTAAAATCTTTTGGTTGATTCATGTTTCATATTAAATATTGTGTTCAGCCTTTTAAACTCTGTGTTGGCAACTCTCTCATGATTAGGAGAGCTGGCTGGTGGGTGGAATTAACAATGGACCAAATCTGAGTGGAAAGCGTATGTACAGACCAAATTGTTTGCAGCTATTTTGTCACACAGTGACAGTTTGCATCTTGGGAAGCTTCAATCCTGCCAAGGCTTGCCATTAGTTTCATAACTGATTAATGTACTGTAAGGTTCCTGAACTGTAATTTTTCATTGAATATTATGTGACATAGAATGAATGATTCACGTCTACTAGAAATAACTGAATGGTCAATTATCAGCAAATGTTAATTAGAATAAAGCTGAGCCTGGAAAATTCTCTGAATTGAGCAAAACTTTAGCTATGTAATGCGTGATGTGGATGTTAGGAAGGAAGTGATGCTCATACTGTATGTACCGTAGAGGGTCGGTGAATGATGGAAGCAGAGTGAGAAAGAAGTGAGAGAGAAAATGTTTGCGTTTGCCACAGTCATCTGGAGAAATTCATAACTAAATATCCTTAGGGTGTGCTGGCCCTGCAGGCTGGCTGAGAACACTTACTGAAGCAATTCACACTCCACACTCTCTCTCTCACACACACACACACACACACACACACACACGTTGCACTGCTCTCTTGCTGACACGTTCTTTTTAGTCAACATGAAAACCTGCTCATCATGCGGGCTGACAGAAGGCAAGAGTGCACACAAACACGTTACACACTCACACACACACCGTTCAGACATCATTTTGCTGTGGCAGCGGTTTAAATTTGTGAATGGAGCAAGGCTTAGTGTCCTGCATCGACTGCATAATGCATGAGGCAGGCCTCGGGAACATGCACAGATACACACACACACACACACACACACACACACACACACACACACACACACAAACCACATACACAACAATCTGTCAGATCTAATTTCATAGCATTTCGGTCCCAATAAAAAGTCAAGCTTGCAGAAAAAAAAAATCACTTCTATCAGAATATGTATCAGAAATATGCTTCAGTGTCTCCAACATGCCGCACCGAGCAAATACAGTTCACTGGAGCCTCGTTTGTTTGTGAAATTCGATCAAATTGTCAAGCAAACTGGAGTGTGGGTACAGAGCTATAAAAGTAAAATAACAGGAGTTATGCAGAAATGCAGTACAGGACCTGAACGAAATTTCCTTTATTGAATCTGAAAGAAAAGAGACATTCGAAAATGTCATTTAAGTAAAAGAAAGAATACATGTGCCATCATATGTGACATTAGATTCCATATACTGTATACACACAGTACTGTATATCTAGTTTATAAACACTGCTTAGTTAGGTGAGGTAATATACCACACTCATTACTGTTTTATTGAAATAGACTGATGTACGGTATATGATATGCACTTCCAAGACAAAAAAGAGAGGCCTTGCTTCTTTGTGATGTCTAACCTTTTACTTTCTTCACTTCTCCAGGAAAAGAAGCCCTTCAGCATCTAGGGGGCCAAATCCGAACTACCAAAGGGAGGATCGTCCATCACACTATGCCCCAGGACAAGGTGGCATGCCACGATCACCCTCTGACTATGGTCGTCCCTATGAGGACGCCCAGTCAGCTCGGGCCTCATATCGTACCCGTCGTGGTGCATGGCACTCCCAGGAGGAGGAACAGCACCACCCTCATCCTCACGAGCCAGGCTTGGTATCCGAGCGTGATCTCCATCACCCGGACGAGTGCCACGCGCGTTACCGGAGTGACCCGAACCTGGCACGGTACCCAGTGAAGCCGCAGCCATACGAGGAACAGATGCGCATGAATGCTGAGATGTCTCGTTTCCGCCACGAGCGGCGCCACAGTGACGTCTCCCTGGCGTGCACAGAGGCAGAAGAACGGCCCGGGGCATGGCGTTACGGACACGTCCAATCCCACGCTCCATCTTACGGTCACCGGCCCTCCAATTCTGGCCCACGGGACAAGACGGACAACCTGCTGCGCAATGACTCGCTTAGTTCAGACCAGTCGGAATCCGTGCGTCCACCACCACCCAGACCTCATAAAAGCAAGCGAGGAGGCAAAGTAAGGCGGGCCTCGCTGAGCAGCTCAGACGAAGAGCTTCCAACGACACCCGAGTATACAAGCTGCGAGGATGTAGAGATTGAGAGCGAGTCGGTCAGTGAAAAAGGTAAGGTGACATTTACAACACACACACACACACACACACACACACACACACACACACACACACACACAAACACACACACAAACACAGCAAAAAAGTGATAATTTAAACCGTATAAAGTCAGATCCAGAAGTCTTGAGACTACTACCAATATTACATAATTTATCAAAAAGTAATGTCAGACTAATTGCAACAGAAATATTAATATTTTAATATTTTTTCAGTTTTTATCTTAATTTAGTGCTCTGCTATTCATCAAATTTAAATATATATATTTTTTATCCCTCTAAAATGTTTATGTATAAATATGATGCAGACATGTAAAAGTTACATTTTGGTTCTTAAATGTGCATTTTCACGAACCTGGAATTATTGACAAAATTGACATATTGCATATTATAATAATATATATTTTTTAAAACATTAAGTTTTCTTGTTTTTTGGGGGGGACCAGTGACATGTTATAATCGTCTTTAAGCTAATTAAATATTTTCATCATCGTGTAAATATTAAAATGATTCACGCCATCTGTTGGCGTTTTACAAAACTAGTTTTGGAACTTTTTAATACCACCTCATATTTATTATTGCATTAAAATATAAATATGAAGATCTTTAACATTTTAAATAAATTGTTTAAAGAAAAAAAAGGCATTAAGGCTGTAAATATACTGTAATTTGATAGGTAATTAAACATTTTTGACAAGCAGCATACAGTAATATAAATTCATTTATGACCAGTTGCCTTTTAATACATTTGTGGAACAATATTATTATGGTATATTTTAAATTTGTTACTACATGTGACAGTCATAACTATCAATGAAAAATAGCAGTTCACAAAGCTAGCTAGATATTTGCTAATAGTTGTTGGTTACTGTTAGCTTGTTGGTTTGTAAAACTGGTAAACAAAATAATAATAATAAATTATAATTAAAAGTAAATAACCTCAGACTTTTTGACCATTGTGTATTTTTTTCCTATTATATTTGACCCAGCAGTAAATTTTTTGTAACTCGTAATACATCTATGCTAACAGGAAACAGCTAGCATGCAAAGAAAGGAGGCTAACTGGTCACTTTAAGGTGTTAGCCATAATTAGCCTTTATTTATTTGCATTGTTAAATAATAATGGATAAGATAATCACCTGACAAATCATTCACCTGACAGACATTTTAAATAAATGTGGTAATTATTAATGCTTAAAAAGGCTCCAAAATTTTCCACATATGAAACTTAATTTTCCAGTGGAATGCCATGATTTTTTTTCCTTCAAGACGCTCTTTTGAGTGTGGAAGTGTGAAAGCGCTTTGGGTGCTTGAGAGGTTGTGAGAAGGTACACTGGAGTGTAAAGTGTGTGTCTATGTGCATGTGTGTGTGTGTGTGTGTCAGGCTGCCGATCCTGCTATGACATGAATTGCAGAACCCTGGTTGTCTCTGATCTCATAGTTCAATCTGGTTTTAATGGACTGTGTTACATAATAGAAAAAAGGGGAAAAAGCCAGAGATAGGGAAGAGGAGACAGAGAAAGAGAACAGATGAGAGATCACCGTATTGTGCTAATAAAAATGGATTGTTCTTGTGATGAAGCACCCCAGTGACAGTACTATTTCCAGTCAGGCAGTGAGAGAGGCAGCCAGGGGGGTCTTCACAGCTTTAAGAAGCATCATCACATCTGTGGATTAATTAAAAAAGGTACATGAAAGGTAATTAAAGTTTGGAGGTTAATTATACCGTCCCTTGCCAGGATTCACCCGCAGATTCCTGAGCAATTAGTGTTATTTTATGATGAGTATTAGGTTTTCTACACATATCATATCTGTTTTATCTCAGCTGTCACACTGACTTTTTTTATGGAAATGTTTTTAGAGCTTTGCGCTGTTACACATCTGAAGTCCTAAATCATCTGGAAGAAAAACTCCACCCTGAAACAAATAAAATATGAATATGAATATTGGCCATAATGTTTATGCTCACAGTACAAGCAGATGACTGGGAATGGGATATTGCTTTGATACAACAGCTCTATAAGATTAAAAAAATTAATAGAAATAGAAATTAATAGAGTAACTGGCAATTTGGACACAGTATGGTCAAATGTTCTGTTGTTCCTGAAGTAGCCACATTGACATTAGCGCATCCACACAATCAGTTCAGAATACTGCGTCCTACAAGCCCCGCCCCCAATAACACACCTTCAGTGGGTTTAATTAAACAACAGTAAACAGCTAGCAGCTAACCCACTGATATCTTATATAGAGTAGTTCAGACAACTGATATCTTATATAGAGTAGATCACACCGCTGATATCTAATATAGAGTAGTTCAGAAGACAGATGTCTTGTATAGAATAGATCAGACCACAGGTATCTTATGTAGAGTAGATCAGATGTACCGCTACATTTCATTAGTGCTAAAGCTGTAGTGCATCAAAAAAAAACAACAACTAAAGGATCAGCTGAGCTTGAGACTGATCAGCAGAGCCAATCATGTGACCTTTTATTTTTAGGTCACATTAAAAACATATACATTCACTGTGTTTATCCTGACATTAAGACATGAAATAAGATATAAATTTAACTTTTTCCTGTCAAATCCCTCATTCTTCATTATGACTGGTTACAAGAATTCGGCTCTGTCTGGTGTTGGTTAGGTCACCAGAGCTCTGAAATAGGAGCCAATCCTAGATCAACATTGTCAGTGGGAAATGACAGTGGATTGGGGAGTGTTGTGTATGGTGAGTGATGTAAATGTCCATGGCTAGCACCTTAACACTGAGTTTACCAGCCCTTGTTGTTTTCAAACAGCAAACATGAGGGAAAATGTAATAAGGTGTGTGTGGGGGGGGTGGCTCTTATTATAGGCGTTATCACACCATTTCTTTACTAGTTTGCTAGCTCCCATCGATTTTTCCTTTCTTGTAAAAGGTTCTTTCGGAATCCTCATATTCTTATTTCATAGTTTAAGACAGAATTTACATTTATGAAAAGCACTGGTTGCCACGATGTCTGCCGGCATGTTGGAATTTATGATGTTTTGTGACTCTGGTGCTCTTTCTCAGTCTTGTTTTTTATTTTTCCTGTAAGAAAATACACAGCAGTTGTCTGTCACAGCAGGTCATTGTTAGCGCAGTTACAACAGACTTCAGTGGGAGGAAATAAATTCTACTATTCCACATGATAGACAGATTATGGCTGTTAGCTCCTGAAAAAAACAAAGTGCAAGATCTTTGTTTCTCACTCACCTTTTTCCATCATAACTGAAAATCTGGTGTAAAGGGTAATGTTTAGACAAAAACGTTGGCCTCAATGTTCCAGAATGCAGTACAGACTTGGCTTGAATAGTTAGTGATGTACAGGATGTTGAGCATGCAAGTAAATGAAAGCGAATTTATATTAGATTTATATGATATCTTGTTGAAATGTCCTGTAAAAGGACAAAAAAATTTAAAAAGTTAATAAAGTGCATGCTTATGTTTTTTTATTATTTTATTTTAACTTTATTATTTCCCCCCAATTTTTGCCCGATTTTCTCCCCTAATTTTGTCGTGTCCAATTCCTCCCAGTCACTAGGGGCTCCCAC
>JAQMYJ010000019.1:6780639-6798626 GCA_030014305.1 Clarias laeviceps | reverse complement strand
TTTCTTTCACTCCTCCTTTATTGGTACAAGTCAAATCAGGCATAAAGTCTAACAGTGTCATGTAAATAAAATAAATAATAATTTATTGAATTGAATAATTCTATTTAATGAATAATTATATATATATATATATATATATATATATATACAGTATATATATATATATATATATGTGTGTATACCAGTTTTTTTTTATGATTTTGATTAGAAAAAGCATTAAGGTGCAAAGGTGCAAAGCATTAAGGTCATTGTTTCAGACTAAAGATAAACTAAACATGACCTTTAAGTAGGTCTTTCAATTTCTTTTTGATTTTAATTAAATCTTTATAATTTCTAATATCTGGTAAGGAGGCAAGCTTTATTCATTTCAATGTTGGGAGTAATCATTTCTAGTTCTGTTCCCCTTTAATGAAAAAGACAAAAATGTGGTATTTTAACCAGAATTTATGATCACCTTTCACACAATATTTAACCTCCTTTTCCATGCGCTTAAACTCTTCATTGTCTTTAACTCGCTGAGATGTGGATATGTGTGTATACATTGAATAACACAATCTGGTGTGTTTTTTTACGTGTGTGTGTTGTTCGCCCGGGTAGAGCTTCGGTTTAAATAGGCATTCTGGCTTCCGAATTCGAAGGACAAGACGAGCACGACGATTATATTTAGAATTTCACAACTTAACAGGAGCACAAAGAAACACTTTATGGTAAAGAATCATCTAAATGAAAATGACTCGGATGAAAGAAAATAAACGAGAAGCTCATTATGCACATTCAGAAGATGTTCCGCCTGATTGTCGCCGTTTATATTCTACCACTCCAGCCTGAAAAAAGGAAAAAATAAAGGGGAAGAGACATTGCGTATTAATTAACCTGCAGTGTTTAGACTGAATCTCTGCCTGAGCTCTTTTAACACTGGTGCTGTCATTCTGGGTTTAGTTTCATGCCATTGTTCCTTTGTTTTGTTCTTGTCATTAACTTTGCTTACCCAGAGCCAAAGCCTTAGTAGGAGAATAGAGCCTTTTAACCCTAGGGTTCAGGTAATTCACACTATATTCCACAAAGACACTCACCCCTGTGCCCTGATCTCCTTATTTACCTCCTGCTTCTACTAAAAGCACAGCAAGGAAATGGCTACTCTTTCCTGTTTATTTCCTTTTGCTTGTGTAATTTTAGTATTACTTTTCTTTCTACCCTGTTTTTATATTGGAATGATTTTGCAAGACAGTTTGAATGACTTGCATGATCAAAATGGAAAAAAAAAGAGATTTTTAAAGAGATTCTATTGCCTGACATGCCACACTCATCATATTCCACCAATTTGAAAATAATAACACACTGCAGGATGTGTGGTTACAGGAAAATAATCCACTCTGGTGTGGTGGTACAGTATATGATTACTTTCCTATAACAGCACAGTTTTATAATAATAATAATAATAATAATAATTTATAAAATTATAATCGCTGGCCAAAAAAAATAAAATAAAATAATAATAATAATATATATTTTTGCCAGCCATTTTAATTTTATTCATTAGTAAACATAATATATGTATTTTTTAAAGTTTGTTTAACGTTGCATTTAAAATCATTTCCTTCAAAATTATTTCCTGCTATCACTCACATTACAGCAAATGTCTTTTCATTACCAGCCTTGCTTTTTCCTCATTCTTAAATAAAGGAACAGAGCAAATTACTACTTCGAAATTGTGGCAGACTGTTACAAAGTGCTAGCACTGGAGTCTCCTTCAATAAATAGCAATTAAACATCATGTCAACAATTATACTTTCTTACAATCACGTCATTTGTGTCACAGCTAGAACTAATTATTAGAGCCGTGCTCTTATTTATTAGCACATCAAATTTGGAAATTCCACCATGTTGTGGTATAAAAAGGAAATAACATTTTGAGTGATTTGGTCTGTTTTCTTAGAAAATGAAAAGAATGTGTGAGCGATTAACAAGGAAATTAAAGAGATTTGTTTTTTCTGTGACCTGTAATTACGTGTCCGTCTCAGCTCCTCTTCTTCTTTATGTTTTTTTTATTTGGTTTTAGGTAATTCAATTAGTTTATTTTGAGGGTAGCATTAAACTTTTTTGCTATTGCTATGTAAAATAATTACATTTCAGTGTACTTAGAATTAGATCAGATGCAAACAGGACACTTCTTAACTATGTAATTACAGTGATGTCCAGAACCTGAAACCATCAGCATCAGCAGTATGTTCCTGGAGTTCGAGTCCCACTCAGGCCATTCATTCATAATTTTTTTTGGTTTTGAAGTCGTTGTCGTAACATTGTGTTAGTGGTTGACACTTAATTTAAAAAGTAATTCTATAAAAAAAAAACTAATACCAGCATTGTCCCAGCATTCATAACATTGGCAATTTAGCATCACCACAGTATTGTATCAACCAGAAATTCCTGCTCGGTTGGGGTACCCTGAAAACTCAGCTAAATAAACATCTCCTTATACAGTAGATGACATTTGAGAATTAAATATTCTTTTGGTTGGTCTTCAATATAGGTTCCAGTAAAATAGTTTTTGTTACAAAAATAATAACACATTAGCATGCACTGATCAGCCATAACATTAACACCACCATTCACCACGGTGAATTAGATAATATTAATTACGAGTTATATACAGTACTATAATTATATAAACTGGTGACAATATCATGGGCACCCAAGGCTCATTTATGCTTGTGGGGACAAAAGGCTATTCCGTTGAGTTCACAGAAATGCCAATGCAGCACAAATCGCTAAAAAAAACAAAAACATTGCTGGGCACTATAGAAAGTCACCAGAACACCCAGTGCACACAGCTCACCACACATGGGGCCCAGCAGGCAAAGAGCCTAAGGTGGTTGATCGGCCTCCAAACTCCCCAGATCCCAATCCGATGAATGAATCCCAATTAAGTCTGATCCATGGAGTTCCTACACCTCAACCCACAGCTATCAAAGGATCCGCTGCCAATGTCCTGGTCCCAGACACCACAGCACACCTGCAGAGGTCTTATTAAATCATGTCCAGGTGGGCCAGAGGCAGTCCGGTGGCAAAAGCGGAACCTAAACATCACTGGGCTTAATTTTATGGCTGATTGGTTTACGTAAACCTGCAAATTAAATTAATCATACATTTAACGAGGTTAACCAGTGTATATAACATTTATTTCATTTAGGGAATTTTACTTCATTTATGGCTTTATGTGCTCCTTTGACTCCCTGCTAGTAGAGTAAAATCTAGATATGAACAAAATCTTAGTGTATTGTTCCCGTTTTGTTCACTCTTTTGCCTGACCTCTGTGTGTTTGTCCACTGCATGAAATGTCCATTTCTGCTGTCCACTCATTCCCTTGCCTGTTATGTTTAGTTTAAAGCAAATTTCATACAAATTAAAGCTCAATAAATACATATACATCTAGCGTAAATAGCAACTAAGTCATAAACCATGCTAAGAATACTTGAAATTAATATTTTTAGAATTTTTGCTATATCAGTATAAATCATAACATGCATACTCATGAAAACTAACACTAAATATATATAGAATGGTGTGTTAAGTGATTGAATTGAATTCTGCATATTTATTTATTTATATAATTTCTTCATATTTATCACAACTCACACTTTCATGAACAATGAACAATATATATTGCATACTAGAGGCACTTGTAAGGAAAGCTATGACTCCAGAGATGTCTTGATCTTTGATCAGGTTAAACTCTGGTACGATAAAGTAGGCCACCAGCTCATCGTCACCATCCTGGGAGCCAAGGACCTGCCATCACGTGAAGACGGACGACCAAGGAACCCCTACGTTAAAATCTATTTCCTCCCAGACCGAAGGTAAGGGTAGATAAAGTTTATTGGTATGTTAAAGCACCAATTTATCTGTTTTGCTTCTCCTTTCAGTGTGTATATACTGTAGAATCAACATAATGTGTCAAGTAAAATAAAAATAAATCATACGAGATCTTTAAAATAGGGTTGTTTTTTTTCCCCACTGCCTGGTCCAAAGACAAAACAAAAAAATCGCAGCATCAAGCAACTAGAAAACAACTAAAGGAATTGCTGAAATTACTAGAGTTAGGTTAATGTCAAAGGAAATGTTAAAACCTGTAAGGTCATTGCTGAACTGTTATTTTATAATAATAATAATAATAATAATAATGCATTTTATTTATATAGTTGCCTTTCTGGTCACCCAACTTCGCCTTCCAGATCAAACAGGAACAAATTAAACAATAAAACAAGATTAACATTAATAACAATGTCATGTTAACAGATCAAAACAAAAATGAAATGAAAAGAGACAGTGTCATAATTTAAGACATTTAAAATGTCTTAAAATGATGATTCAGAAGGAGATTTAAATGGAGATGGAATTAATGGAAGCATTAATGCCCATGATCGGCGACCACTTAAACACTTGGTGAAGTTAAATAGTAAAAAATTGACAATAGGAGTAACAGCTAAAGGTGGTTGAAAAAAATATTAGATTGTGAGACATTTTCCTTTGCCTTGTACATGTACTTTGCACAAGGACAATAAAGTTAAATCTATTCTAGTGTAATCTAATCTAATAGTGAATTAGATTACCATTCCTTTACACAAAATGTGATGAGAATGCACAGGATTTGGACTAAACAGCTGTTTCTAAGCAGCTAAACCCACTTTTTAGTGAGAGGCTTCAGTTTGCTAGTGAGCATAAAGAGTCAACTTTGGAGCAATGGAAAAAGGTCATGTGGTCTGATGATTCCAGACTGACCATATTCCAGAGGGATTAGGAGTTAAGAGATTAAACCAAAGGAAGTGCGTGAAGTGATGCACCCATCATGCATAGTGGCCACTGTACAAGCCATTAGCGCCGGTGTTATGATCTGGGGTTGCTTCAGTTGGTCAGGTCTAGACTCAACACTGTGAGAAATAAAATCATCTTGTCAAGTCATCTGATGCCCTGAATGTACTGGGGTGTCCCATCAGTAGATGTTTCTTCCATGATTGCATGGATATATTCCAGGACAGAAATTGTGTGTGGTTCTAGGGGCATGATTGTGCGCCTAATCACAGCTAATGGATAATGAAAGTAATATACAATTGTGAGACATTTTTAATGGCCAGGCAGTGTAATGTAGCATTTAAAATTCTGATTCCAAAACCAGATTTTTTAAACATACATTAGCAGGTCAGACCAGTGTCTTTTGGTGAGTCCTGGCAAACATTCTTCCAATGGTGGTAAATAAAAGCAGTTTGGATTATTGTTCCACCAGTGACAAAAGCAAGAGGAGAACTAAAACGGTAAAGAAGTCGTTAGAGCCCAAATGGAACCAGACGTTCATGTACTCACCGGTACATCGACGTGAGTTTCGCGAGCGCATGCTGGAGATCACGCTGTGGGACCAGGCACGAGTCCGTGAAGAGGAGAGCGAATTCCTCGGAGAGGTACAAACATGTGATGTGTGATACAGTATGCAACATGGTGTCTAGAGACAAGCTGTCAGTCTTTGTAGTTTAGTGTATTCCTACTGTAGGTAAAATTAATGAATACAATATGCAGCATGAGTTTTGTCCACATGTACACTGAAAAAAAGTGGCCTGTATACTTGACTTGTATTGTTCTTCCTGATTAACGGCGTATACATGCAGTAGAACTTGTGTTGTTTTTCGTTTAGATCCTGATCGAGTTGGAGACAGCGCTGATGGACGACGAGCCGCACTGGTACAAGCTGCAAATGCATGACGTCTCTTCAATGCCTCTGCCTAAGAGTTCCCCCTACCTTCAAAGGCGAACGATGCACGGAGACAGTCCCAGTCGCAGACTACAGAGTACGGCTTCATTGATATATCTATTTCAAGTTACACCTACGTACAGTACTGTACATGCTGCCAGACAGTACATTCATGTCATGCATACAGTATGTCAGATCAGACTTTCATTACATATACTTTATCTATCCTTTTTTCTTGACCTTGCTGTTTTTGCAGCTCATGGCTCGTATAATTCAGGTAAAAAAAGAATAACAAAAAAAACAAAAACAATGCATGTCCATTTCTCAGTATTAAACACCACTTTTCCCTTGTGTTTGTGAAAATACAGTATAACACTGAATAAAATTAAATACAGCTCCAGACTCCATCCTTACCAGTCTCCATAAACTCCCCTCAGCTGGATTGTTCTTTTCTCTTGTTGTCAGCTCCATCGTGACTAACTTTAATACAGTAAAATTCCCAAAAGACTAACAAGAAAGTGCTTATTTTTGATGTTATTAACTTGCAGTGTTTGGCTGTCCAGAGAAAATGCTTATGTCATCATTTTCCTTAATAACTCTCAACCCTTGATTTATGTTTCTGTTTTTTCTCCCTTTTTTCCTTCTTCTCTGAGATGACTACTGTGAGAGGTTTTCACATAATTTTAATCAGACTTCTAAAATTTTAATCAGCATTAGCACTCTATACGGCATTAGCATCCCTTTGCCTACTCACACTGCTCTTCTAGCAAGGAAGAAAAAAAAACGAGTGCACGTACGTGTGAAATCCGACTGATCTAAAAATAAGAAGTGCGAAAACATATTTTGAGTCGAGAGAAGCGCAGTTCTTTCTGACTGATATGTTTGTTTAAGTTTAACTGCCCAGTTCCTGGCTGAGTACAGACAAGATAAGGCCAAGATTATTATAATTTTTTTAATATTCACCAAAAATTCTTTGTGTACAAGATCCACCTTCATTTACTGTTTGGATAATCATTATAAACCCTTGTTTCCAGACCTTACAACAGAATCATTTTCAGGATATACAGTACGCCTACTTAAATCTCAGATTGTGTTAACGCTATTGACAGGCAGGAAACTCAAATAAACTGTGCTTTACAACATTGGTGAGCAGAAAAGTATCTCAAAATGTAAAATGTGTTATTATTGGCTAGGATTTCTGTTTTGGGCTGATCAGAGTGGAACATGAGGTGGTCTTCTGCTCTTGTAGCCCATCAGCTTCAGGTTTTGATGTGTTCTGCATTCTTTTCAGCTCACTACAGTTGTAAAGAGTGGTAACCTACTAGTCAGCTCATAACCAGTTTGGCCATTCTTGTAAAATAGAGGCTGTTTTGTGTGGAAAATTTTATGAGGTCAGCAAGTTTTTGTAGCATTCATAACAGTCCAACTGGCACCAAACTGTCATCCATTGGATTACTGCTAGATGATTTGCTGATGGAATAATTGCATGAATGCATAGCGATTAACACGCTCTCCATCATCAGTTGAATTCTGGTCAAAGTAATGTACATTATGGAATGTAATATAATAAAGACATTTTCGTCAAAGAGAAGAAACTATCAGAACCAATCGATTAAATAAAGTTATATAGTAATGTACACTTAAATCACTATACATCTGAACATTTGTGGGTTAAGGGCCTTGGTGGTGATGGGGTGATTAAACCTCCATTAAACCTCCAGCAAAATCCAACATCTTAATCACTATAAAAATCTTATTTTTCATCTCAATCTAATAATCTAATACTCAATCTGATGGATTAACTAATGAATTTCCTCTTTCCTTTTAAGACCTCAGGCCATACCCATAAAACTGATTTAAAATCATGCCACGGGAAATGTATAAAATGTTGCCATTCATTAAAACCTTCTACTCTTGTGTAGGATCTCACAGGGTCAGCGACAGCGAGATTTCCGATTATGACTGTGAGGAGGGAGTGGGAGTGGTTTCAGGTGAGCACACCGCAAAGACGCTGAAGATTTGTGACACATTTCCCTACATATTCCAATTTTATTTCTCAGCTATCAGTAGCTACGCTTACACGGACAATGTGTCTTCAATCTGCTTGAAATCATTCTGATTAGAAATTCCAACGTAACGTAAATGGACCCTGATTCGAAATGATGCTCAAAGCATTGAGTCAGAATTTTTATTTTGTTTGCAAGTGTTTAATCTGACAGAAATATAACAGAAGAACTTTGATTTTATGTTAGGCTTTCCATCTTTTCCACTTTCTTCGTTATGATGGATTACAAGAATTCAGTCTCATCAATGATTGGTTAGATGCTTTACTATGAGTGAAATGTGAGCCAGTCAGTGCTTCTTTCTCAGCCAGAGACCCAGTGAGTGAAGATGAAGACTGTTGGGAGAGAGCTTTTCTTATAGAATTTAATGATCCTGAATGGATGCAAAATTTCCTTACAGGAGAGTCATCGGGTTACCTTATTTTACCACCATATGTCACAGAAAGTATGTATTTAATCCAACACGAGAGAAATGATCGGATAAAGTGTTTACATGACTGAAATGCCTAATAAATAGATTATTAAAGGTTTACATCACTCCTTTTATTCTGAAATTTCTTTCTGACTGGATCAGGTCAGACTGTTCTGATTGAGGTGTTTACATGATGTTTGGGCTATTAATTTGATTAAAATGTCTACACATATTAGTAGAATGTTAGGGTCCATGTAAATTCATCTATTGTTCACAGTGGCAGCCATGCTATAAACTGTACTGTCAAAAGAACACTTTCAGGCAGGTTAGTTGTTTGCTGAGAACGAATCAGATGGCAAATTGAATTCCTTGGTCCATTTGGTACTTGGTTTGTTTTAGCTTTACACTATTATTTAATTAAATCAATGTAAACTGGAGTACATGGAGGAATCCTACCATGCATTTTAAGAACATGCTACCTTTATGCACTTTATGCGAGGTGGGAATCAAACCCAGACCCCGGAGGTGCAAGGTGACGGTGCTAACCACTAAGCCACGTATAATGTAGAGTAGTGTGTGTATTTATTGTAATTAGTGTTTCATTAAGGAAATCCAAGGTTGGGGAATGACCCATACTCATTTTGTACCTCATGAAGTAATGGAAATTGTTCATTTGGGTTAATCACATAACCAGAGTGGTGAAGTGATGCATGATGGGACAGTTCATTTGATTTACAGCTCTGAATTCAGTTGCATTCGGCTCAGAGAAAAGCACACACACGCACACACACACACACGTCTTTTTAATTCTCATCCATCTTTTAGTAGCTTCTTGGACATAGGTTTCAGCATTTCCTTCGTCTTTGTTCTGCTTCTTTCTCTCTCTTGTGCTTATTCTCTCTCTTTTCCTCTTTCTCATTTATAAATGCTGATTCGTTGCTTCCTGCTGCATGAGTCGATTACTGTTCAGAAGAACAGCTTTGTCTCCCATTGAATTGGTGAGCTTGTTTTCATCTCTGCTGGATTCAGGCAGAAATGCTGTTTTGATGCAGAGATATGTGTGTTTGAGGGGAGAAAGATAACTATAATGCAGTTACTTCTAACAGCAAAGTAATGATTTTCCTGATGCATTGTTTAAAAATCTGGTCTATGAAACTGCATCAGTATTTAAGGAAATAAAATAATATGAACTGATCAGTGATCAGATGTTGATTTATAAGGTAAATTAATTGCAGTTTATTCGAAATAAGCTTACTGTTTAAGCAGGCCTTATTCTTTTGTACTGTACAGCAGATCATTTTCTGAGGTTTGTTTAGGATTCCAGTTTTTTCTGACAAGTCCCGCCTTCTGCATTATGATTGGTTAGAAAAATTCAGTCTCATCTGGGATTAGTTAGATGCTTCATTTTATGTGAAAAGGTGAGCCTTTTCAGTGTTCCTTCCTTAACCAGAAACTCAGTGAGTGAAAGCAAAGACAGATGTGAGAGAGTTTTCCGATCAGGAAAGGATGCAAAATTTCCATACAAGAGACTTCCCAAGTCACATAATGTTACCCTTACGTGGGGCAAACATGCTCAAAACCAATATATTTATTCTGACAAGAGTGAAAAATACACTCTGTTTTTTGTACAGTACAGTGTATGAGTGGATCAGGTGACATGCTATATAATTAGAAATGTATTAAAAAAATGATTTACAATAATAATAATAATAATAATAAAACATAAAAATTGTTAAAAAAAATAAACCACAGTTAGGCTTCTGATAGCAAGTTTGCTTGTTGTATTTGATTTTGCAGCATTTCAGTGTCAAAGCTCCTTTGCTGTATTAATGTTAGTCTTGTCAATCAATCATTTTTTTTACTTGTATTATAAACATGCAATATTGGAATAAAGAAATGCAAGACAAACTAGTTAGATGAAATATTGCAGTTTTATGATATCTCAAACATTAACATTTAACAAATGTTACGTTAAAACCTCTCAAATGGGACCGGCAATCTACGCAGTGGCTGGTAGTATGGGGTGTGGCAACCTACCAATGGCAGGACTAGAACCTGGACCCTCGGATCTGAAAAACACCAACCTAGAACCTTAGCCACCTTAGATCTTAAGTTTAATGTATCCTTGTAAGAATAGTTCCCCTAGTTGAAGGTAGCTTGAGCACACAACTTTGGTTTTATCCAAACTTCCATTTAGAAGCTTTTTATAACGAGTTAAAAATGCCAGTATCACACACAGCTGGGTAACTGCGCTGCAATTATGGGAAGCCATTATGGTCAAACTTGGTCATATGAATAATTTGCATTTAAATAAATATAAATGTGTTAAAATTTCTAGTGCCCTGTGATGGATTGGCACCCTGTCCAGGGTGTATGTCATTTTTGGTTAACAATACAGCTTGGATAGTAGTTCCAGCTGTAACATGATCAATATGTTAAAATTAATGTACTTAAGTGTTGATGTGTAAAATAGTCACAGGGATGCAGTGCATGGTCTATGCAACAAAATTATTATTAATTACCTAAAAATGTTTTGTTTTACAACAATTTGAACCAAAATTTGGTCATTTTATAATCGGTTGTAAGCATTCAAAGTGAAGATTGAGGCTGTATAGCGCGGCTATAAACTACTTAAGCGAGAAAAGGAGATATCATGTCTTTTGGACTTCCAACTGTAAGCTGTTCAAATGTGACATGTCGTCCACTAATTAATTACTGTTAAATATTGTTGGCACATTGCTGTGCTTTGCTCCACCCCCACCCTCCTGTGCTTTATCATCATACACTGTACAGTAATTGATAACATCATGGTCTGTCGAGTGTTATTCATTACTTGATTTGTATCCTGTACCGACGACCTGAAAAGATTTTTTTATAAAGCAAGCCAAATAGAAAACACGTCAAACAGTGGGGGGAAAAAAAAATCTTTATCCTTAAATGTCTTTTCAAATCTGCTGTTATGCCTCTGCCTATTTAACGTGTGTCACACTCCATTGGATAGCAGTCAACTTCAGTCGTGGCAGCCATTAGCTTTTAGCTGTAGCCGATGGCTGGATAATGAACTCTTTTCACTTGAGTGCACACACGGCTTCGTTGTCATTATTATGATTTGAGCTGGAAAAGCTGCTGTGAGTTGAAAGGCTATTTCACTGATTACATCTTGTGTACACTGAAGTCAGATCCTTTATAGGATTAACAGCAACAACAAAAAAACACACACATGAAACAAAATCCAAAGAAATAAAAGAAGGCTCTTGTACCTGACCTCACATTCAGATGGGTCTCCAGTGTGCGTTTACAGAATAAGAAACAAAGAAAATAAAACCCGCAGTTTTGTTCTTTTTCCTTTTTTTCTACTGGCCAGAGCTTCCTCTATTGTGACCTCATGTAACAAGATACACCCCTGACTTAGCGTAGCTCATCAGTAGCTCACTTACATAAACACTGAAACGGTACAGGTAACATGGTGGTTTGCAATATGGCCTCAAACCTACAGGGTTGCGGGTCCGATTCCTATCTCAAATCTGCCTGTGTGTGAAGTTTGCACATCCTGCCTGTGCTTGGTGAGTTTCTCTGGGTACTCCAGTTTCCTTCCACAGTCCAGAGACATGCAGAGTAGTCTAAATGGTGTTCCCAGATTTCCCATGGTGTGTGAATGAGTGCGAGAGTGTGCGGACTTCCTGCTCAAAGTCCTCTGGGATAGGCCTCCCCAGGACCCTGTATAGGATGGATAAGCAGTATAGAAAATGAATGAATGAATGAATGAATGAATAAAGCGGTGCATTTGGAGGGGAGGAGAAATAGAAAACTTGCCAGCTATTATATGGACTAGGGATACACTGATACCAACCAATCAGTACAAAGTCAATTCTTTTTGTCCTTGTGGAAACTGACAGCACCTGTAATGAAATGAGTAACGCATTCAGTTGTAATTAATCAGAGACAGATCAATCAAGTTGAAATACTTTTTGCTTATATTTCTCCAGTTTGTATAGTGGTCATAAAAATGCAAATATTATCCGTAAAACTTGTAATGTTACATTTTGTTTTGCGCTACCGATAGTGGCTGGTTATGCAGAACAACATACTGTCTGTGTAGAATCATTTTCACTGACCTAGCGATATAGACTATGTACTTTTTTTTTGTGCTTAGCCAGTATTTTCTCTATCATTGGTTGCTACAGTAGGTCAAGCTCCTTGTACTCAGCTTTATTTTTATTCCTAATGTTGTATTAGATTATGTACTTTACGTTCTTTCAAGACAATGTACTTTTAAAAAGAGTTTGCAGTCTGCTTTGTATTGATTGTTGAAATTAAATTATGGAATACATAAAATACTATACTAAGCTTAGGTCACATGAAATCTAAGGATAGTTTTGGAACTAATTGTTAGTTTTACAAGTGATATAACACTTATAATAATTCAGATATTGATGAATTCATGATGTTATATAGTTAGTTAGTTATATGGTTAGTTGATCGCTGACACAATTCTTCATCCCACATTCTCCCTGCAGACTACAGACAAAATGGGCGTGACCTCCAAAGCTCCACCCTATCCGTGCCCGAGCAGGTCCTCACATCCAATCACTGCTCGCGGTCGGTGGACATTGACCGAGCACGTTCACGATCACCCAGCGTTCCCCCTCCTCAGAGGTATAGTAACTCTCTTTTTCATCCCTAATCTATTCACCCCAAAATAACAACATTTGCTAACTATCGCATGGAAGCTGTTTAAGTCAAATGATTTCCTCAGCCTTAATTTGTTACTGCTGTGACATCTTTGGGTTTAAACGTCCTACTCATGCGTTGCCAAACTCTTCAAAATAATCTTCTTATGCTTTGCTATGCTTTAGAACATCTGTTTGAGTGCCTGTACTTGTTTTTTTTCCCTCTGTTCCAAAGCTCTGTTAACCTGCAAGAAAGTTTTCTTGTTTCTGGGGTGGTACTTTCAATGAGACATCTCTATACCTTTACAGGTTTGGACAAAATCTGAAATTCATTAGTAAGTTGGTATCTGAGCATGTAAATACTAAGCTTAAAATAGTACAGTAGCTCATACAATTTAACTCCAGCTAGCTAGTTAAGTGCATTAATGCAGCATAAGGGAAATAAATTGTAGTGTAGGAAAAAATGAGTAATATTTAGGCTATGTGATCACATGTAAAATTATATTATTTAATATCTGCCTATTGTCATCTCTTCAATCCCAGAGGGAAATTGCTCATACTTGGTAACAGTTGCTTACAGTCATTTACAGGAGGAAAAGAAAAGAGTAATAAAAAATAAAAAAAGTATTAAAAAGCTACTGTAGTAGAAGTAGGGCTGGGTATTGTTCAATAATTTTAGATATTGGTACCAGTACTAATACCTTGATAATATTACTGAAGTTCCTGGACAATACTTTTTTGTGATACCAATTTTTTTAAGATCTGGTGTAACAATAAAAAAAAAAATCACCTTACACTACACGTTACAGTAATGTTACATTCTTAAGCTCCAGGCGTGTTTAAACACCCAAAGCCATTTTGTAACATTTAAATATTAAGCTTTATACAAGTACTTGATTCAACTTGGTTCTATTTCAACTCTTTGGTTTTATGTTTCAGCAACTTGCCATTTTCCCCCGTGGTTTTGCAACATATAAAAATAAATTTTTTAAAAAATTTTAATAATTAAGCCAGAATTGGATTAGGAACTTAATAGGAACAAATCCATTTAGGTGGAAATTTTGAAGGAGGTTTTTCTAAAGTTGTACCAACTTGAATGATGAGAAGAAGAGAGAGCAGTGTTTTTCTCCTAAATTTATTCCAAACATGTTCAAGTTTCCTCATTGGGTTTTTAGTTTTTTTCCAAACATATTCAGGTTTTCATCATCTTGTCGGCTCAGTGATGCTGATGAGAATGACGAGACATTTTTTAATACTTGATAGTATCTGCGCTGTTCGGTGGGTGTTATGAAAGTGTACCCAGCCCTGAGCACAACAGTAAGCTTTACTGTACTGTCTACCTTTGTGGGCAACTTTAAAATATACGACCTTAATAACCATGGTTGTTGTTTTAATTGGCTTTTAGTCTAAGGCTTTAGGATAACCCTGCTTATTGCCCTTGTTTCTAATGTGGAACCACCAACAGTATATTTTATTTAATTTTAGTTTTTAATTTGTAATGTAAAAAGGTGCCTCAAAAAGGTATAACAAATCTTCAGGTGAAATATACATATTAAAGATCCACATGATGTACTTTTGAGGGTCCACCCCCAGCAGTTTAGCACTATTTTCCCACCGGTAAAGAAGGACGGTGTTAAGGGTAGTGTATATCTTTGTAAATGAACAAGGGCTTTCAAGTCAAACAGGGAATAAAAGAACACAGTTATGTAGTTAGTAAAAGCTAAAAATCCTTTGCTTCACTAATACACTTACTGTACACGTGACCTCATATTGCCCACCGGACCCCTTTGCAAATTACAGGAACTCAGTTGGAAGTTATTGTCACTGAAATCACTCAAAGCCATTTCCATATGTTTGCACCCTTAAAGGAGTTCCTGGGAGGCCAGCGTTGCATACATGAAGCAGGCAGTTTGATCATGGCACTGGCGTACTGAGTACTTTAATGGTATCCAAGCACTATTGAAACGCTGGGATAAGTGCATTATTGTAGACGAGAGATAGCGTGTATAGAGAAATACATTTCATTTATAATCTCATAACTGTGTTCCATTGTTCTGCACCATCAAAAGTCCCACTTTGACTTGAACGCCACTTGTAATAACTTCACATTTTAATTTATTAATATATTTTTTGAAGATTACATAGAATAAAGGTACTGATGTTTCTTCACTGTTTTTTTTCCAACCCTCAAGGCTGTGTTTTGTACATTTTAGTTAGAAGACCTCAAGGTGTCTGTTGAAAATTCATAATTGGATTCTTTGGGTACATTTACATTATTTTTCTTCGGGAACGAATGTTCTCATTTGCTCTTGTATTATTGTTTCTGTATGACATCTGTTGAAAGAACACATTGACTGGAATGTTCAATGATTAATTTTGCAGTACAAATGGATTTGCATCTTTGCAATATTTAGATATGTACTATAACTCACCTATGATACATTATATTGCATTGTCTCCACGGTAAATGGAGTAATGTGAATTCTTACCTTCCTTAATGTTGTAATTTGGGCAATTTGACAGCTAGTCAGCCATTTCTCTTCAACTGGACCACCTCGGCCTGTTTTCCACATTGCTACCTCCAACTTCCATCTCTCCTCATTCTTTCCTCTTCTCCTCTCTGTTCTCTCGAACCTACCGCAGTCATTTTCTCACCCTACCTCGAACAAGACACAGTCAGCCTGTTCATCATCAGCAGACGGAACTCAGGTAGATTTTTCCACACCCGTGTCTGTCTTTACCTACATGTCCTCCTCCTACCTGATAGAACGTCAGGGTTCCTCAAGCCTGGAGTTGTATGAAATACAAATAAAGCAGCTTTGTAACAGGAAAATTCAAGCATAACATATATTAATGTGATTTGAATTTTGATGCGGCCTTGGTCCGTGTATGTTGCGTAGAGCTAGTTTTAGAAATCAAATATTTATGAATACAAAAAAATTTAAAGAAAAAAAAATCTAGGTAAGTATATTTCTGAGAGTCAACAAAGTTTACCTGATTAGCTATCCTACAGGTGTTCCAGTTAATACATGGTCCCTTAACCTTACACTGGATCCTAATTCAGTATGTTCATTAAAAAAGTATGAAAATATTATTACAGCGGTGGCATTTTGGCTTAGTGGTTGGCATTGTTGCCTTGCACCACCAGGGTCAGAGTTTGATTCCCGGCCAGGTGGGATTCCCGTCTCTGTGTGCATGGAATTTGCATGTTCTCCCCTTGCTTTATGAGTTTCCTCCAGGTACTCCGGTTTCCTCCCACCGTCCAAAGACATGCAGATTAGGCTAATTGCCATCGCCAAATTGCCCATACTGTGAAAATGAGTTTGTTTATGTTAGTGCCCTGTGATGGATTGGCACCTTGTCCAGGGTGTACCCCGCCTTGTACCCTCCTGGAATAGGCTCCAGGTCCCCACGATCCCCCTGCAGACAGGATTAAGTTGTATAGATGATGAGTCAGTGAGTGAGTAAATTACAGCACCAGGAAAATTCCTGCTGTTTTGTCATCCTCTATCACCATCACTCATCTCATGGTCATATTAGAGGTGTAGCAATAGCGAAAATTCAATGTCAATATGATATGGTGGGATCATTTAATGCCACAACATGGCAGACAATGGTTATGAAAAGTAAAACAAATTTCTAACAAATAGATAATGGACACTTTTCTTTTTTTTAACTCTATTTTGCTTGTCCACCATATTGAATGGCAATTTCCAAAATTTTAATAAACAAAATCTTTACAATTTGGTAAGATAATAAACTTACCAAACAATTGCAATAGTAAATACAGTACCATTAAACCTTTTAGCAGTGATACCAAAGCTTTTTAATTAGTGTACAGGGTTGCCATGTCATGACCAATTACTGAACATCTAAAAAAAAACTACACACAAAGAATGAATCTACTTCTACATTTTGGAAATCACAATATAACTTTTCATTTAAAATATGAAAGCTTGTCATAAAACCATGAAAATGGACAAGGGGTATTAGTTATTGAAGTACAGAAAACACATTTAATAGGAATGTACAAATCAACGTAAGTTAGCTAGCAGGTTAGTTGGCAGGTTATGAACTGAACATTCAGTCAAAAGTTCTCCCAAATATCAAGCACTCAGTATTAAGTCCTTTTAAGGTTTGCTTATAATCATGCATTTGTGCTGAATTAGTGTGCGGCAGAGGTGCGAGGTAACTGAGTACATGTGCTTTGTAACTGTATTTAAGTACATATTTCACATAGATTTACTTTACTTAAGTAGTTTTCTTAGAGGATACCTTTAAAAAAAATGTACATGTATTTTTTGCTCAAAAGTACAGCAAATATTTGTACTCTACATTTCTGCATGGTATTGGTTTACTGCTTTGGGATGTAGTATTTAAAGTGCCACCTGCTGACTATTCTGCATAATTACATGATTTACCCTTTCATTAATACTCGCCTAATAACACAATGGTATGGAAGTATAACAGTGCCAAAATTCCTCAAAGCAAAACAGCATACTGATTCACACGAACAGAAAAAAGTTTGTCACAAAAAAGCAGTTTGAATTTTTCTGCTTGGAAATTTGATCTGAATGAAAAAAAATCTTACAGCATTTATACTGCTTGAAATTTTAGACACTGCAATTAATTGTGGTTGTATATTTCAACTGAAAATGTAATTCAAGCATTTAAAATTCACCTTAATAAATTGCTGTTCAAAAATATATTCAATTGTTAAAAATACAGTCTTCACAAATTCAGGTTTTAAATCAAGTATTAAAATTCAGGTTGAAAAAATTCAGCTATTAAATTTCAGGTTGGAAAAAATTCAGTGACAAGTTTTGTTTTCAGTTCATGTGATTCAGTATGCTGTTTTGCTTTGAGGAATTTTGGCACTGTTATACTTCCATACAACGGGTTGCAGACAGCGATGACAAATACAGTAGCATGTTTGCAATTGATAGTCAGACAGAGACAGAGTGAGTGACAAAAAAGTGAGAGATGGAGAGAGAGATATTTCATACTATAAAAAAGGCTACAGTTGTTCGAACCCCGGGTGATGCTGTTTTCCTCTCACAGCCGGAGGCACAGAGAGAGCTGATTGGCCGAGCTCTCTCAGG
>JAQMYJ010000019.1:6748150-6780539 GCA_030014305.1 Clarias laeviceps | reverse complement strand
CTTCGCCCTCCCGACTGAGTGGTAGTGGGAGCCCCCCTAGCGGCGGGGAGGAATTGGACACCACTAATATTGGGGAGTAAAAAAAAAGAAAAGAAAAAAAAAAAGCCTACAGTTAGCTAATACAACTTCTGTACTATTACTCAAGTACTCAAGTGAAATGAGGAATTGTCCTTATACTTGAGTAATATTTGCCCCAGGGATACTCTACTTTTACTCATATACTGCATTTGCATTCTTTGCCAACAACCAACGTGCTCATGCCTACACCAAATCACACTCGTGCTGATTTTTAGTTTAACTTCACTCTTGCTCTTAAAATCTCGCTTAATTAAAAACTCAAATCTAATGAATTGCAATAGAATGTGACATATTGTTGCACCCATTAATTGTTTTGGAAGAAGATAAAAAAATCAACGAAACATACATGGACCAATCTCTGAATTATATGATTTATATTAAGAGTATTTTCAAAAAGTATTGAGACCCTTTGAGGAACCCCAAGTCTAGTGCTAGCTACTTGATGACAGACAACTCATCCACATACAGTACAAGCTTTGGGGCATAGCTTCCCAAAATATTAATATGATAGAATTATATCTTAGATAATATCTAAGAGTTGTAGTAAATGTACAAAAAAGGCAACCTATTTCAAATGCTAAAGGATGAGTGGAAAAAATGATGTCACCATATAGAAGGATGAAATGTTTACAGTAATGTCTGTGTGTGTCCTTATGTAGTCTATTAGTGAGCTACTGTATATCCCAGATCTCATTCATAATACATTCAACTCATAATCCTTCCATAATGGCATTAGAGATTCATAGCATTGCAATATTAAACGCAGGTTCATCTGTGAAATATTCAAGTGGAAAATACAGTACTTCACCAGCTCAACTTCTCAAACTTGAGTAATCAGCATGCTGTAGTTTCTATATGATGCTGTACACATATAGATCCAAGTGTTTAGTCAGCTGTTATGTGTCTTTGTGGTTGTATACGTAAAAAGTTGTCCAGCAGAAAATTCATTCTCTTTATATGTTTTTGTTAATATGATATTAATATAGTAATGGAATAAACATACTCGACCATAGTAGGAAGGAATTAGACTATGATAATATTGCATGAAGCATATGTGGGGTCAAGCAGGAGGTGGGCCAAACTAGGAAATATTTAACGCACACAAGGATAAGGATGCAAGGTAGCTAGCTAATCTGGTATTTGAAGTGTAGAAAACTAAAGCTAACAACTACCTGTATGGCTATCCGGAAGCCGTATGGTTAATCATAGTTGGCTATTCCCAGTGAAAGAAAAGAGTTCAATTTGTCCTAAACACATCATAACTTTTGAAAGATACCAACTCAGTGTAAATCAGAATTGCAGAAGCTTCATACTGTATGTCTCTGAACTTTGGAATGCATTTTTGCACTGAACGAGGGTTAAATTGTACTCTCATTCTGGGTGACTTTAAAAATTGTTGCTGCATTAAGATCCATATATTTGAATGATGAATGCAGGACGTGATATCTGCAGCAAACTTTTTGAGATTTTTAGCATCATGTTCATGCTAGCCAGACTAGCTGAGCGGGATCTCATGTGGACTTGTGCATACCTCTTCACTTGCATTCCTTTGTGGATTTGTGCAAAAATTATATATCAAGGTCTATTAAACCAAAAAACATAAAATAAATAAATATCCAGTTTAGTGTTGCACAGCTGACTGTGATTTCACTTGACTTTGTCTAGTCTGAAATATTTTTCAGCGTTTTATTACCATCGGCCTGTCTAAGTTGGCAGGTGTTTGGTTGGTGAGATTTCATCTATGTGTTTTGTGCCAGCTTTATTAGTTTTCATTATAATGGCCATTTAAATCCAGCAAGATTAGCCATATCATCTCAATGTAAAGAAATACATTTATATTTATAAAGGCTTCAGAAAAGTTTTCAGTAAAAATTTCATTACAGATGGCTATGCAGACATGGTGGCATAGTGGTTAGCACTGTGGACTCACACACCCATGATTGAGGGTTCCGTTCCCGCCTTTGTGTGTGTGGAGTTTGCATGTTCTTCCCGTGCTTGGTGGGTTTCCTCCCACAGTTATAAGACAATCAGATTAGGCTAACTGGCATTCACAAATTCCCCATAATGTGTGTGTGTGTGTATGCTTGCACCCTGCGATGGATCAGCACCCGGGGTGTATCCTGCGTTGATAGCCCCGTGATAGGCTACAGTAGTAGCTGTATAGAAAGTGATTTTTTTTCTTTAGCACATTACTGAACTAAGCCTTTCTTGCTTTCACTTTTCTCTAACTTTTAATCTGGCTCATGCAACATGATATCAAAGAGGAGTGAAGCGTAACAGAGATTTCACTCATGATGGTGTGACGCTCTGATGCTGTTGCAGGTGTGTAAATCGGACCTGATAAAGAAGAGCGATGCAAATATTGACCGGTTTTGTAATGGATTTGCTTTTTTTGCTCTGGGTTGTAGATTTTGAAATTTAGCAGCTAAATGGGTTTGCATTGAGATGCAGAAAACCTTAGGAGAAATAAAATGAAAACAAAACAAATAAATAAATAAAACCTGCTGGCCATTTTGTCCTCATTTCTCATTGTTACCAAACATTTTGGGTTAGCACTGAGCCAAACCGGAAGGTTCTGTGACAGAGTTTTTTTTTTTTTTTTTTTTTCCCCTTTCAGCTTACTTCCCTCTCTCTCTCTCTATCTCTGTTCTTGTCGCCATCTGGCTTTATGTCAGAATTGTCGAGCGGTGCGTTTTCCTCAAAGCAGAACCTGATGTGTCATCAAAAACACAGGGCCACCGGCTGAATTAAACTGTCAAAAAAGTGCAAGTCTTCCCTGAGCAGTGGCTCCTCTTCTGAACGATTCGATGAGACCGGAGTCAATATTAAAGCTTTTTGCACTTTACTAGTGTCAGGGTGCAGATGTGGGGGAAGAAATAAATGAAGATGTGCCTCAAGATGGAGAAGGGGGGGGAAGGGGGGGATAGATGTGACAAGAAACAAATGAAGAGGGTGGGGATTTTATATGGGCACAAGAGTACAAAGTGGAGATGCAGGTCAAGGAAACAGCACGGTGATTATTACATAGAAGTTTATAACTGTTCAGTGCTCAAAAAAAAGAAGTCATCATCTTACATTCACAAAATATTTAAATAAATAAACCTGTTGTATTTTCTGGAGGGTCAGGTTGGCAGATTCCATGCATAATCTCCATGTATGCAGATACATACTGCAAGTCAGAAATGTGCACTGTTGTTTACTTGTTTCCACTCAAACTCTCCCTATGAGCTTCCAAAAACTGATTCGGTTTAAGAATTGTTCAGTGCATTATTAAAATCTGAAAGGATATTCCTGAACTGTCCACTTTGTAGAAGAAATGTGATTTGTGTTTGGGAAATGTGTTTGGGAAAAAAAAACATTATGAATGGCCATGATCAGAGATGACTTAAACGTTAGGTCAAATTGCATTGTGAAAAAATACCGACAGTAGAAATCACAGCAATGTTTAGTGAGGTGACTAGCAGTGTGGCAAAGTGGGTCGCACTGTGGCTTCACATCTCCAGGGTCCGGGTGGAGTTTGCATGTTCTCTCTGTGATTGGTGGGTTGCCTCCGGGTGCCTTGGTTTCTTCTCATAGTACAAAGACATGCAGATTAGCTTAATTAGTGTTTCCCAAATTGAGTGTGTGTACAGTATGTGTGTGCGCCCTGCGATAGATTGGCACCCCGTCCAGGCTGTACCCCACCTTGTGCCCTATGTCAACTGGGATAAGCTCCCAGTACATGTATAGAAGATGTGTGAGTGAATGAGTGAGTGAGTAAGTGTGTATATTCTGTATCCTATACAGAATAAAACAGTTTTTCATATCAAACCTTTCACTCTGGATTTTTTTTAAGGCTTAAACTCTACCTTTACGTACTGTGGTTAATGTTGTGGTGTGCAAGACAGTAGAAAGTACAACCTAAAATATTCTAATAGGAATGCCAGAGATATAGTTGATAAATAGTATTCTATAAAGGCAATATACAGTAAATTATTTAGCTGTTATAGATATGCAAAGCTGCTGGACAACTTTTTACTACTTAATTTTTTTGTTCTACGTCGCGTGTGTTTAATGTTTAATTGTTTTAACGTTTCACTGTGGTCAAATGTAAAATTTTATAAATGTAAAATGTTATGATATTTAAAATTCCTGTACACAAATTGTACATGATTTTCCTTCGAAGAGGATTTTTAAAAATGTTTTATTTAGTATTTAACCAGTTGTTTTTACAGTACATTTGCTTCATATTCATACGTGTGGTCTTGAGCAGGGTTGTATGTACCTAAACATGATGTATACTGTATATGCAGAGAGTTGCTAGCTTGTTAGGAATATTTGCCTAATAAACTGCTAACACATTGTATGTTGTTTGATATACAGTCAGGTTTTTTTTCCCATTTGTACCACAGTGCTGTTGAATCCCCGATTCGGGATTGGTCAGAAGTTGCTGATTACTTACAGCTACTAACAGCTTTGATTGTATGGGTGGCTGTATTTCAAATCACAGATTATATTAATGTTCTAAAGCATTATTTATACAACCTTTTTTCAGACATAAAGTAATCTAAGACAAACTGCTGTGGTATAAGAGAAATAAAACACTTCATTGTACTGTAAGACACGTCAGGGCAACTCAAACTATATGTCTTACTGGAAGTGATCCAATTATGTTGTGTTAAGCTAATATGGCAAAAAAAACAATCACTGATAGAAATATTTTCAATCTAATGTGGATTTGGTAACACATCCTTATTTGCGTAGTCTTAATTCATTGACTTAATCTTCACTTATTTTAAATTTTAACAAGTACATGACGTTATTATTTTTTTTTTCGCTTTGCTTCCAACTTATTATGGGAAATGACCACACAACTAATTTTTCAACCTTCTCCACCAATCAACCTGTTTCTCCTCCTCCACAACACTGTTTTTAGGAATTACGGCATGCCGGACAGGCGCGAAATGGAACGGCCCATGTACACGCGCTCACGTTCCACCGAGCGCCCCCCTGATGCCCACCACATGAGATCGTCCATGCCCACGCTGTCATCCGGACACTCTGCACCGCCCTCGCCTGCCTTAACGAGGTGACCAGACTAGAGCGACCCCTCCGCCTGACTAGCGAGCCCTGGTTAACCAATCACTGCTCACCATCCTCCGCTATGCTCTTCCCACAATCCCACAATGTCCAGCCCTTCTACCTCGTCTACTAATCAGCCAATCAGCTTCTTCCTTTTTTTTCCCCGTTCTTCTTTCACAAGAGCTGTAGTTGTGGTTTGTACTGTAGTTTATTTATAGTTTGCTTTCTGTTGGTAAAACGCCACTTAAATTGCAGACTGCATTTAATGGTGTTTGAGGCTCCATTTATTACTGCTCCATTACCAACAGATATCAGACTCATTCTTTGATCCCCCCCCCCCTCTTTTTGTTTGTATGCACTGGCTTATATAATTTATTCCCTCTTTTCTTGCAGCGATCAGGCAATGGGAGATGCATTTTTGATGCAAAGCATCTAACATGTCTTTGTAGTTTATTCACAGGCATTTCAATGATTTGAGCGATGACATGATGAGATGCAGCCATCTACAGATTTTTTTTTGCATGCCTTCTCCCACTTTTATCCATTTACCCTTTAAACTCCCTTCTCACTCTTGTAACTACATATATTCCATATCTAACATCCAACCAGCCAATATTTTGGTTTCAGGATTTTCATGCACAACAGTCATTTATGCTAAATAGTGAGCTGCATTTCTGTAAGTTATTTTATTTCTATACACATTGTTCATGAAAAGGTAAGAAGAGAATTACCAGGTTTTTTTTTTGTCTGAGAGAAAGTACTCAGTATTATTATGCACTACTATTATTATTAAAAAGTAAAAAAGTGATGAGCAGAAAAGCATCTCAGAATGCAGTTCAGTGTCATAATGTATGCCGGAGTCATGATTGGACTGCCTGCTTATCTAAAACACTGGTCTCCCAGGAACTTTTGAATGGCACAAATATGTGGAAATGGCTTGGAGCGAGGTCAGGACCCTACAAGTGATGTGGCAGTAACTCCCAGCCATGATTTCCTGTAATGTGCAAGTGATGCTCGTGAATGATTGTGTGTAGAGTTCACACAGACAGAAGGATCTCCTCCACAAAATGGTTCCACTCGTTGAAATTTCACAGGAATTACTGCAATGGGCACCTGGCTACCTCGCCCGGGATTGTAATCCATGGACATACACCGTCCTTTCAAACATTTGCACCATTCAAATGCTCTCTGCTGCTAAGAGTCTCATCGCCGTACTGTATTTGAGGTCTTCTGTAAATGTTAATCGGTTTTACACCTTCATTCACGAGAAATTTCATCACATGTCCCATGTGATGAAATGACTTGAACGCACCTTATATTTTATTGGCCGTCTTTTTGCTAAACATATAGATGGAGGAAAGCAAGTGTTTGCTTTTTAAATCCAGAAATGTCTGGCATTCATCTCCACTATTTTGCTGACTCGGTTTGAAAGACATGCCAAAGCACAGTGTATAATATTTTTGCTTCATATTGCCTGCTCCTCTAAAGCCTCTCCACTGCCAAAAGGCTATGCATGGCCTTGATTGTACACAAAATCTATATATATGAATCAGCATATATATATATATATATATGAACAATTGCCACAGTGTACGCTTCCATTTATTTTGCTCACTGAGCAAGTTCTAACATATTTCAGTACTGACATATGCATAATCCAATGCATCTGTTTGTGCTCATTTATACTGACTTCTCTTGGTTAACAATTGTGGGCAGGACTAAATGTAAATTAGCTATGCTGTAAACATGCTTATAAATTTACAGTTGACTTGGCATCCATAATCAGCAGCACAATGTTTGATAAATGAAGCCTATTTAGTTTTTTTTTTTTTTTTTTACTCGTTATTTAGTGATTTTAGTGTTTACAAGCCATGAATGATTCTTGTACTCAAAACTTGCAAACACAAATACTGATAAATAAAATGTGCCAAGCCATAATTAGATGACTGTGTGTGTGTGTAACAGGGCACACCCCCGCAGTGGATCGGTCCAAACCAGTCCTACAAGCACACCCATGAACAGCAGGAGAGGACGGCAGCTACCACAACTGCCATCAAAGGGGACGCTAGACAGAAGTAAGTCTGTTATTCTGATTCTGCCAGGCAGTTATGGTAAATGCCTAAAAAGTTAATGCCATAAATTTACTTGTGTGTGTTGGAAGTTGTTTCGAGATACAGAGATATTCGGGTAAGATTATAGCATGGAGAAAGCCACATTTATTCGACCATAAGGATTATCAGTTTGTCAAGGTGGTTTTTCTTTTTTTTTTTGTATTTCAGGCAAGTCACACTATCACAACATTGGAATTTGCCATATTTCTTTTAGTTAACTCAGTTAACTGAGTTGTCATTTAGTGACTCAAATCCATCTCAAGTTGCAATTTCCATTTTGTGCCATGACTTGTACTTGATTGGGATAAAACTGTGATAAACACTGTTTGGTACGTGAATTAGTTTAAAGATGGTTTTCAGGCTATTTTCAGAATTCTCATTATGCCTGAAATTAAATTTGACAGTAAACTAAAGGTCTTACTGGGTGTTTTATATTGTGTTCCATTTATATTTACATGGGCGCAGATTTTCTCTGTTCTTTGTGTGGTGTTGGATTGTAATATTAGTTCACAACTTGTAAACTCTGGTCTTCATTTTTACATGGGGTGTTCAAGTCAAGCCGGGACTTATATAATGTAATAACTCATATATATGCTAATAATAATAATTATTATTTTATTATTATTATTTTATTTATATATTATTTATTCACAAACACCACTTGCACGTTACAGGAACTCAGCTCAGAATTATTGTCATATCCCCCATAAACTCTTGACCTTACTCCAAGCCATTTCCACATGCTTGGGCCATTAGAAGAGGCCCTAGGAGGCCAGCATTACAGATGTGAAGCAGGCAGTCTGATCATTGCTCAGATGTGTACTGAGAAAATTTTCTACCTTGGTGGTATCTGAACCAAACACTAGTGAAACACTAGTGAGTAGCAGGGGATTATATAGAGAAATAAAGGGAGTTTTTAACTCTCATAACTGTGTTCTATTATTCTGCATAATTAAGTATTATAAATGAAATCCTGGTACGACTGGAACATTTCTCATACATTAAGTAATATCAGTTATTAAAGCGTTACATCTTAAATTACTGTTGATGTAAAATTTAAAATTCTTTATGATTCATTCTATTAACTATAGATAATATTTATTTTTAAAATAATTACATACAAATATATATTAATATATAAATATTTCTTCCAAACCTTGATGCGAGCATAAGTATTTAAGTATAATATTTTGTTTACTAATTAAAGGAAGAGAACTAGATCATGATCAGGCACATATTCAAATGGCTGGAAGAACTAAGGATGAAGTAATGTGTACCAGTGAGATCGTAATATGAGCTTAAGATAAACTAAATTGAAGAGCGAACACTAAGATAATTTGCAAGCTGATTAACAAAGTCTAGAGGAAATAAATGAGATTAAAACATCTCATTCAGAATATTACTTTTCACTGGTCATATAACTTGAGTTGTGTAAGGGTGCTTTCACATACTGTATGTAATGTTTATTTTGTTTGAATCAGATATTTCATACCCATGGCGTTCCAAAAACCCAGTTGGTGCAAACAAACCAAAAAATTTGAATGTGTGAACACATCCTCAGACATTACCTGAGGTTCAGCTTTGAATCAAAAGAACATGATCTCACAACAGAACTGCTGTCAATCCATTAACCCATTGCTAATACCTGTTCGGTTTTGTGCGAATGAATCCTGCACACATGGTAGCTAACATGTGTGGTCTGTTGTTAGCCAATGTTAGCAATTGGCTAGTGCATGGGCATTCATTTTCATGGTTCCCTTTCTCATTTTCCTTTCTCTCAGAAGACGGACGAGAAGACCTTGAGCCAGGTCCAGGTGTGTAACCTGTTTTACTGGGTTTAGGCTCTTAGATTCAGGCTAAACCCATCTGCAATAGTCATAAGTTCTAGCCTTGCTCAGAGAAGAAGAATCCATCTGCAGAAAAAAAAATGCTGTAAATTTAAAAATGTAAGATTGAGCCAAGCAATATTAAAGTCTGGCATAACAAAAGGAAGCATAGCAGTGTCAAAAGAAAAAAAAAAAAAGAATGGTTCTGACAATTAATTGAAGCTAGCATGCCGCTAGCTAGTAACGCAATCATATTATACTGTATCTTCCTTATATATCATTCCTTTTTAGTAGCTTTCATTTATTTTTAGCAGTGTATTGAGACAATCCTAAAGTATCTCACCATAACAGAAACCTAGCATGACTAGCAGTGAATATGGATTAGCCTTCTTTGCATCAGCATCTGTTTATTACCATCATTTTTTTGTAAGAAATATCCAAACAGTGCTTATGTTTCTCTCAGTAAACGAAACCTAGCAAGATTGACAGCTATACAAATAAGTATATCAACATTAACCATTATGTTTCTTTTGTTTTTTAAACTTGGGGGTGTTTTTTAGAGAACATCTACATAATTGTAATGAAAGGAAATGAAAGGAACCTAGCATTACTAGCAATAAATGCAGGTTAGCCTACCAGCTCATTTAATATCATTAAATAAATACTGATAGTATTTATTTATTTATTTATTTTAGAGAAACAGACTAATGCCTTTTAAAATGAACTAAAGCTACTGTAGCATGACTAGCAGTAATTGTGGGTTAGCCTATTCAAGCATCTCTGCATTAGCTGATTTTGGAAAATCGTAACCAAATAAGGATAATTCTTTTTTTAGTAGACAAAAACTATTGTGGGTAACAGCAATGCAAATTAGTGTAATCCTACCTTCCACTTTTAGTTTTGGGAGAATTAGCCAAACAATGCTATGGATGTTAAGAAAAAATGAAAGCCAGCTTGATATTGTTCCACTAACTTTCTCTAAACTTTCAGTAATGTTAGCAGGAATTTGGGAATAGCATCATAATATTCTTTTAATGTGGAGCATAGACTATTGCAGACAGTCTGGCATTTGTGTGTGTGTGTGTGTGTGTGTGTGCGCTTGTGTGTGCATATGTACTATATGTGTGCATGTGTGTCTTCATAACTCACTGTAAGTGTTGTGATGAATACTAAGCCTGCATCAAACTGTGTATAATAATGTTATTAAAAAGAAAGTTTTATTCTTTCCCCCCTCCGTCTTGAAGCTCCGATGATAATTAAGCAAAAGCACAGATATTTCACTGGTGTTTGTCGCTGTCATTATGTGGATTTGTTATTTTTCTTCCCTCCCTATTTAGAAAAAGCAAGTTTTATTTCCCCCATGGCCTTAATACCTCATTGACTTTTCTGCTTTTTGTTCTCTTGCCTAGTGTTGCATACAGCAGGTAAAAATGATGAGGTGGCTTTTTTTAATAACAAACAAACAAACAAAAAAAAACGATTAGCTTCGTACCTATTGGCAAAACTAGTGTTGTGTAAAAAGATGAATGACAATCTATGCTGTTGAGTATGGAAAATAAAGAAAGGGAGAGCAGGAGAACAATTTAGCGCCTGGAGAGTACCTTTCATCAATGTCTAAACATGGGTCCGGGGTAGCAGTTTGTGTGTGAGTGCTAATGTTGCTTTTTGGCCAACATTACTGTACAGCATTTACAGTAGACAGCGTGTCCAGCTCTAATTATGGTCTAAGGACATTGGATAGAAATAAATTCACTGATGCTTCTGGTTAAAGATGGCCAGAAAACGCTGTTAATGTCCCTTTAGATACTATGGTACAACATTTTTAGATCTCAGTTCAAGGGTCTCTGATATGACTGTAATCTTGAGTTACTATCTTTTTTTGGAGTTTCTGTGTATATTCTTCCTCTGCGGTTTCTTTGATCTCCCAAAATCATGCAAATATGTTTGCTCATACTGTACAGTAGGTGTGAATGAGTGTGTGCCTTGCACCAAGTGCTTCCTGTGATGCACTCTGGATCCAATGTTACCTTGAGCAGAAGTGGTTACTGAAGGTGAATGAATGAATGAATCAGAGGATGAATGAAGGAACGAACGGTGCCTGTTACTGGCTGGAGGACAGTGAGAGAACTTTGAACTAATAGTACGACAGATGGGGTCAGAAGGCATCATAGGAGTCGATATTCCTGTTAGTCATTGTAGATAGATAGATAGATAGATAGATAGAGATCATACTTTATTAATCCCAAAATGAAACTGAAAGGTTATAACAGCCAGTTCACAGATTATATAACAACATACAAGCAACACAGTGAAGAAGAATATTAAAGCCAGGTTAAAATAAAAAAATCACAACATCAACTATGATACACTGTTCATAATATTGCAGTCAGGTGGGAATCTCTAAAACTGCATATTAAGGCACATTAAGTATTCTCTTGCTGAAAGTGCTCCGCTGTTTAGCTTCTAGATTGTGGAGGAGATGTGAGGTGTTCTTCATGATGGTTAACAGTTTTTGTAGCATCCTTCTCTCCACTACCAACTCCAAGCACTTCAGGAGAGTGCCCACTATTGAGCTAGCCTTCCTGATTAGCTTGTTGAGTTTCCTGATGTCACTGCTTCTGATGCAGCAAAAATTATTGCTTTTGCAACATCAGACTGATGTAGACAGCGTCTGTGTTGAATTTCCATTTCAAACTGTTGTTAATGTGAACTTCCAGGTATCTGTATCTGTATAGGTACCTCCACCTCCTCACACAAATTGTAGACTATAAATTTATTTTTTTAAAAACACTTGCTCGTAAATCGGTCTGTTTCTGAAGCATCAAGGTGTGTCATGGTACCAAGAAATAAATGGAACTGTATTATGGTTTAAAAAAAGGGGCAAAAAACTGGGGTAAAGACAAAGGTCTAATATGTTCAAAAGTCGTTCAGTGAAAGTCACAGGACTGTCAATGCAAATATGGAGCACCCAGGTGATTCATCACAAAACTGTTTATTTGCCTCATGAAACATCCTCACACCTCCATCATCCTTCTGTGCATCCTTATCCATTGCTTTCTATCTCTCGCCGTTCCTGCAGATGAAGAGGAGGAACCTGTCGTATATTACTCCACTCCCATTCAGTCATCATTTGACCCAGAAGCAGGTGTGTCCTCCTGAGACTCCTCCTACTTTCCATCTCTTATTTTCATTTTTTTCCCTTTCCATCTCTTTCACTTAATGAAATGTGCTTTAGACACAAATCTGCTCTGTTTTTTTTTTTTTTTTTTAACTTTTTGTATTGGCTGTGTAAATTCTGTGTGGGAGCAACATACGCACGCACGCCATGTCGGCGTAGAGGCTTTGTTTCCAGCAGATTGCTCTTCCTTCATCCCTCCATCTGTTTGCGTGGCTCCCTGTCCTTCGTGTGTCACATGAAGGCGCTTTTCCGCGCCTGCGTCTCTCACTTCGCTGCCCACACTCACAACTGACTCTAAGGATTTTTAATATTTATTGATAAACATGCGCCAGCAGTGACATATACAGTAGTTATCAATATTATTAATTCCAGCACACTGATAGTTCAGAGATCGATTGCTAGGAATATGTGAGAAAAGGACAGGCTTGTTTTTTTGGACTGAGTTACAGTGAGAGTTAGTGGTGTGCTGTATACCAGGATAATTGGTAGAAATTTGTGTAACTGCTTGAGATTTTTAACTGTATATGTGACAGTTTAGTAAAACCAACAATCAATAGTCTAAGTTAAGCTAAGAGGGAAAAAGTGTTTTGAGTGTTTTCTGCGTTTGTCTCGTCATGCTTTGTATGAAAGATTGTGAGGAGAGACCAGCAACCAACGGGAGGAAAGGCAAGTTTTGCGTGAAGTGTCAAGTGTGTATTGCAGTGCATCTACTTTCAGATCTTTCGATTCCCGAACAAACGTATTTAGCTGAAGTGTGAGCGTGTGCCTCATTTTCTAGCTTTTAGGTCAATTTCATTTTTTTTCTGCTTTATTTCTCTCTTTTCCTCTCTCTCTCTCTCTTTCTCTTTCTCTCTCTCTTGCTTCACTCCTTTGCTGTGAGTGTATCTCACACCTCATCATTTTAATTCCCGCTTGTGCAGTGAAGTGTGCAATTATAATTGTGTAGCACTATGCATTCTATAAACGGCAATCAAGCCCACATGCTCTTTACTTGACACATCCTATATAGATTGTTCAGTTTGCATTTAAAGGAGCAGTTTGTAACGTTTAAAGCCATGTATTTACCTCTATAAGATCAATCCCACAAATCCAAGCAACTCCAGAGAAAGATGTATGTGCTGTCATATAATCATATGAAATCAGGCTTTGTATTGTGAAATAGGTAAAAAAAAACATGATCACATTGTTTGGATTAGAATTAAAGGAGCAGTTTGTAATTTTTATGCAGTCTAACTGCATTGTTCCTTCCCTTTTGCTAAAATAATATTTGACTTTTGATTGTTGCATTTTTTAGAGATAAAAATGTTACAGATGCATGAACCAGTTCCAGCTAGGGTTGAAAATCATTTCAGGTCCAGAAAAAATGTAAAAAAAAAAAAAACACATTTGAAAAAAAGCAACGTGCCAGTTTAGTTTCATGGAAATATTGCAAAGCACAGTTTTTCTCTTGTATCTTTAGATTTAAAATTATTGTTACAGGTTTAGACACACTTTCAAATATTGCAGACTGCACCTTTGAAGTCATAATACTTCAGAAAGCATTGATCTATCTACTTAAACAGCATGTTATATTTGTAAATTATGGCTTTGTATTAATTTGTATTAATTGATGGCTTTTTATTGTTCATTATATGATAAATAGCTTAATTTTACCACTTGTGTTATGCAATGTGATTTTAATAAAATTGGCCAAGTAACCTTATCAAAATTAGATATGGGTTAAGGCATTTAATCTAATTCTAAATTTAAACTTTTAGTTTTAGACTAGTACTTACCCCATATTGTGTTCTCAGATTGATGTATTTTGACAAGTGTACAACTATAAAACCGTTTTCCTCCTACAGATTGCATGTATTTAATTTGCAATTACAACATTTGACCAATAGATGGAGCAAACTGCTTCAATGAACGGAGCTGTTCAGTGTTTAACAGTGCTGAACTTGTCAAACCTGCAAATAGTGTTAATGATAATCAGCCCAAACTTAAATTCCACGACATCTGTTATAATTAATTTGTAAGAAATTGATTATGTATAACTCAGCAGCCCTTTATGCAATCTTGACTCACTTGCATAATAAACTCAGAACTGTCTCCTTTTAAAAAACAAAACCAAAAAAATAACAGTCATAGGACTGTTATTATGTCATCGTTACAAAAAAGCAGATGGTGTAGATTTTAAAGGTTGGCAAAACTAAATCAGAGCGGATATTATGCAAACCTGCAGATGGAGAGAAAAGCAAACACACTGTAGTGTTTTTATTTCCTGTCCATGTCGTCTGTACTGATTATGCATCATACAGAGGTGACGTGGAAGGACCAGCAGCACTTGCACAACGGTTTGGTCCACCATAACGGCCGCCTGCCACCTCGGGTTCCGCCAGGTTGGTCCTGCTCTGATTGGACCTCTTCTTCCTGTGTGTGCTTTCACCTATTTTTTCTTTCTAAAACATTTTACTTCCAACAGTTATACAAAGAATCAATTACACATATTCTCTAAATTAAGATACACTCTATATGCATTCATATAATCAATAAAATTAGAGCTTTTTATAAATGACATATTGACATTTATAAACACAATGACATTCCATATTGACAGATTTAATTATTTTTATTTTATAATTGAAGGAGTGGTCCATAATATATTTTTTTTAGCTCTATGATGGGAATTGCAGTTGTATTGTTTTTTTTCCCTTTCTTTTAAATTTACTTATACCTTTTTTAAAGACTGAAATGAAAGAGATTCGGCCAGAAAAAAATATCAGCAAAATGCATTGTAAAGGACATTTTTTTCCTAAACTATCTTTAATTTGGGATCTATATTACAGAGTTAGGAATTCTTAAGAAAAAAAGTACTAACTCATTTATTTGTATTAAGAAATTTTTATCCTATGATTAACAACATAATTTTACCTGGTATATTAATAAAATTCCACAAATGTACACAAAAATTGCAATTTTGTTTGGTGCATTCAATTGTAATTGAGTTTAACTCTATAATTTTTTTTCTTTTATTTAAAACAATTTTTAAAAATAGAATGTGTCAGACGAGGTTCTGTTCTAAAAACTGGCACCGTTGCCAAATCTGCCACTACACCCCCACAGCCCGAGTGTGGAAAGAATAGAATCAGAAATGAAGGCTTGGATAGTGTGAGCTTGACTACTCACACGCCTAAGAACATTTTACAGTCACATTTATTTGGCGATCCAAAGTGATTTCGAAGTGAGGCCGAATTCAGTGCGGTGCTGCTCAGAAGCGTGCTGCTGAAGAAAGTGCTGGAACACAGACGCGCTGCGACGAAAAGTCACGAAGCAGACCGATTTGACAGAAGATCAAAATAGTTCAATTAAAACGCATGACTAATCGATATGGATGAACACAGCAATGGGTGACGGCGCAAATAAGGACTTCACGGCTAAATCACAGTTGAAGGTGTTTGTGTGTGTTTCCATGGCGCACCAGCTGTAAGTGGTTTGCCCTTTGGAATTTGGAAATGAAGGGTAGGCTAACTTTTGCACTTAACTGTAGACTTAATAGGGAATATACTCCATCAAAGGCAACAAAAGAAAAAGTTTATACTTTTATAAGTACATTATGCTCAAAACAAAGCATGATTTCTTAATTAATTAAGCATTATGTAAAAGTGGAACCTTTGATGCCGTAGCTCCCCATTAAGTCTACAGTTGAGTGCAAAAGTTATTTACTTTACAAATTCTAAAAAGCAAACATTTTAAAACTGAAAATGGAAAAAAAACACAAGTACACTCAGTGTGAGGCTGAGATTAAAAGGTCGAGATTACAGGATGGAGCATTTCATTTCATATATCATACTTTAGATTATATTAGATTTTGTAACAACCCCATAAGCTTTTAACTTAGCCTTTAGTGTCGACACATTAAGCCTACTGGAAAACTGCACCTTTGCATAAATTGCAAACAGATGCTTCAAAAAAGTACAAGTACAAGCATTTCTCTACCTTTTTTATTACTTTAAATCTCTACTGTGTGAAGCTCTTGTCTGCAGTAAGAGAGCAACTGAAGCAATTACCGGAAGAAAGGAGGATAGTCTAGAGCGTGCATCGTGTGACTGTGATTGCGGAGGACGTATTAACGTCCGTCTTCTTTACTCTGTATTCTCTGTGCTGTTGTGCTTAATTGAGCCTTATTCCCTTGCTTATGGTTTGACACAGAAAAACAAATTGATTTGCAAATGAAAGTGTTCCTCAGGGCTGCACGCATTCGCTGGCTTCGCCATAGCAACATAGCAACGTGCTCAGATGTTTCTGTAGTTAAGTCAGTGCTTGCTTAGGCGCTGAACTCGTTGACATGATCTCAATACGATTTATTAAAGAAAGAGGGATGTACCAAAAGAAAAGAAGAGAAACTTTTTTATTAACCAATATTGGTAATTCAAATTGGTCAGGTTGGTAGAGGAAAGTGTCCCCTATACAAAGGAACTACTCAACATCGTCTCCATCATAAGTCGTGCATTTGCGCCAATGTTGAACCCAACTCTCAAATCCTGCTAGAAAGTCCACTTTGCCATAGTTGATCTCCTTCCACTGTGTGGTTCGCCTTCAGTGCTTGTTTCTTCTTTTTTAAACTTCTTCATCCATTGCTCTTGTCAATTCTGCAGAACAGAGACCATCAACTGCGACAAAAAGGGATTTGTGAGCCGGGTTCAACAATGTATCACTTGCAGTGGAGACAATGTTGTAGTACCGTTACTTAGAGCAAGAGTTACTCTACCAACTTGTGCAATTTGACTGACCTAACCCTAAAGGCATCCAGCCTGGCAGAAATCCATGCGCCGCCGACCCAACACCTAAGATGATCTGACGTTAACCCTGTTTACAGATCACTGATTGGCTGTCTCATGTGAATAACTGAAATCCGGTGGATACCAGTATACTATTGGTTACATTGTAACTCCTTGGCAAAGGGTATTTTTATGTACAAAAGGCCATCATAGGTTTCTGTCTAGTGAGCAGTTCGGTTTTCAGTCGTGTATGCAGATGTTGCGTGTTTACTGAAAGTGTTGTAAGTGTTAAAAATGTCACATATATGAAAACTTTCACCGCAGGTGAAGTCGCAGATGAAATCTTGGGCGATTCTGATCCAGATTGTGTTGTAGAAACCTGTGAGAGTGATTCAGAGTCAGCAGCATCAATATACAACCTGTCATGATTTTGTCATTTTTCATTCATTCATGATTTGAAACATGAAGAAGAAGCAAGAAACATGGGATCTGTATGTACTGTAGGTGTACAACTTGGCAAGAGAATGTCTTAAGTGTTGAACTTGGCAAGTGTGCAAAAGTAAAGCCAAAACATCCCTGAGGCCCTCTAGTGGCCAGCTGTAGTACCATATATTGCCGCACCTATATATTTTCGTACCCCTCTTTTTTATTTTTTAAAGTAGTGTTTTTTTTGTATTTTTACAAGACACGTTGTTCATGATATTTCTCTGATAGTTTAATGAACAGGCTTTCTGTATGCATTCTGATTTAAAACTGGAAAGATGACCTTTTAAAAGATGAATAGAGTAATGTATTAGTAACGCACAGTAATGTTTCAGTAACATGTTGACTCATAATTTTAAATGCACTCCGACCAACTTATGATTTATGATAGCTGCGCTCCTCATCGTTACTATATCCAGAAAACTAAAAAAAAAATAGCATTATAAGCAGATTTGTGTTCAACTTGGGGATTTGAATATGCATAGGCTGGAGTGCTGTCCAATTAGTGTCATGCATAGCCTAAAGGACCACTCGCAAGCGTGTGTGTGTGTGTGTGTGTGTGTGTTAAGGGAACTATTGTTCTCTAGTTTTTTCACATTCAGGGCTTTTGTAGCAGGTTTTGCTTCCACAGAGTTACACAACCTTTCTCGGGTGGACCGTCTCACTGTCCTCTCTTCTACACCTCTATCCTTTTCTCTTCAGGTCTCTTGGGCTCAGCGTCTGCATGTTTGCTGCTCCCGCTATTAACATCACTTGATCATTTCCAGAAGATTCTACCTCAGAATGTCACAGATGTCACCTCTAAACTCTGCCTCATTTACTGATTTTATGATTAATGTTTTAATTCTTCTATTGTTGTTGTTGTTGTGTTGTTGTCGTGGTTCTTGTGTTGTTGTCCTAATGTTACCCTCTTTCTCGTATCCTAACCCGACACCTTTCATCCTTTTTAACACTCCTCTTCGACACCCACGCACATACATACGTCTTACACCCATATCCTCTGTTTGTGTTTGTGTTTGTGTATTGTGTGTGTGATGTGACCCCTCCTTCCCATACGTTCCACAATAACCCTCTTCAGAAGACATGGAGTCGACTACTTGGACAAACTCAGGTCTGTCTTCTCTTCTTTTCTGCTCCTTCTTTACTCGTCGCACTTCTTCCTCTTCTTTTTTCACTCATGCCCATTAATCCTTCAGCTCAATGAGGATCTAAAATGAAAGTGTGTGTGTGTGTGTGTGTGTGGTGAAAACCTCAGCTGTCAGGTCATCTGGCTGTACATCTGTAACGTGCTTGATTTAAATTAATGTAATATACAACATTCACACTGTAGGTAAGTAGACAGACTAGATATCACAGAGAGCTGGATATTTACAATTGCAATAACCACCTCCGCTTCTTCAAGATACATCAGAGTTGAGCTTGACATATTGATGAAAATATATACAGTATTTCAAAATATTATATGGTTAGGCCTTCTTCTTAGGTTTTCTAAAAATGTCATGAAAGATTTAAAAATTTCAATAGAAAAAAATGTCTGCCTTTTCTATTGTCCAAGCAAGTACTATGTAACTAATATGTATTAAGTACATGTATTTGTACTTAATAACAATCAAGTAATATATTTCTTTTAGATTAACTTTCTACCTTTGTCCACTGCACAGACCAAGAACTTTGAAATTGCTGCTTTACATTGCTCACAAATCCAGTGCTTGTTATATACTGTAACTATATTACATTTTTTTATGTAGTTTTGAGGATTATTTGGACTTTTGGCTCTGATTTTCAGTCCATTCCCAGTACCTGAGCTGTTTCAGATATATGTTTTTGTTTGTTAAGTCATGCAGTGACTTATGAATAACTCAATGGAAAAACCACCCTATCTTAAGGCATGAACCAGTGAGAAACTGGTGCAGATGATGACGGATGATCAGGTCGGTGATCAGTACAATGAATGCTGAGTGGTTGGAAGAGACGAGAGGGGAAACAAGGTTGCTGCTGAGAATGTTTAATTTTATAAACAACCAATTTTTAATTCTGTCTGTTACAGTTTGTTCCTATTTCTTTAACTTAACCTACTTAATTTAATTTAATATAAAGAAATGAACTTTAAACAGTACTGTAGCTTAACATGTTTTATTCCACCTTTTCCAATGATTCTAATTTTTAAATGATATAAGTCCATACACTGATCAGCTATACCATTAAAACCACTGAGAAGTGTACACCATCTCTCCTATTATATTTTTATATTATATTAGGCATACTGTATATTAGGATGTATAAGTGAACATTCAGTTCTCGAAGGTGATGTATTGGAAGCAGGAAAAATGAGAAAGTATCCCACAAATTGTAATGGCTAATCAACTGGGTCAGAGCAGAGGTCTTCTGGGGTGTTCCTGGTATGCAGTGGGTAGTGACTACCAAAAGTGTCCAAAGAAGGACAGCTAGTGAACCAGAGACAGGTTGATTGTCCCCAAGGCTCACTGATGATTGAGTGTTGATCGTGATGGCTAGGCCTTCTGGTCTGAGACCACAGAAACCTGTTCACTAGATACTACACTACACTTTCTTTTCTCTACAGTTTGGCACATACTGAAATTAGTACACTATAGTGAATCTGCCCTAGTTTCAGACACTGGCTTCACCTGATATAGCAGTCAAATTTATATGGAAAAGAATGAACTGGAATTGAACATGGTAATAGTAATCCAAATTATATTTTTAGGATAAAATGTTAATAAAATAGTTTTATTATTCATGATGATGATGATGATGAGTCTGCTTTTACTTTGGAACAGTACTGTGACTGTTCCAGTTGTTTCTCAGGTTGCTGGCTTGGTTGAGTCAGTTCTTGTGTTTGAATATGCAGTGGAAAAACAGCAGTTTATCATTGATATCTTTTAACCATGGAAACTGGGACGTTTAAATTTTTTTTTAACCTTTGGTGACCTTTAGTTCCAACTAATTAATTTGATTGGAAGAGAGTCATTACAAGAGTGATGACATGGAGCATAACAGCACTGAGACATTTAACTATACTGTATGTATCACTCTAACAATCATTAATTACACCAAATGTCAGTCACCAGCATGGGTGAAAGTTAGTCTGCATTATAAGGGCACTACCTGGTGTGTGGAACAAGGGATTATACACTGTACAGTGCACTAGCTTTCCATTTAACACTACAGTGGTACCTCAGGACAAGAAGGATTTTCGCCTTAAGAACTGAAATTCTGCAAGAAATCTGCCTCGTCAGGTGAAGCATTTTTGGCATTCGAGCAACCAATGCAAACCAAGGTGCGTCTTTGTCCGGGAGGCGTTCAAAACTTGTTTGCGTCAGTGGAAAGCCAAGTGAAGAGAGTTCACATACTTTTTTTTTTTTTTTTTTTGCATTTTGTGCAAAAAGCAAGTACAGCAGCAAGAAGAAAACGGAGTCACTTTCAGTTTAGTTTATAACCCAGCTGGTGTCTAGAGATTAAGTGAGATTTAATGTCTATTATTTCACTTCATTTACATGTCTTTTCTAAATGTTTCGATTGTATTTATTTGCAAAAATGTAATTATAGTGTTGGAAATTTGTAACATTGGTAATACTTTTGGGTGGCTGCAAAGGACTATCTGCATTTACATTATTTCCTGTTTGGCAATATGAAATTAAATTTTAAGAACACGCCTCCGAAGCGGATTGAATTTGTTTCCCAAGGTACCACTGTATTAGGGATCTTGGTCGCTAAGTGTCAGTCTGCCATCCCACTGGTCGCGGTTAGATAGCTCTGCCAGTTGTGGAGGGTTATGTGATGGCAGAGCAAAATAACTGGTTAAATCAACAAACAAATCCTAATCTGTTGATAATAGATGGTGTTTGTGGAGCTGTTGTATAAAAGCAATATTACACTCAAGGTTGTGCTGTTGTACTGAATATCAGCACAGCTGTGATATGGTCGTATGGCGTGAGGGAAAGGCATGACAGCGCTCCCTCTTAAACATAAATGCATTCACATATCATCACAGGATCCCTTTTGATACTATCAGCATATCTTAAGGAATTGTATACAGTAATGATAACAAAGGGTGTAATATCAATAACAGTTATATTTTAAATGGTAGTATTTTTTTAATAATAATCTTTATAAGACTGTTGACAATAAAATTAAAAGTTAATAAACATGCTGAAATTCTTTTCAAAAGCATGCCACAGTTTCCTTCCTCCCTTTTTTTCTTCTTAATCCTCTCACAGTGTAACTACGTCGTGATATATAGATTATATTAACCTTTATCAGGATTAATATAATCAGGTTTCAGTTATGCAGTCAGTAATCACAAATTAAACTGGCTTCTTACTGTAGCATGGCCAATAAATCAATATCGGTGAATTGCTGATATTAATTATCATTAGGCATGTGAGATTTTTTAATATTTTTTTATGTTTAATAGGCTGTAATCACTCATAGACTGCTTTGTTTTTCCTACTTTGTTTCCTCCATCTTTCTTTACATCACCATCTTTATATATGCAAAGTAGAGAGAGAGAAAACAAGCCCAGAGAAACGAGATGAAGGTAGGCCAGATGGGTTTTTTGGCAGCACTGATGCCAAAAAAGGAGATTTCCAGTTAGGAAATCGTGCCAGAAGAGTCTGTGTCTTTTAAGATTATGACTCAAGATCTTTTTCTTCCTATGACTTAAATACCAGAGCACTATTTACTTATATTGAATATAAAATATCAAGGAAATTATTATTATTATTTATTTATTTATTATTTTTTTATTAATAACATTTTAAAATGAACATAATTAATGTAAATTAAATACTTATCACAAAACAACGACTGCTCCGATAGTATTTATTTATATATATATATACATATATATTTATGTATATATATATATATATATATATATATATATATATAATTTTTTTTTTGTGAGTACGTTATAAAAGTAAAGGATTTACAGGGTTTCTTGGGTTTTTGGAAAAATAACTTTCCATGCTACAGGTAGCTGTAGCATGGAAAGTTGAACCTATTAAATTATTGAACCTATTATTGAACCTATTATTGAATCTATTAAAACTAGGTATGTACAGTAATTTAAATATGTTGCATCTTAAGATATCTTTTTGTCATCATACAAACATTCTGGATTGAATGAGCAGCGGATGAGATGGAGCTCCACTATACAGTACTGTACAAAAGTCTTGAGCTAGCCCTCATTTCTTCATATTTTGCCTCTAAAGAGCCAGCATTTCTTGTATTTTGAATACACCTGAAGAATATTCCTCCAGGCTTCTTGAAAAACTTTATTTTTCAATTTCAGTTTCAATTTTTGAAAGTTTTGTCTTTCCCATACCTGACCAGATTCAGAGGAATTTTTTTGTTTTTGTAAGCCATAAAGGGCCATATGAATTAAAGCATCAAAAATCATCTAACTTAAGGTGTGAACCAGTGAGAAACTGGTGCAAATGATGACAGATGATCAGGCCAGTGATTAGTATACTGTAGATGCTGAATCCTAAATGATTGGAACAGATGAGAAAGGAAAAGAGGTTGCTGCTGAAGTTGTTAGATAAACAGCCAATACTTTTATTGTAAAAATTTGTTCCCATTTATTTAATTTAACCTTCATCACGTAATGTGAAAAATGTGATATCTGTCATTGTATTAATGAATGATGTTTAATAAATGTTGGATTTATTTTAATAAATCCTGCATCAACTTATGCTTGTTTTTATTACATTGCATTTATATCAGATACTTCAATCAAATTAATGACATTAACTTCAAACTGGTCCAAAATATAGTAGACATGCTACTTTTCCATTTCCTAATCACACATCATTACATTTTTACCTATGGCCTGTTTTAGTCGCCCTGCTTTTACCATCCAGGCTTCCCCACACCAAGCACCATCAGGCTTTATAACCACTTTCCTTCCCTCCTAACACACAAATACTGTACACTCTCACATTTTTACACGTATTTACCCTTGTTTCATGTCTGCCAGGTGCTATGGACATGGAGGAGAGGACACGCCAGATGAAGCTGAAGGTGGACAAGTATAAGCAAGGAACGGGCTCTGACTCCCGCCTGGAGCAAGACCGCCACTCAAAGGCAAGTCACACTGTCATGTGTATGACAATACAAATAGAAAATCAACCGTCTGTGCAGGTGTTCAATCAGTCATTCAATCCGGCAATCATGTGGCAGCCACACAGTGCATAAAATCATGCAGATGCAGGTTCGAGAGCTTCAGTTAATGTTTTTGCATCAAACAGCAGATTTCAAAGGATGGAATGTCAACAGAGCAATCCCTAGAGTCCCAGTAGTAAAAGCATATTTTCTGAAATAATGAGATAACCACTATATACAATTGTGGGGAGCAGAAAAGCATATCAGATTGCTCCACAATGTTAATAGCAAGGGTACAGGTTCTCCAATAAAGTTTGGATAGTGCACACTACTTAGGTAAGTAAATGATTTCAAGATTTGTTGCCTGTGTATTTAATTTTCTGCACTCATTTCACAATGCACCTACTCCTACGTACTGTGATTTGTTACACTGTAGTCCTGGAGAAATGATTTCTTCTCGATGTACGCCGATAACATAATTTTTGCCTGCATAACACTGATCACCAACTACAGTATACACTAGCAAACTCCTGACAAGATCATGGGCATCAAAAGGCTTACCCATTCCCACAGGGATCAAAGGCAAGCCCTTCTGGTCTGATCCCACAGAATAGCCAATGCAGCACCACCCGCTGAAACAAGTCAATAATGACCACAGGCCACTGCGCAGAGGGCTCAGCAGACAAAGAGCCCAAGGGCGTCGACCTGCCCTCCAAACTCCCTAGGTCCCTATAGAATTGAACCCATGGGATGTGCTGGACAAACAAGTCCGAGCCACGGGGGCCAACTCACAGCACCCAACAGATCTGCTGCGAAAATCCTTGTGCCAGACCCCGCACACCCCCAGAGGCCCTGCACAGCCATGCTCCAGAGGTCCAAAGTTGTCCCGGTGGCACAAGGGTAACCCAAAACCTAGGTGGTTTCAATGTTAATGGTTTTATTATCATGGCTGATCGCCGTTTACAAGCTGTATTGAGGAATGACTGTAAAAACCCAATACTTAAGTTGAATTACGTGAAGCATAAACAGCATATAAATGTCACACCTCCACTTTCTACAATTTCAGTTCCATATTTTTTACAAAAATGCTTTGTAATACTACCCCTAGGATTTGTACAGCTCACTTACCCTGATTTTTTTTAAGTAGGCCAGTATGCAGTAATATTAAGTAGGCTAATGTAATAACTTTATCTATGCAAACTCTTACTGTACCTGTACATCTACAAGTCACAATATTTGGACAACACTATGTATGGTTACCTAGATATGTTGGAATAGACCACAACAAATAATATAATTTAATAAAATAGCAAAGAATGGAATTTAATAACTGGTTAGATAAAAACAGCTCTACATTTCAGACTCAAATCAGTTCTGCTGCACATGGGGCATGAGAACATTGATTAAATATAGGTCAATGTCTTGGACAGCTTACAGTTTTACTTGTGCAGCTCCAGCAAAAGAACATCTCAACCTACTTCTGTAAAAATAGATTCCCACTTTCCAAGCATTCCAACAACTTTGTTTAAACTCACTGTGATCGAAAACACCACTCGCGGTCTGTTTAATTAACAGCTTGTTATGATGTTTTTCCAAATTGGCCAACTCAGGATGATTTAAAACACACCAACATACAATGGTGCTAGGACAGATCATGCAGCGGCCTTCATAGGAACTCAAAGAATGGACTGTTACACATTAAGAAATGCTCAAGGATGGACACTCTGTTCTCTTTACAAAGAGCAAAACTAACCTTGTTCTTTGTTTGATATCCAAGTCTACTGAAAACAGGTCATGAAAAATTGTATATCATTTAGGACACTGTTTATAGACAGGCTGTCTAAGATGGCCTGTGTTATAAAACCGGAGACGCGGTTGCACAATGAACAAACTTTCCTGACCCTCAAGTTTGAATTGTGTCTGTAGAGAAAACAGAATTCAGGACAGAAGGATTCCACTAGTTTAAGTGTGATTTGTGAGTTAGTAATTGCTAAAAGATATTTTGAAAAAGTAAACAAAATAGATTACGTTCTCTCAAAATGTTATTTAAAAAAAAACTTATATGATGATAGATTTTTGGGTAGGTTTGATGGCCGTAAGGGTGGATGGATAGATTATTGGGTAGATGGTTAGCACTGTCGCCTTGCATCTTCAGGGTCGAGGATTCGATTCTTGCTTTGGGTGTGTGTGCATGGTGATTGCATGTTCTCCCTGTGCTTGGTGGGTTTCCTCCAGGTATTCCGGTTTCCTTCCACAGTCCAAAGACATGCAGGTTAGGCTAATTGGCGTTTCCGAATGCGTTCACAAGTGTATGAATGCGTGTAAGTGCGTGTGTGTCTGTTTGTGTCCCGCGATGGATTGGCACCCTGTCCAGGTTGAACTGCTCTTAGTCTCCTGGGATAGGTTTCAGGACGGATGGATAAAATGGATGTACGGATGGAATAAATGGGATTTGGTTGATATTAGTAATCACAGTATCACATCAGGAAAGTTGACACATACAATAGAAGATTATTTTTCAATAACACAATGTCCCAAGGTGTTTTATTTCTCTCGTCGTACTACAGCAATTTGACATTTTTAACATTCTCCTTAATTTACTCATACTGTAAGAAATTCCCACTTGTTTGACAGTTCTCCCCTATCTAATGCCAGCTACCAAGCAGGAGTGGTGAAGGCTGTTGTGTTTCCCCTGAGACTAACCATCAGCTGACTGCATCGTTTTTAACTGCTGCAATAACACATTAGGATGAAAAGTGCTACCCGCCCAGTTCCACCTGCGTAAACTCACCGATGCCCATGAGTGGCTACTGTCACTATGTTTGATATTTCAGAGCTATCCTGACTGCCAGTTTTTCCTTATAGGACTCAGTTATGGCATCAGGACTTTTGGTTTTTTGATTATAGGGTGAACACTTTTTTCTTCTCGTGCCAATATGGAGCCCTGCAGCAGTTATGTTTGGTTTTATTAATTAAGGAGCACTGCATCCTACTTAGTCATATCGTTTTGTAGTTACTTACATTCAGGGTTTTCGCCATGCCATTATCTTAGCAAGCAGAAGAGTGTCTGATACGAAAAGATGTGAAAAAAGAAGTGTGACATGCAAGTACAATGGAACTGACTTTCTCAATAGCTTTGGTGGACATGTGGACAGATGGCAAGTGAGACAGAGAGAGAGAGACGAAAGAGACAGCATGTGAAAAAAAGTGTTAAAAATCCTGATACAAAAAGGTTATTTTTCATCTTCATGTTTCCTCTAGGTTTTTTTGATTTCACATCTGCTTTCATAGAGGAAAAGTGTTCTAAAGTTTTTATTTGTTGGTGTTGTTGAATGATTAAGGATTCTAGTATATTGTGAGGGTTCTATTGAACCTCTGGAGAAATATGGTTGGATGTTGTGGGTGGATGGATGGATGGTTTGATGGATGGTTTGAAAGGTGGGATTATTGCTTAAATAGCTGGAAGGCTGTACTGTAGATGGAAGGAACAACTGATGACCAGTCAGTAGTAGTAGTTTGGATGGATGGATGGATGGATGGATGAATGGATGGATAGGTAGGTAGAGTGATGGATGATATAATGGTAGGTCGGAAGGGAGGATGGAAGGCTGGGTATACAGTATGTATAAGACAATTTCATGTTATTTACATTTCTCTCAGAACATAACTAAAAAAAACGATATGATATTGGATGTATGGGTAGGTTTGATGGAGGGATGGGTGGATATATTATTGAGGTACGGCGGCTTAGTGGTTAGCACTGTCGTCTTGCACCTCCGGGTCTTGGGTTCGATTCCCACATCTGGTCTGTGTGCATGGAGTTTGTATGTTCTCCCCGTACTTGGTGGGTTTCTCCGGGTTCCCATCACAGTCCAAAAACATACAGATTACACTAATTGTTGTTTCCAAATTGCCAAAAGTGTGTGAATGTGTGTCTGACTGTTGACTGGAGGTCCTACCACGGCTGTTCAAATGTGAATAAATACAATGGTCACCATTGGCCTCCATGGTCCCTAGTCGGACTACAGAGGTTCCTAGATGAATGCATAAATGGCTAGAAGGTAGTGGATGGATAGCTCATCTGATTGATAGATAGATAGGTCAACTTATGAATAGAAGGATTAATTGATTAACAGTTAGATCATATGAAGATAGATATATGGGTAGCTGGGATGGATGAATGGATATATGGATGAATCATGTGGTGTATGAATGGATGGATCAATTTATAAATGGATATGTCACAGCATGATATGGTGGGATGGAGGGTAGGAATGTTGGATAGATAGGTGGATACATGAATGGCATTGGTTGCATGGAAGGAATATGATGAATGAGTGGATTACATGGTGGATGGATAAATCACAGGGTGTAGTATGTTTAGGTTAGATCGATTGATTACTGGATGGATTGATGGATGCATGGATGGATAAATGTTTAAGTAAATGTATTGTTGGTTGGAAGATGGTAGAGATGGAAGAGGATGGTTGGATGGATCAGCCGATGGTTCATAGATTATACTGTATATAGACGTGAAAATAGGAGGGATGAATAGGTTTGTCGATAGATGTATGGATCACATGATGGATGAATAGGCAGGTTGAAATAATGGCTATATGGATAAATGGCTGAAGTAATAATCACATTAGTTATATTTCTTTCAGAATGTGACTTCTTTGTAAAAACATGTTTCATTAAGCTGTAATACTGAAACTGATTCCTGTACTGTATCACTTATTAGAAAAGCTGATCTGAGTTTGTCCTTTGTATTCTCCATAGCATTCTGGCAGGGATGGGAAACACGGGTTGGACAGTCTCTCAGCCAAATCTTCCGACAGCGACGTGAGTGACGTGTCCGCTGTGTCGAGAAGCAGCAGTGCCTCTCGCTTCAGCAGCGCGAGCTACATGTCTGTCCAGTCGGAGCGGCCTCGAGGCAATCGCAAAATCAGGTGAGACTCGGACAAAGGTCATGGAGGGTGTTTTGCCAGAGATGGGTGATTTAGTAAATATAAATTTTGTCTGTAAAAAAAGGGCAGTTCCGGAGTTTTCGTTGATGAAAACCTCTGTTCTTGCTTCCTTTATTAAATCAGGAAATGCTATAATGACAATCTGTTTCCTGAATGTGAGTTCAGGTTTGGTTCTGTATAAGCATCACCGGAGCCAAATATCTGAACTTTCTTATAATAGACACCAGTCACTGGCAAACTATAAGAGATTTATGGCATATGAACCCTCATGTTCTTGTAGATTTTTTTACCAAGAAAAACTTCTTGTCACATTTGCTCCATTGCTTATATAAATATTCTAGACTGCTTATAATTATTACACAAGCTAGAGATGAGTCTTTAGGGCACCCATTGCTGTTTTGTACACAGAACGTGTGGGTAATATTACGTATATCACTCTGTGCTATCACGTTTATAGAGCATATTTATGTATCATGGCGCCATTGTATATATTGTTTATTTATTAACTTATTTTTTTGCTTGTTTTGTCTGATTTCTCCTTTTGTGCATGGCATTCACTTTTCCCTGTCCTAGCAAAACGATGCAGGGCCGGAGCCTCTCCCAGGAGGGGGAGGAACTCTCTGGGGATGTGTTACGTGAGGAGGAGGAGGGAGGGGTGGGGAATGATTGTGGAAGCAGGCAAAAGACAAAGACGCATAGAGTAGATAGAAAGGCGGAGTCAATTGAGGATGCGGCCCAGAGGAGAGTCTCAGACAATGACCTCAGGTAAAGTGCTATTAACGTGGCACCTTCTGTATCCCAAACTGGCTCTATCCCCTCAGGCCCTAACCCTTTTTTTCTGTTTTTTCAGTTTTCAATCTATTTTCCACTGGCCATAGTATACAGTAAAACCATGGTTTGTCAATTATTTTTAATAATGTTAAACGGCTTGGACAAATCAAGGCACTTTTTAACAAGGCAATCAGGCATAGACAACAACTAACGAGATTTTAAATTAGTTACAGTAGGCAGTGTACAGTATTTTAACCGTTATCTAGTCTATGTTGCGCGAATATTGGTTAAATGTATTAGGGCTGCATGATTTAATAAAAAAATAAATAAAATCGCATAATTTTTATTTAGACATATAACGTGATTGTAATTTAAACTGCAATATGTAACTATTAATGCACCATTTACTGTAGTATTCAATTGTTAAATGTATCTAGACTAACAGCAAACAATGGCACAAATGATACAGTTAGGAGAATGTTTTTCAATATTTATTGTTTACATATTTTTTTTTATTATTCACAAACCCTGCAGACATTTCTAAGTATGCATTTATTTTCTGTAATTTCATGCAGGCTTTTGCAATTAGATAATTGCACCGTTCCATATCGCAATTTACGTTTGTTTAATTAGATTAATTGTGAAGCTATAAGATGTAGTATACTTTTAGCAATAAAGAAAATAATAAAGCAATATTCAGTTCAGGAGAAGTTTCATTTCATTTTTATTTTGTGTTTGCATGTTTAAATGCACCTAAAAGCTACTGGTCAATGTAGTAAACTACAACGTATGACTTACTATTCAAGGTGATGGGCTGAGGGCTTTACTGTGTCTTAATATGCTAGTTTTGTTTTTAATCGTCATATAGCTATACTTTGTTACATTTCATTTAAGTAATAAATAGAATATTCTACTTGGAATTTAAATTGTATTCACCAATAATCATTCTAAAAAAAAAAAACTTTATAAATACTCAACGCAAGTCTCATCTGACAGTTGGTTGGTTATTTGGATGGATGGATGGATGGATACTTTATTGATCCTTAAGGAAATTTCAGATTTATGCAATTAAACATGACATGGTGAACAACATACCATTGTGCTGATAATTGTACATAAACATCAGCAGTTCTTTGGAACAAAGCTACTGTGTACAGGAGACATAGTTCACTGAAGTACTGTATGTGTTAGTCTTGGGCATTAAACGTTTTGGGAAGTCTAAATCTTAGTCCTGCATGGCTGGTTTGCTTAAATAATATACAAACATGGGCATTGCCAAAATGTGTCAAACTGAACTCAGCTCAATGTCGCAATCAGCCGCACTGTTTGCAGTTAATGTTTCACCAGCGGTACACAGACCTTTGCTTCGATGACGCTGTACCCTTTATCCAATTGCTTGTTATGCACTGGAAACTTGGTTAAACGAGCACATGGGCACATGTACAGTTTTCTAATAACAACAACATCAAGCTGGACTAAGCTGAACTGTTTGAAAACAGAATGTTATAGGCGTCCACGCTTCCATCTAATGCTCATGTTTCGCTCCATTACTCACTGTGTGAGATATATCCATTCATCAAAAAGAAAAATGATGTTGTGTGGTACACTGGAGGAATTGCAACCTTTTTTTTTTCAGTTAGAGGCTTGTGTAATATTTAGGGAGCATTTGTCAGCAGGAACAGGCTTGTTATGTACTGTAATCAAATGATTCACAAACTGATTCTCCATTCAGTTCCTCTGAAGGACTGCTTAAAGAAGCTGGCTGAAAGTATTAGGTTTTTGCGTTTAGAACTATAAGTCCTGTGTCCTGCCAACAGTAAAGCATCCTGAGACTATTTATGTGTGGGGTTGCTTCTCAGCCAAGGGTGTGGGCTCACTCACAATTTTGCTGAAGAACACAAAGAATGGTACAAAAACATTCGCCGAGAGCAAATCCTCCCTACCATCCAGTTTGGTGATGAACAATGCCTTTTCCAGCATGATTGAGGCAAAAGTAATACCTAAGTGGCTTGGGGAACAAAACATCAACATTTTGAGTCCATGGCCAGGAAACTCCCCAGATCTTAATCTCATTTAGAACTTGTGGTCAATCCTCAAGAGATAAGTGGACAAACAAAACCCACAAAAAAAACCTCCAAGCATTGATTATGCAAGAGTGGGCTGCCATCAGTCAGGATGTGGCTCAGAAATGTGATTGACAGCATGTCAGAGTGAATGGCAGAAGACTTTTTATTGATTCTTTGCATAAACTTAATGTACAGTAATAGTCAATAAAAGCCTTTAAATCTTATGAAATGCTTGTTGGATATACCATAATAACATCTTGCATCAGACTTTGTAAAAATTTATATTTGTGTCATTCTCAAAACTTTTGGAAAGACATAACATGGTATTTTCCATATATAAGCCCTAAGTGTAATACAGTATGTGACAGCGATATTTTTACTAATTAAATCACTAGAAAAATGTTAAATAGGATGACACTTACTGTACTTTTAGTAATAAAAACACAGCTTTTTAAAATAAGCTAGTTCTGTCACATGTGCTAACCAGACACAGTATTGCAAATGATGTCATGGGTACACAAATTCACAGACTGTCACATGACTGCATTAGGATTTTCATTAGATGTTAAAAGGTTTGTGTCACCATGCGTCATTATGGTCTGCGGAACATTTGGTGTGTATGGACAGAGCTTAAGAAGTCTGGAAAAAGAAAAGTGTTCTGCCCAAAAGTATACTTTTGTACAGGAAGAAAAAAATGATATATTTCACCAGGTTCTTCCTAGAATTATCATCAATCCAAAATCCCCTTGAGGTGCTGTTTTTATTCAGAATGTGTAGTCAATAGGCATACATTTGTAAATGATGCATCAAACCTCACCTTTCATTCAAACATTAGTGTGTGTGCATGTTAATCCACAAGTTCTGACGCGTATCTCTTTTACACAGCAGTATTACTCACAACGCAGACGTCCGTTGAATTCTTTGTCTCTTGTTTTATTTTCAACATCAAAGTTCAACAGTTC
>JAQMYJ010000019.1:6718323-6738382 GCA_030014305.1 Clarias laeviceps | reverse complement strand
AATGCAACATTTTATTTTATTTCTGATCAAAAGAACGAAATTAACTAAATGACTCAAAAAAAGATTTGTTCATTTTGATGAACGTGATTCAAAGAACTGAGTCACTAAAATTATTCAAACTTCCCATCACTAGTCTGATGTATTCAGAATTTTGTACGTGTTTAAAGGCACAATTAGACAGCATTCTGTATAAAAATGTCATCCAGTTATGTACCTGAAATACTGAAAGTGTGGTTTCGCAAAAAAAGGGGCAGGCAGTGAAAAAAAAAGTGCAGAGAAATAAGAAATGTAGCCGTTGTCTTATCCAATTCCACTACTCCAGATCTCAATCCAGTCCATATATTAGGACTTTCACACTCATCTAAACACCAGCACACCAGTTTCTAGTTTAGTTTGAATCATTCTGGTCATTTAAACCGCTCAAACTACCAGCTCTTTATTTATTTTTTTGGCTTGGTTTTACATTCTCTATCCTATGTGTTTAGTGTATTGGCCCTTGCCTATTTTATTTTCTTTGCACATATGATACATCAAACCAGATTTAAAGCATTAAGGTTTAGGCTTCTAGTTGTGGTCGAATTTAGCAAGATTTCTCAAAAATGTGTAAAATAGTGCATGTTGCTCAGAGCTGTATAGCCATCATTGACAGTTTCCCCCCAAAGAACTGAGCTCCATTTAGCTTCTGTTTTTTCATAAATGTGACAGGGGCAAGCTTGTTTGGCTGCTCCATGACATTCCATGAACAGACCTTATATATTCTGTGATTTGATGTGCCTAGAAGGGAACGTATTCACTGTCCTCCTCCCATTTTCTAAGCTGTCATTGCAGAAGATGAGAATTAGGCAGGGAAGCCAGATTGGCAACAAGCTATTCAGGGAGGAAAAAAATGGGTTACGCTCAATTAAAAAGCTGAGACTTTTACCTTTATAAACAAAAATGTGGTGCTGATTTGAAACGGAAAAAATCTGGCAAAGGAACACTGTAGCAGTAGTTTAATTGATTTAATTGACTACCCTTCTCTCTGGCTGGTTGTGTGTGTGTGTGTGTGTGTGAGAGAAAAGATGCCTTAAGACCTGTTCATTATGGAGATGAAGGCGAGGTAATTGTGATTTGCTCCCCTGTCACGGCCAGACAAACGCTGACGCACCTCTCCGAATAACGAGAATGTGATGCAAGAAGAGCTCCAGAGAGGCCTGGATAATTAGTACTGCGTCCAGAGTGAATCGAGCGCCTGTCAGTAGCGCCACAGTGGTCCTCTAAAAATACAACCGCCACTCAGTGGAACATCCTTTAAAACGTCTGATATCCTCTGGGAGGAATCTAACAAGTAGCTGGACAGGAGCTGGAACACTTTATCAGGTCAAGGCCAGATAGGTTGTGTAATAATTATGGATCCTGTAATGTAAACCGGTGTGCACATTATACTGTAGCTGTTAGAGGTTAGTTTTTGTGGCATTTAGCAGATACTTTTATATACTGTAGGTTGTCTTCTTTCTAAAAAAATGTTTCCTAAACCATTTAACTAAATGTTGTACCTCAGAACAGCCTCCATAGAAGGTGGCATGGTAGTTAGTGGTTACTACTGTTGTGTTGAACCACCAGGGTTGGGGGTTAGATCCCTGGTCTCTCTGTGTGGAGTTTTCATGTTCTCTCAATGCTTGGTGGGTTTGGTGCTCCGGTTTCATCCCACAAGACCTCCAAAGACCTGTGGTGTAGGCATCTAAATTGCCCATAGTGTATGATTGATTGATTGTGTGGGTATGTGTGCCTGGTGTCCTGCTAAGGGTTCAAATCTCATTCAGTTTGCATAGAATAAGCGGTGTAAAGCGGGATGATTGGAGGGAATCTCAATCCTAGACGTCTGAATTTGCATCTATGGTGTGGTGGAGAACATGTCAAATGTAGTGCAGTCCGCTATGAGGCAAAAAGAAAGGCATTTCAGATTGTGTGAAAGTTGATATAAATAAATAATGCAGGATTTAAACTACAAAATGTACTAGAATTCTCAATAGTCAAGCATTACAGAAAGCTCAATTAAAAAGTCCATTCTGTTGTTTTGTTTGTCTTTAGCACATTTGGTTTGAATGCCTATTTAACTTCATTGATTAACTGTAGGACATAACAACAATCGACCTAATGCAATCCATGCCATACTCAATCAGATGAGCTTATTGAACAAAACCTAGTTCTCTAATACTATTAAAGTAGATTTAGGTATGTTCTCATGTATGCATTAAAAAACTAATAAACAAAGAAATCATTCAAACTAGCAGGTTTTAATGATCATAAAGAGAAAAGCTTTCTTATAAAATAAATTTTGTTTTTATCACTAGGGCCACACATTTCTTCATTAAGATCAGGGTCTAATTAAGACTTAATCCTAAATTTGATTAATTTCTGTCACCTAAAATGGCACTTGCTCTTTATTGTCTATTTTGCAATATTTGGTATTTTAAAGATAACTTACTTTGTGTAACAAATTAACTTGGGTCTCAAAGCTCCCCAAAAGTATGTCTGTTAACGCTCAGATAATGTATTTCTTTTCATACCCTTTCATAACTCCCTCAGTTTCTCTCATCTTCCAAATGATCTTGTATGAGGTCACATAAGAGGGGAAATCTAATTGGCTAATTTAAACCCTTGCCAAAACAAAAATGAAGAAAAAAAAAAAGGACAGAAAGCAGTGAATGTTTTTTTGCATTTTTTTTTGGTTGCATATGCATATCGGAGACCATGTACTGTATACTGTACATACATACAGTGCATAAACATGATTAAAATGTGAATTTTGGTGCCATTTTAAAGTATGGTTCATGCACTATTACTGTAGAAGCCCATGAAACATGAACATTATTAGGGAAATATGTATTTTATAGAGTTTTATGCTGAACCACTGTTAATTATAAAGAGTTGCATGTCCTATACACCTGGATGTTGGCATTGAATGGTGATAGGATTTATCAGTTCACAGAATCATGAATTTATTTAAAGAACAGAAAAAGTTGGCAAGTTCCCAACCTGAGTCTGTGAGTGTGTGGAGTTAGCATGTTCTCCCCATACTTGCTGGGTTTGCTCCAGGCACTCCAGTTTCCTCCCAGAGTCCAATGATATGCAGATTAGGCTAATAGCTAATGTGTTTCCCCAGGATAAGCAGTGTTGAGAGTGGGACAACAGAAAAAAAATGCAAAGATATTGTAGCACACTATGTAAATGAAACTGCGACTCTCAAATTGAGAAACTCTTCCAAAACCTCAATCATCATTCTCCACCTATTGATTTTGAAGTACTTTAATTGCAAGATTTTTCCTCCTCAGCTTTGTTTGTGAAGGAAGAATCCACATGATCTGTAAGACATTCAACCAGATTCTATTAGAAGCTTTGATTCAGGATGTTCACTCTCAGTTAATTCTTCATTTCGACATGTTTTCCTGTTTCTGCCAAAACATTTTAGTGGAGCACAAAGTCACACTGCAGGAATTAAAATGAGAGCTATGTTTAGCTCTTTAAACTTCAGGTGTTCTCTGAAGCATGAATTCAGGCATGACAGAGACACTCTGGAGAGTATTTAGCACTGAAGGACAATCAGAATGATTAGTTTTTTCTCTTGATTATAGGCTTGGGACTTAATAATTAAACTCGTTGCTTAGTGAATTAATATAAGCACCCTTGTAAATTGAATTTACATACACAATAAGTCAGAGCAACTGAACACTTCTAAGGAACCATTACAGTTACTTTTTTTTTTTTTCCTTGCCCCAATAACAGCATTTGACGTATTTGGAAAGGAACTTCATAATGTGAACCGAATTGTATATAATTCATAATGTGAAAAGCGTATACTTTTAAAAAAAATTTTTTTATTTTTTTATTTTAGAGAGTGTATAAAAGCATTTAAGGCCAAACAAGCCTGTTTTTTATTGTTAAGAAAAAAAACATACAGTAGATGTATAGATAGAAAAAGTTGACTATAATAAATAAGCCACTTTTGGTAATGTTAGCTGTACTTGCTGCTGATAAGCTTCTAGCTAGCTAACATAGCTATAGTGCAGGATAGCAGTGCAGACAGGATCTAGTGTACCACTGCCTGTTGAGGATTTACTGTATGTATGTTGTCAGTTTATGGCAATTGGTTATTGATTATACTCACTCACTCATCGTCTCTACCGCTTTATCTATATGCGGGGCGTTTGAAGTCTATCCCAGGAGACTTGGGGTATGAGGAGGTGTACACTCTGGACAGGGTGCCGATTACTTGCAGGGCACACAAATACACTCACTCACACACTCACTCGACGAGCAATTTTAGGTAATGCCAGTTAGCCTATTTTGCCTGTCTTTGAAGTGTGAGAAGAAACCGGAGTACCCGGAGGAAGCCCACCAAGCATGGGGAGAACATGCAAACTCCATGCACACACAGAATTGGCCACGGCCATAAATCGAGCCGGGACCTCAGATTTGCAAGACGACCTAACCATTAAAGGTTATGAATTAAATAAATAAAAAAAAAATCTTGCTGCAGATTCATTAATATTTATGAGGTTGTTACGTCAACCAGTCTACAAATGGAGGTGATCTATAGAGTGTAAAGTGTGCAAGGGTTACTTTGTTCTAGCCAGTTTATATTTACTAATTATTTACATTTTGTGATAAATTTTTATTTATTTAATTTTTTTAACAAAAATTTTGTAATGTTTCAAATCATTTATTTGAACAAAGTGACATCAGAACACGATAAACGCAAATTTGAACTTTTATTCACTTTTGCACTTTAAATGTGTTCACAAGGCTTTTGGAGAATGTTTAAGGCAAGAAAAGGAAATGTCTATTCTGTCACTGGCATTGCAGTCACTCCAGCAATAATAAATGATGAGTGTATGTGGTTTAATGTAGGACATTGTCTGATTTGGAGTTTGTTCAAACATGTCGTATACTTTAACAAAACTATGTGGGATACTTCAGTGTAAGCACTGTGGTGAAGTAGAGAAATGTTGATACATAGATTAAAGATGCATAAAAGTTTTTCCATACAAGAGACTTGAGATGCATGCGAACGCTTGTTTCCTTGATCATGAGTATGTTGTATTTTTTATTAGTTCAACCAACATATTATTGGTTCTAAATTGCATACTTAAATAACCATAAACTGCTGACTGATTTTTTTATTGTATCCCTTGTATCAAAACTGGGAGATGGAGTTATAGTTTTTTGTAAAATCACACAAAATTTACACTAATATAACCCAAACAATTTTAATGAAATAGTTTGGTATTTGTGCTTTTTAACTCCCTTATAAAAGAAAACATGTTTTCATTTTATAGTGCTACTAACTATGAAATAATTAAAATTCATATTAACAACCTCAAAGCTAAATCTAAACATTTATAGACTGTTGGTTTGGATAAAATTGTTCCAATATCACACATTTCAAAGGCCAGTTCTGAGCTTGCACTCTATACTGGGACATAATCATCCTGACCCTATTCCATCCAAGACTTTAGCCTTCCCGCTCATCCTGATTTTCCTGGAATCCCTTGCTCACTGTTTTTCCCTTCTCCTTTTCTCTCCATCCCTTTCTTTCCTTCCCTTCCGTTGGCTCCTGTCGTCCACTGACAGCGACTTTGCATCCAAAATGAAAAACAGGCAAATGGGCATGACGGATAGCACCAATCTGACCAAGAGCACCAGCATTGGTGGGGATATGTGCAGCCTGGAGAAGACCGATGGCAGCCAATCGGACACAGCCGTTGGCCTGGTGGGCGGAGGCCTCAAGAAGAGGCGCTCGAGCATTGGGGCAAAGATGGCTGCCGTAGTGGGCATGTCCCGCAAGAGTCGCAGCACCTCACAACTCAGCCAAACAGGTAAGATTGCAAATTGTATATGTGTGTCTAAGTGAGTGTGTCTGTTTTATCATCTGTCTTTTGTTTGGTCATGATCCCTTCTTTCCGGCCCTTTTGATGCCCCTGGTGATTTCAGCGTTTTGAACTTTTTTATCTGACAGGTTTTTAACTCTCCTGCCTTTTCAGCTTTGGCCCAAAAAAGTTTTAAAGATTTGCAACAGGACCTGTGAAGCAGGAATGCTACAAACAGAAATGCTCACGTTCACTTCCTCTCTCTCTCCTAGATCATTGGATCTTCTTGCCTCTCTCTTTTTCTCAGCTATTAACAGATGCCGCCGTGCGTCAGTCCTCTCCTGCTTTATTGTTCTCTCCTGAATCATGTAGCCTGCTTCTTGTCCTTCGAGCCTTTTTCAAAGCGGCGCATCCGATTAGTAATATTTCGAGGTTCCTTAGTGTCCGTCACTCTTTAGCAGACTTTGCCGTCTGTTCGTGTTGCCATAGCTGCCTTGCATGTTTTATTTATAATAGCAGGTTAGACAGAGATGGTGGGTGTTACTCTCGTCATGCCTTGATGAATCCATTTTCACAGGTCTGCAGGTGTACGCTGTGCTCTGAAGTTGTTATTTTTATTATTTTATTTATTTCTTTTAAATAGACTGGTGACATACAATACGTAATTGGAGCACTGACACCAGTAAGGCCTTTTCACATCTTTCTGTATCACTACTGTATTTGTATATCACATTCAAGATGGCTGAATGGTTCAGGAGCCCAAGTTCAGTATTATGTCATAGGTTATGAGAATTAACACAATGTTATGTCTGTCAATGATTTAATATCAAATGAGCTCATAATAATTCATGATCCATGATAGTGTATTAAGAATGACAAACTAACACAGATTTTAATTTTTTTTTTAAGTGTTCCAAGTCCATTACTCCACAAATGTTTTACAGTATGTCTAAACCAGAAAGCACAAACTTTAGAGTTGTTTGATTTAGTGAGTCTACTTTAAGAAAGCAAAACTGCCATCACAATCACTCCGAATGGTGTTTTATAAAGGCATCAGTTAAACATACCCAAAAAAAATCTTTTTTTTTTTTTTTTTTTAGCTCTGTCTAGTCCCCCAACATGCATATCACTGACAGCCTGTATGAATCTCCAGGCCTGGCTAGACGAAAATCACAGTCTTTTCATTCTACATATTACAATATTGGTGGTGATATAGTGCTTAGAATGTGATCAACTACTGTACTACTACATGGCTACTACTGTATAGTGGGAACAGTGGGAATTAGTCATCTGGCCCATTTCTACAGTACCAACTGTACTTGTATACGAGTTACCTTTGAACTTTGTGTTGAGGTAATGTTAGAATTATGAGTCGGATATTTTTTACATACAGTATTATTCTCTTATGTTTTTCAGGATAAAAAAACAAAAAAACAAAGCGTGCCATTTATTATGAAGAAGACATTTGCTTAAATCCTGACTTAATATGCCTCCCTCATTCTTTCTCCCATTTGACAAATGGATGCTTTTTTACAAACACGAAGCCTACAATTACCATCATTATGGAAAGACATGAATGGCACTATATTTGAGTCAAGATAGGAACTATTCATAAGGAGAAGTTAATAGGTGATATCACATGCTGTACATGAAAAGTGCAAGTACTTTTTTTTTTTTTTGAGGAGTTGCAGTTGTTATAGTCTGAAATTGTGACAATTTTCAGAGTTCTGGCAAATTAACAATATACATACAACAAGAATAGCTATCCTGGTTTAAACATAAACCACCAATCCCATTCTGTCTCTAACCATGGGAACCTATTGATAATAATAAATTTGAGAAAAAAACATGCACACACGAAGAAAATAGCCAGCACGGTGGCCTTGCGTGTCTGGGAATGAGGGTTTGAATGTTTTTCCATGCTTGATGGGTTTCCTCCAGATACCCTGGTTTCCTCCCACACTTGTGCAAATGTCTTGCACATTTGCTCCAAATAGTTAACTCAAGTGGCTTTGTCTACAATTAGAATTGTGATTTTTGTGTTTTGATGTGGTGGTCTGTGTACATAGAAGACGACACATTCTTTTTTTTTTTTTTTGTTCTTCATTTTATTTTACATACTCATAAATTGTGACCTAACCAAATGACCACGTTCCTATATAATACAGTATTACAACTTGCAGAAGAAATGCATCTGTCTGTGGGAGCTGACGATCATTCACAAACACCACTTGCGCATTACAGGATTGTGGGTTATTGCCACTGGCCCCATACAGTCCTGAACTCGCTCCAAACCATTCCCACATCTTTGGGCCATTTAAGAAGTTCCTGGGAGGTCAGCGTTTCAGCAGGTAGTCCAATCAGCGTACTGAGAAAACTTTCTAACTTAATAGTATCCGAACATTAGTGAAACACTGGGATAAGCGCATTAGTGTAGCAGTGGATTATACTGTGCTCTGTTCTGCACATCTAAAATCCCAGTTTGACTTGAACACCCCTCACAGTTTATTTATAAGGACCCAGAAGCACAAAGCTCCATGCTCAACATATATCGTATTCAATCATGTTTGTAAAAAGTGCTTTTGTCAGCCGAGCAAGTCATCTCTGCCAATTTGCTACTCATTATTGATTTTTTTTTTTTCAGTGAATAATGTCATTAGCGAGAATGTTTAATGGTCATTGATCTTAGCAAGATAGAATGCACTAAGCCACTGAGAAAAAAGACAGCGCGAAGGAGAGACGCTGACCTGTCGTCTGCTTGATGCTGACCTTCTTGAATCATCAGGTCGTAACATAATGTCCAGTCTGTCTATCTGTTTGAAAATGTAAGGCCACAAAGAACAGCAGCAATTCATTTTAAAATGAGCTAGTCTTGGCTATTTATTGCTTTGTTGCTCTCACGTGCAGATTATTTTTGGGGGTGACCCACAATTGCTTACTGAAGATATAGGAGCTTAGTCATACGAGCTTGTGACTTGACAGCACGTGGCCTTGTGTCTTTAGCCTTAGTAATTGTAAAGTCTTGTCACTGGGATGTCTGCAAACATGGTGCCACTCATGCCAGATGGACTAGAGACTGGAGTGGAAGTAGAAGATGTGCAATGGCCAGGAGGAAGTGTCGCAGTGAGAGCAATCTGGACTCCAGACTGACAAGTTCCAGAAGCCTGGCTTTTACCGGAATCTGGCGTACAAGCTTCTGGATTTTCCAACAAGCCCTTGCCATTGGCATAAAATTAGTTTGTTCAGATTATTAAATTTGTTTTATAGCCTCATTTAACTGGTTTTGCCACTGAACATAAAGCATATCAGCAAGAGGCAGATGCATTCTGCAATTATTAAATGATTACCTGCTTACTGACATTAAACCATTAGACCTGGCAGCCTACATAAACCGATTAGCAAAAGAAAGTGCATGGTCATGGTGGATACATCCACAGCTGAAAATGCTTCTGTAACCATATTTATAGGGGGTTTGGATGAAGACAGACACATTTTCGTTTTATACAGCTGTATTTACTTTTATTTACATCCAAATGAAAGATATAACACCAACATGTCAGAAAAGAAATTAATGAAAAACGGTCACTCCGTGTAAAAAAACAACCTTGTAAACTCAATCAGCAGAAGCTACGCACCTTAATGGCACACAAAGCTTTGCACATCTAGACTTTGCAATATTTTCCCACCCTTCTTTGCAGAACTGCTTAAGTTGAGTTAAATTTGATGGTGACCATTTGTGGACTGCAGTCCTCAAGTCATTTTAGAGATTTTCATTGTGGGTACAGTCTAGGCTCTGACTAGGCCATGCATTAATTTTTCTCCTTCAACCACTTTGTGGTCAGTTTTTTTGTGTGCTTTGGGTCATTATCATGTTGGAAGGTAAACCTTATTCCCATTGACATTTTTCTGGCAGAGGGCAGCAGATTTTTTCCTCAAGAATTTGACAGTATTTTGCCCGATCTATTTTCTTTTTATCTTGACTCATGCTCCAGTCCCTGCTGCAGAGAAACACCCCCATAACAGAAAATTACCACCTCCATGCTTTACTGTTGGAATGGTATTCTTTAGATGTTAAGCTGTATTGGATTTCCTACCAGACATATTGTTTGGTTTTGTGGAAATAATGAATGTTTAGTGTCATGTCAAGATTTGATCAAGTGTTTTTGCAAAGCTTAGTCACTCAAGCTTTTTTCTTGCAAACCTCCCATACAAGCCACATTTGTGGACAATTTTTGATAGTGTGTGTCATGCACACAAATAAGCATTCTTTGTCAAAAACTGCTTCAGAGTTGCTGTAGGCCTCTTGGTACTGTAGCCTTTCTGACCATTTCCTTCTGACTCTTTCATCCAGTTTGGAGTGACGTCCTCATCTAGGCAGGGTCTGTGTAGTACCAAATACCTCCCATTTCTAAATAATAGATAAACCAGGAATTTCGATTGTACAGAACACAGTTATGAGAATAAAAACTCCCTTCATTTATCTACATAATTCCCTGCTATACTAATTCACTTATCCCAATGTTTCATTAGTGTTTTGGATACCGTTAAGGTTTCTGACCATGTCAGAGCAATGGTTGGACTGCCTGCTTGATGTCTAAAACGCTGCCCTTTTGGGGACACGACATATATTGATTTTCAAGGATCAAGCATTCCACTCGCTCTACTTCTGACAAATCCGATAAAAAAAAAAAACAGTGCTGTGGAGAAAAATGTAATAAATTACAAACCAAAACTTTAGCTAAAGAGCTTACCGCATCAGTTCAGTTACGTAAAAGCAGCTGCTTCTTTCTCTTAATTGCTAAGACTACTTAAAAAAACGGTTTGTTGTTTTCGTGCTATTGAACTAGGGCATCTGGATCCTCATCATGCTTGGTGTTAAAATTAAATAATTATTAGTCATATTCTAGTTTGCTTGATTTCCGAGAATTTTAGTTGTCGTTTAGATTGGAAAATCACTCATTTCCACACCTCTAAAATGAGATTCTGAGATTCACTGTTGGATGATGTTCCCTTACTGGTGCACCTTGTAAGAATGTATCATATTAGACTTTATCTTGTATTCTTTTACGCGCCATTATTGCCATAGCAGCAAGAATGCAGAGCTGCTGCATTACACTGCCTGATTAAATAATATTCCAGATAACAAGTAGTAATTTGTGTATGCAAAAGGATGTGGGTGAGTTACAAAGAATAAAACTGCATGAATGACGTGATGTGCAAATTCAGTGGGAGAACAATATTTGTTTTTAGTATTAGCAAACATTTGGATTTAGCATGTGCTGCTTGTTCTCATTCTCTTGAAAGAGAATTGCAGGGCATTAGATCTGCTTTATACCTTGTGGCATTCTAGGAAACAATTAAAAAGTCATATTTTGTAATTTATTGGATTTATTTTTCAGCATAGCATGGTTCAACTGAGTGGTAGAAAAGGCTTAATCAGGTTAAGTTCAACACATTTTTCAATAAGATGTAGTAACGCAGAATGTTAAAGGATTGAGATAAGATCAATCAAATTGTATATTTTGTACAAATTTTGTAAAGATTTCAGATTCTTGAACATTTTATGATAATCAACTGCATGGAATGGAGACTTATGTTATTGCCAAGGGTTCTGCATTATTCAGCAATCAGCAAGCTTAAAGAGATGACATGAGGACATGTCAGGACTTTTAGTGTGCTGTCCTGATCTTGCATGTACAATACACCACCACAAAACTCTTGTAGTGTTTTCTGCTTTCCTGCCTCGTTTATCAAAAATATGCTATTTCAGGTTTTTGTAAGCTGCTCTGACCTCCTTTCTGTGCCGTAATGTGCAGAATGTGCTTTCCGAATGCTCACCAGCACTTTTGTCATCTCCTGGGACTTGTGAGGACTAGGAAAGCATGAGCTGCAGTCACGTGTAGTTGTTCTCTTTCTGTCTCAGTCTTTTGTGCTAGAAATGGAAAGTCAATCCAGCAATGAACATAAAGCTGGATATTGTGTAGGTATTGTTGTTGCTGTTTTTTTTTTTTTTTTTCAAATTATGAAAGAATCCGCTCATCGTGTTTCCGAGTTACTCAAATTACACTGTTCTCTGTTTAGTCCTTCGAGAAAAGTATTCAGCTTCCCTTTAACCACATTACAGTGTTCATCACTGTGGCAGCCTCATGTTTCACCGAGGATGTGGTGCTCACTGGGTAGTGAGTATAATTGCATGAGCAATGCACATGATTGCATTTCGTGCCACGTGTACTCCTTTGTTTCATCGATCATACTTCCAGTTGCGAGTAACTACTAGTCTAAGGTATGTTTTAGCATTTCATGATGAATGCAGTTGCAAGGACTGCAGTCAGCTAATACTGTACTTATAATAAACTTGATTCATACCGACCCACTTGACATTAATTATGTTAGCAGATGCTTTTATCCAAATTGACAGAGACACAGAGCTAAATAGTAATGACATTAAGCTGAGTAGGTGTGGGCTAAGTAGTCACATGGACCAGATCTCTAGCTTTCTCAAGAGGGGCTGCATTTAATGATTTCACTCCAACTGTAGTGAAGGAGTATTGTAGACATTGTGACAGCTGGTGTCTGATTACAAACCAAACGGATTAGATTTATGTTACTGTTATGTTACACTAATGCACAGAACAACTTGATCAAAGTGTGAAATTTACTGACATTTAAAATATCTTTTAGATGGAATTTTTAGAAAAATTTCCATTGTGTTGGTGAAATCCAGTTTTGTATAAAATGCTTTTATTTCTGCATATTAAATTAAATGATGTACAATAAATTATAAAAATGGGAACAAATGTTTTTCTCAGACGGCTCCAACATATGGAAAGATACAATAAAAAAATTTGTTTATGCAACCACCTCAACAGCAACCGCATTTCCCCTCTCGTCTGTTGCAACCTCTCAGGATTCAGCATCACCAGTATACTAATCACTGGCATGATTATCTGTCATCATCTGCACTTCTTTCTCACTTGTTCATGTCTTAAATTAGACAGTTATGCTTGAATGATTCATAGGTCACTGTGTGGCTTAACAAACACAAACATTTCTCTGAAACTGGTCAGGGACTGGACTGAAAATGAGAGCCAAAAATGAGCGACATAAAATATTTCAAGAAGCCTGGAAAACTATTCCTCGAGACTATGTTAGAAATAAAAGAAAGTTTGTGTCTTTGGAATGCAAATATGAAGAATTGAGGCTTGGCACAGGGTGGGACAAATCTGTTAAAATGGCTAAATCCAACAGTATGTACTAATTTTTAGTCACAAGTCTCCAGGTCCATTATACCCCTATCTCACCTATGCGGTTTGACTCACGGTGAGATGTGGTCTTAGCCCCTGTGAGTGACCGCCCGACCTTCTGCGAAGTTCCGCAAGGTCCGTGAGCTTCCGCGAGGTTCGCTCCCAAAAAATTTAACATGTTAAACCGCCCCAAAAAATTAAACGTTTAATTTTTCGCATGGAAGGATGGAAATGTCATCACAGCGCCAAAACTCACGGTGAATCGTGATAAACCGTACTTACAGCCACCGCCTGAAACCGCATAGGTGAAATAGGGGTACTAGAGACAGGTGAGAAATCATAACAGTTCCTGACAAGTCCTGATAATTCCTAGCAAATCATGAGGTGTAGTAGGTATTCCATAGTACTTTAAAAAGTATAAGTAGGTAGAACGTTTGTGATGGTTTAGCATGAGTTTACATCATAAACTCCATAATTATATCACACCACAGATAATTGATAGGCAATTTGTAGGTTATTTAAAGCATCAAGAACCATCAAGAACTTAAAAAAAAAAACACCACCCAAATCATTTAAAGACAAGATCATACTTTTTCAGTCCAGAGACTATATTCTCTCGAACCCTCATTGCATCACAGTGTTCAAACATTTTTTTTTTCTCTTCCCAGTGGAAAACAGTCTACAGGAAAGTATAAAATGAATACCACTGCAAGTACAAAAAAAAATACCACATTCGGTTTAAGCCATGGACAAAGTGTCTGAGGCTGAGGCGATGGATTCAAGGAGTTGCTCGAGGGCACAACAGTGTCTCAGGCAGTCCAGGGATTTAAACTTATAACTTCTTTGTTACTGCCACAGAACCTAACCCAGTCTAATTCCCTGTATAAATAGCACTTTATTAAATAAAATATGCAGTGTATCTTGCTCTGCAGTATATCCACATATAGGAGCGAGCAAGGAAGATGTAAGATTGTAGGTTAAAAGAACAGGTGTCTTATTGAATGATCTTCCAAGGGAGGTCGAATCATTGGTCCGGGGATCTGGGACAAGTGAATTCTACATCCAAGCTATTTGTTTTTAATTCATACAGTAGCTGCCGAGGGGCCCATTAAGGTAAAAATGTTGGTATGCACATATTGCAAAAGTCTGGGCCTATACTGATACCAATGTTTAAAATAATAATTGGTGATGTTTATTTTCTTTTTTCTTTATTCCCCTTAGTGTGTCAGGAAACTAAAGAAATCTTTATAATAAAAAAAATAAATAAATCAGTCCATTGTTTTAACAGATTTTAAACCCCTAATCACACTATTTTTGAATAATCATACAAATTTATGAAACAACCTTTAATATAAAATTCTTTCACATGATCGCAAACACTGTGTAAAAAAAAAAAACTGTTTTGAAAGCCTCCTATGCACCTACCTACTGATTGAGAAGAATTCAGTTCCTACATAGCCCCAAAAAAACTTCTTGTTAAGCATACACTATATTGGCAAAAGTATTCACTCACCTACCTTCACATACATATGAACTTGTTCAAGACTACTGCGCACCAGTGTTGGAACTGGCCCCTTACTTTGAGTGAAAGGAATTCTTAATGCTTCAGCATACAGTACCAAGACATTTTGGACAATTTCATGCTCCAACAGGAATGCGCACCAGTGCACAAAGCAAGGTCTATAAAGACATGGATGAGCAGATTTGAGTCCTGACTATCAACCCGATAGAACACCTTTGGGATGATTTATAGTGGAGACTGTGAGCCAGGCCTTCTTGTCCTACATAAGTGTCTGATCTCACAAATGCACTTCTGGAAGAATGGTCAAACATTCTCATAAACACATTTCTAAACCTTGTGGAAAGCCTTCCCAGAAGAGTTGACACTGTTATAGCTGCAACGGTTGGGCCAACATCATATTAAACGCTATGGATTAAGAATTGAATGTTATTCAAGTTCATATGCATGAGAAGACAGGTTAGTGAATACTTTTGGCAATATAGTATAAATGTAGTTTAACATAAATTTGATAAAAAATGAAACATACAGATATTATTACAATGAAAATACAGATATTAGTTAGACTCAAATTATATAACGTACTGTACATGCGATTTAAGGACAGAACTAAATGTTGGCCAACGATTTCTGTGCTACATGTTTGTTATTCTGTTACTCTCTACGTGTGAGAGAGAGAGAGACATCACGCATTATTATAATGTGTTAGCTACCAATTTTTAGCCTAGCCATTTACTGTAGGTTTCTAAAACATGTGTTTGGGCAGCACACTGGAGCTTTAACTTGCTAATATTTTTTTTATATATAAAAAGGTATCATTCAGAGTGGGCATCTGATAAATGATGAATTCTGCAATATGCAGAATTGCGACATGCAGTATTACAATATGCACAACATTCCTGATGTGTGCATATTGAAACCTGAAATTTCCTGATGTGCAGGGAGAGAAAGAGTGTTACTATTTTTTCTGCATTAGTGGGTCCCATGTAATTTACTAAAGGTGAGCGAAGGCGGCATGATGAAGGCACCTCTTCTTAGCAATTTTAAAGCACAGCCTCTGTAGCCTCTTTCACACAGAAATCGCTATAAAGATAATGACAAGTCCCCTTAAACATTGCGCTTTCCCTCGCGGTGTGTAATTCACATACATAGAACCCACAAGATTCACATACGTAGAACCAACCCAGCTAGATTTTTGCTTTCAAGCAAGTGTTTTGCTGCGTAATCCTATTAAAGAGAGTGTAAGTGTTATGTTGCTATACCTGCACTTTTTTGCATCATGTACCAAATGTTTCACTCTTCAATGTTCAATATTTCAATGTTTCTCTCTGAACAGCCCCTTAATTGAGCTGCCTTTAAGTCCTGCCTTCTCACTGTAGAATGGGGTCCTATTTCAGAGTTCTGGCCAGTTAGCCAGTCTTAGACACAGAATATGGGACTCTTTGGGAAACAGTTATTTTTGCATCTCCAAATCCTAGAATGAGCCCAGTGCTGTCAGTTACACTCTGCTTTGTAATGACCTAAAAATTTTGAGCTTGGCACTCCTGATTAGGTTCAGTCTCAGCTGATCCTTCAGATCATTGTCCTTGATGCACTAAAACATTAACACTAGTTATATGCTACAGATTTGTCTGATCTTCTCTAAGACATCAGTCTCACCCCTGTTACTCCCTCCGCTCCGAGTCAACAACAACCCCCTTTCTTTCTGTTTCCTTCATACAAAACGCCGAGGCACAACAAAGGTGCAATATTCCCAGTTCCGGACTGACTGTGCGAATGGTGTTGTCATGAGCTGCCTTGTGTTTAGATGCTGGTGAGGATGGTGATGGGAAATGGAAGGGGTGTGATCCCCTTGCTGAGCCAACAATTCATACATGCCAACAATAACACTAATACATACATCAAGCAGATAGCACAGCCAAAGCTTTTTGATAAAGGGGTATGTGAGCACATCAGCAACAGAACTATGTCATCATTTATTATCCTAAAATTAAACATTCCCTGAAGCTGTAGGTTGTGTACAGAATTTGATAAGATTGCACCCTCCACTACACACACATGCATGAATGCATGCACACCTTCTTAGCTTGGCGAGTATAAATCCTTTTTTTGTGAAAAGCTAAATCCAGTATGCCAAAAGCTGCAAGGAAGGCAAGATGGCACATCCTGAGACAGTGCTATGTTTAGAATGGAATTTGCTTATTTTAAAATGACTCAGTGTACATGTATTATTATGGTGTGGGGGCAGAGAGATGTTCTGTGTGCTGTCTGTTCAGGCTTTGCATGGGTGTTCAGAACCACACATATAGAGCTCGCGCTGCCTGATAGGGTTTAAAAAAAATAAATAATAACAAAAGATAGCACGTTGTACTGTGTTAGACAACCGTTTCATAAATCATATTACAGATGGCTGTTCATAACTAAGTTTAACACTAGTCTCAACAGATTAAGAAACTATAAGAAGGTAAATGTCGAATTTCGATTTAACAGACATTTAGAAGCTCTGTTAAATTAATGTGGGAGTTTTAATATGTACTGTATGTCACAGAAATTTGTTTGAATTAAATTAACTATAAGTAAGTTTTCTGTAAGTTTTAGAATCTACAGTACCTTACAAAAGTCTTAAGCCATCCCTCATTTCCTCATAACATACATGTTATAGATAGATTAAATAAAAGAAATGGGAACAAATGTTTTGCTGTGAGAGGCTGCAATGTGCCTAAAGGTACAATTTAAAAATTGGGTTGTTTATGTACCAACCTCAGCAGCAACCTTATTTCCAGGGACGCAGCAACCTCTTACAAGATAGTCTGGCTTTTTAGAAGCAAAATCTGAAGAAATGAGGGTGTCCGCATACTCTGTCTATACAAGGTAAACTCTTGCGTTGATTAGCTGATTTTGATAAATAAAAAAATGCTATGATGTAATCTGTCACCTATCTTCACTTCTACTCAATATTTATATTTTATTTATGGTGCAGGTTTAACTTCAGACAAATACAGTATCAAAGGACTGACAAAGTTTTGCTTGATGCCGTGGCAAAATCTGGCTGGGCAGATTATTCTGAGACTTGTTTCGAGTCCTCCAATGTAAGAAACATAAATATATCATTGAAAGAGCAAGTTCTGCAGTAACCAACGTACAAATAAAACTTTTATTTTATTTGAAAGGATGCTAACGTTAACTAGGTGTAATCGGATGTTGTTTTATACAACGCCATTTTAAATGCAATCAGAATTTGCAGATAATTCCAACTTGGACTATCCATGTAGAGGGGGGAAAAAAAATCCAATTTACTCTATTATTAATAGAATTCTTTCAGTACTTGCTATCTTCTTTTCATATTTTTCAATTGGTTTTCTGGTTTTTAGGTGACAAAATATTACATTGGACAGCAACGGAAAAAAAAGTCTATCCACCAGTCTATATGTTCTATCCCTAATTTATTTTGAGCTAAAAGGTGAGCATGTACACTATTGAAAGTGTATGTAAATATTTGTATAACCTCTGTGGCGCGCAACCAGTTTAAGCAGGTGGTAACTTTGAATTAACATAACTTTCTGTGTGTAACTATAAATTTTATATCACAAACAGCCCTTATTTTTTTAAAGGAAATATATTTTTCCTTTATATTTTTGAAAGCCCATTTTTTTATACAAATTAATATATTTGATGCACATCATGTACCAAGTCAAAATCCACATACAGGCTCAATTACTTTGCCTTATAATTAGCTTCACTCTATAATTACCTTACAATTGTTATTTTTATACTGTAATAGTGCCTATTCTTTCATATTTTAGGCAGTTTAGCCAAGTCTTTACTCTTGAGTCATGTTGACCCAAACCTGGGTTACAATATCACAAAGCTCTATAGTACATGCAGATAGCTGTAATTAATCTTTATGACATGCCCCGGAGGATGGAGATTCATAGGGCTCCATTCTGCTCACATTATTTGAGAGAAGGATAAAACTGGGCTGCTGATTAACAAACACATTTGTGCAGAACTGAAATGTGGCATGAGCATGCCCCATTATGCAAGCCCCACTCAGAAACATCTTTGTCAGCAGAAAAAAAAAAAAAAAAACACACAAACATTATTAGATCTCTGAGTAACAGAGGCACATAATAGTTAAGTAGTTTTATTGCCTTATGCAGCATTTTGTTGTTGTTGTAATATTGACATAACTGAGGATAAAACATCAAAGCACTTCTATTAATTCTTACTGACCTTTTATAAAAGCTATATGGATCATTGCATGGTCAGTAGAGAGTTTAATGTTCTCTATATATAATTTGCATGTATAAATTAAGTAACGTGATTTCTGCACAATATTTTCATTTCATTTGGCTCTTAAAGAAGTGAAAACTACTGAGCATGTCACACTTTGTCACACTCACTCCTTTCTATTTTTTATGCAAAACCCAGGAGTGTACATTAGGTTTTTGGTTTCCATCTGAAAACTGGTCTGCTTTTTGTACTATATTTCTTTCTTTACAACCATGCATACTGTATATTCTCTTGTAATGTTATTTATTTATTCATTGATTTTTAAGTTATATATGGAAATACTGAATAATTTTGTACATAATTATGCAGACATAATAAACATATATAAAATTGGTACAGCATATAATAGGGTACCTAAGACTTTTGCACAGTACTGTACTTGTGACTAAGCGTAGTAGATAAAAGTTATTATACTGTCTCTGTCCTCTATGGCCTTCCACAGCTTCCCAGAGTCTCATTTTTTCTCTTCTGTTTCTCTGGAAGAAAATACAAAGATGCATACACTTAGCTACTGTAAGCCATAAATGAAGCTTGCTTGCTTGCAAATACATCTCAATTAACTAGTAATATGAACAATATTGAAATACAAAATCCCCTACAGATGCTTTGGGACTTTCGGATTGGCATGTGAGTGTTAACAGATGGATGCGTAATTTAGAGATTGATAGAATATGACGAGAATCAAAATCACCTTCTTGTTTCCATACTTAAAGAGACCAGTGGGTTTTAACACCATACGTCTATAATAAAGAGTAATTTTGAAAGGGAACGCTTGTTGGGCACCTAAGTTTTAAGCTGATTTAGCTAGAGTTAGCCTTAACTATTTGAGCCACAACCAATCCCATTTCTTTTTCAGATTCTCAGAGCTTTATCTGTGCTAGAATAGTTGATAAATAGCAAAATTTCTAACATTAGTTTACTTGACTATTTACAGTATATAAGCAATAAACCATGAAAATGGGAAAATAAGCAAATACAGCTTGATGTGATTCAGACCTTGACGTTGGTTATTTTCCAATCACAGAACACCCTGAAGTGTTTTTTTTCCTCTTATACCACTGCAGTTTGCCTCCACTATTATTATACAGGGTGGGCCATTTATATGGATACACCTTAATAAAATGGGAATGGTTGGTGATATTAACTTCCTGTTT
>JAQMYJ010000019.1:6694160-6708768 GCA_030014305.1 Clarias laeviceps | reverse complement strand
GCGTTAGCTTTGGCTGAACGAGTATGCCGCCGAGTCGTCACCCACTCGCCCCGCTGTGAGGGCTCTAATGCCGGAGTTGGGGGCTGGTTATCTCCTCCTGTGGCACCCAGACTGTCCGCTACAGGAATAACGCTGCTCTCGCGCTCTCTAACCCTCTCTAAAGTCTGGATGCGCTTCTCTAACTCTAATATCTTCTCCGTCAGAGTGCTCACTAACACACACCTATCACAAGTAAAATTACCACTAATGACGGAGAAAGAATGTCTAAACATCCTGCACTAGTAGTTCAACCAGAATAGAATGTTTTTTTTTTTACATGGAATATGAGTAACAGGTAAAGAAGTTTTTTTTTTTTTTAAAGATTTTTTTTTTCTCTGTTCTCCCAGAGTTTAACGATCAGGAATGGACAGATAATTTCCTTATGGCATACTCATCAATTCACCTAATGTTGCCCCCATGTGGGGCAAACAGTGCAGAAGAGAGATCAAGAGAGGTCAAGTGATTGATATTGATGATAGGATCATGGCTACTATTTGCCTATCGAATGAATTATCAAAGGTTTACATCACGCCTCTAATTCCAATTGGAAATGCATTGCTACAGTATCAGGCCAAATTATTTGCTTCATCAACTCTAATGATGTGTGGTTACTTTAGGAACAATAATATTTGATTTATCTTGTTTGAGATGTCTTAGGAATTCAATTAACACCTAATAACTACTTATAAACGAGATATATGTATATGTATTATATATATATATGTATGTATGTGCGTGTGTGTGTGTGTGTGTACAGGTATGTATATGTGTATACAGAGGTTGTACAATGAAACTGGTCACAGATGCGCCAGCGAAACGCGCACCAACAATTTGTCCTATTTTGAACTCTGATATGTCACCCATAATGTTGTGTGCATTGCAATATTTTTATTTAATATATATATTGTTCTATTACTCTGTTAATTAAACCTTCACACTCTGCTTTTACTGGTGGAATGTCCAATCAATGAAGATTGGCCACCAGGCTGGTCAAATTTAGCCATGAAACCTCCAACCCTAAATTGGCCATATTTCAGTAAGTTTCATTGTCTAACCCTTTTATATATGTGTGTGTGTCCTCATCATGCAGATACCATTCAATTGGTAAAAAGAAATATGTATTCTCTTGACTTCTGACTGTGATTGGAGGGCATTGCTGGCTCAGACAGTTGAAGTAGCAGGATGGCTCTATCAAAGTAGCAGGAATGGTGTCCAGTATACAGTAGAACCTGTGCCAGATCTTGCAGATCAAATGATCCAATGTGGTGACCCCTAGGAGAAAAGGGACAAAAGCCAAAGAAAAAAGTGACTCTGACTGTGAAATAATTATTCGTGCCAGATGGGCTTGGTTCGTGTGTTTTAAAAAGTGCTGATCTCTTGGGATTTTCACACACAACAGCCTGTACAGTATACACATAATGTCTTGAAGAAAAAAAAAAAAAGAAGCTTTGAGGCGGAAACATCTTGTTGATAAGAGAGCTCAATGAGGATGACCTGCTACACTAACTTAAATAATAACTGTTTAGAACCATGGTGAGAAAAAAGGCATGGCAAAATGCACAATAGGTCAGATTGGTTAGAATACCGAGATACCACATCAGGTTTTACTCCTTTTAGCTAAGAAAAAAGTCTAAAGCTACAGTAGGCACATACTGGAAAAAGACCAAATGATGCATTTCAAGTCAAATCTGGCTTCAGTCTTCATTCATTTTTATTGCATCGTATTTCATTCTGTGGGCTGTTTTTTTTCAAGGTTAGGTGACTGTGTCACTGTGCGTTATAATTTTAATGCTCTGCTAAATTACTTTAATACTCAGAAATGAAAAGTCGATAATGGACTATGTCTTAGGATATGATCAAAATATAAATAGTGTTCAGAGCTATTATTTATTGCAATTTAAAACAGCGGATAGTAAATTGTCCCAGGCCAAATGTTTTAATGCAACCATAAACTAAGACCTAACATGCAGCCCGGCTGTGTGGAACACCATGAAGACCGCAAGTCTGTAATACTTGAACTCTTCGTCATAAGGCTAACATAATCATCTAATGAACCTGTCAAGGCAGATGTCGTATGCGAGCATGAATTGTTGCATGCAATGTGATGTGTCTGTGCCAAGAATTGATGTTAAATGTCATGACAGCTGATGTCATGCACTACTTTTTGCTCTTCAGATCATAATATTTAGCCTTATGTACAAAAGGTGTTTCTCAGCATGGATTAACAGTACAACAGCAGTTCTGCATCAGAACATACTGTATCACAGATGACACAGCAGATATCTGACACAGCACAAGGAATTAACGCACGGTGCCCCATTTTAAAAGGGGGTTCTGGTGTAAAAGAGCGTTAAATAAGAAAATTTACATACAAACAAATTAATACATAAAGGCATTAACTCACTGGCTTGACATTTGCTTTTCGTTTCAATCAGTTATAAGCGAATAAGAGTGCCTTTTTGGCACTTGAAACTAAATACTGGTGGTAAATGAATCATTGTAACCGTTCCAGACAAGTGTAGTTTAAATGAATTTAGGCTGCTGTTATGAATATGTAACGATGGTGACTTTAATTTTTGAAATGCCGACCATGGGTGTTTTGTACCTTTTTGTACTTTTAAGCTTAAGAAGCCAAACAAACGTTTGCGGTTTCTCTGCAGTTGCTTGGGACAATATTGTGTGTATGAGTGTGCATTTGTGTGTGTCTGTCTGTGCATCTGTATGCCTGCGCTTCATCATTGGATGAGCCATCCTAACACTTTGTGATTCAGGTTTCATTGTTTTAAAATCTAAGGAATGGTTGTAGAATGTAGAAAAATAAATCCAAACTTGTGTCCGAACATTTGACTGGTATACCAGTGCGCCATTGCATTACGGTAATTGTGAATGGGGTAATGATGCACTGGGTAATTAGCGTAATTAAGCAATATTACACAAAAGGGAGCATTGTTGTAGTGAATATTATCACATGCTGATATTTAGTACAACAGTGCTCCCTCTTGTATAATATTGCTTAATTATGCTAATGGCCTTAAATGTGATATTGCTTTTATACAATAGTTCCACAAACACCATTACTTATCAACATATTATGATTATTTTTTGTTTATTTAACCATTTAAATAACTAACTTGTGGTTCTGGTGGACGATAGTTAGCGACAAACAGGTTAAATCTCAAGTAGAGTTAAATGGAAAGCTAGTGCACTAGAGTGTACAATCACTTGTTCCACACACTAATTAGTGCCCTTGATCAGGGGCTATAGAAGAATTTGGGATCCAACCTTGTGTTGGAATATTGTTGGCTTTGCAGCTTGCTTTAGGCATTAAAAAAACAATACTGACCATCCAGAGGCGTTTTGGAATAGCTTAGAAGCAGTTATTAAGGAGACAAAGTATTTAAGTTGTTTTAAGTTTTAAGATGACATAATGCTAGGGTTAGGGTTAATCAATTTCTGTTTTTTGGCTAAAAGTGCTTTTATGACTGGTTTTGAATGTGTGTTTTGGCAGGTTGCTGCTCTCACCTCAGCAATGCAGACCACACCGGCCACTACTTTCACTTATGTTGGCACCAAAAAGCTGATGATTAGTGATACATATAGTTAAACGTCTTAGCGGCGTTATCTATTATCAGCACTGGTGAAAAACCTTTTGTCCAGTAAGGTTACTCGCTCAGAACTGTTGTATAATAGTGCATAATGAAAATTTCGGAATTTCCTTTGCAATCAACAAAATACTGTATCTCTATCTATCTATCTATCTATCTATCTATCTATCTATGGGGTGCTGTAATATAATAAACGACTTTAAACTGTTATTAGTTTATAATTTTATTATAAATAAATAATAAACACGTGTGTAAATGACTTTATATTAACTGTATAATATGAATTGTTAACATAAGGAAAATCCTAATCTCTAAACAAATGTAGAATCTTAAAATTGGATATTTTGTTTCATCACTAGTGATGCTATAAAAAGTATTTGCACTAAGCAATCCCTAAATCCCCCAGCAGCTGTGGAGAAAGGGATAGAACGCTCTTTCCCTAATATGATCTTCATGTTTTAATGAACGTGTATAATTAGTTCTTCCTTGGCTGTCTCCTATCACTTTCACATGAGCACATTCAGAGCAGTGAGCTCTTTGTATAAAGGTCATCATGCTTATAATATAATAAGATCTAATGTGTATTGATTCGAAAAAAATCAATAAGCATTAGAGCCTCTTTTTTTCCTATAATAGCTACAGTAGCTTTCTTTGCACAGTCTGTGTTTTAGGAGCCTGTACTTATTTGCAAAATTTGCTGCAAAACCTATTTAGGACATCATCATGTTACTGTAGTATTATTTATCATATATAACGTATCATAAACTGTATGATTATTCTGTGAATGTGTTGATGTTACTTCTTGCAAAACTTCTCTGGTTTAGTCTTCTGACAGAAATTGTAACCATTAGCTACCTATCAATAATCTTCTGTGGTAGCATTTACCTGAGCATTAAATTTCTGTGGTAACTTTTAGATAGCTATAGTGACTTTTTAGTTAGCTATACATAGTATTCTCTGGTAACTTTAAATAACAATCATTAAATGTCTATCGTGACTTTTAGCCAGGTAACAGGAATTTACGGAGGTAATTTTATATCTACTGTATCAATTCTCTATTGTGATCAATTTTAGTGAGTTAATACTCGTCTGAGGTAACATTTAGCTAGCTATCATTAATCTTCTGTGGAGACTTTTAGATAGCTATCAATATTAATTTTGGTGATTTTAAGATAGCTATTAGTAATCTTGAGGCAAGGTTTTACCTGCAATCTGGGATATTAACTTTTAGGTAGCTAACAGTAATTTTGCATGGTAAATTTAATTTAGCTATCAACACATTTTGGATAAAGTTTTGCTAGCTATCAATAACCACCCGAGATACCTCTTTTAGCTAGCTGTCATCAAATTTTCTTAGTTACCTAGCTAGATATTAGCTCTTTTTTTTTTTTTTTACAAAATTTAAATGCTTTTTTTTTGTATACTTTTGGCTAACTTTTAGTCATTTTAAAGGGTAACCTTCTATGATTGAGCTAGCTATCAGTAATTGTCTATAGTACCTTTTTTAGCTTTTCTTTTTTTTATTTTATGTGGTATAACTTTAGCTAACTATCATTTTCTAGGGTAACCTTTAATGACAAAAATAAAAAAAAGCTACCTATTACTACTTGTCTGAAGTACCTTTTAGCTAGCTGAATTTTGTGAATGTTAAGTAGCTATAAATTATCTTCTGTGGTAACTTTAGATAGCCATCGTTATCATCGTTAAGGTGTGGTAACTTTTAGTTATCAGTAATCTTTTTGATTACTTTTAGATAACTGTCAATAATCTTGAGGCAACATTTTGCTAGCTACCTATTACCTTTGTGGTAAAATAATTCCGATGTAACTTTTAGCAAGTTATTGATAATCTTCTGGGATAACGTTATCTGGCATTTTCCTTAATATTCTATGGTATTCAATAAGGTAGCTTTTTTTCTATTATTGAAGTAAAAGTTAAGTTACTTCTTAAGTAACATTTAGCAAGCTGTCAGTATTTTTTTGCCCACTATCCATTATGTTTAATTAAAAAGAATTTTGATGTTTTGTGGTAAGTTTTCTTTAGTTTAATTCACATTTCTCATGTGAAGTTGCTAAATCGTGAGTGATTCTTAATGTATTTATTGCATTGTTAAAATGAAAATGTTTTTGTGATTGAGTCAGGCTTCTTCCAGGTCAGCATACTAGGAAATGATGAACTACTGAGACCATAAAGTGAGAGAGCCTGTAATTGTAGGCAGACAAACAACCGACTCTGTTATCTGAGAGAAGAAATGTTTACTAAAAGGATGGATGTCACACCTCTTGCGTGTGTATGTGTGTGTGCTTGCCACGTGAACTGGGAGTGTCTGGGGTCTGGTACACAGTCAGTAAGGGGAATAGAGGAGATGCTAGGACTGCTAATGGCTACACACACACACACACACACACACACTACTGCTGTATCTCTGGGTAGAGCTCAATAGGTTTTAGGTGTTCATCCACTGTGCATCCTCTGATTGGCTGAGGGAGGAGGAAAGGAGGCTCTGCTCCCCCTCCCCCTCTCTGTGTGAGAGTGAGCGAGAGAGAGAGAGTGATAGAGTCTGAGTGTGTGCGCTTTCTAGAAAGGAGAGGATCTGAGACGAGCAGACAGCCTCTTTCAGTTTAGAGCTCTAGTGCTGCATACTCCAGGGATCTCACTCAACAGACACACACACCCAAAACACAAACACAGTGCAATCAGTGCTACTACTGCGCATATCGTCTATGGGCTTCACTGCTTATAAGGAGCAGCTACATTTTCAACCTTGCATCTTCTGAATTCGCGCACGTTCGGTGCAAAACTGGTCCGAGGGGAACATGGGAAGGCAGAGCCACGATGCTTCCAGCACCACCACGAGCACTGGATCATGCTCCAGCTCCGGGAACGGGCGCATGCAGCGATCGCAGAGTCGCATGAGCCTTTCTGCCTCATTTGAGGCACTGGCCGTCTACTTTCCTTGCATGAACTCGTTCGACGAGGAGGAAGGAGGTGAGAGAACCCCTGGTGAGATAGAGAGGCTGCAGAAAAGGAAGAGAGGGATGTGTGCTTAGATTTGAAATGCACTTGGATGCATAATGATTTACACCGGTTAGGTTTATTACAGTGTCATTTCAGTCAATAATTGTTTAACTGTTTGATTTATATATTTAGACATCAGCATTGCAACCTCTCAAAAAAGCTAATGTTCTGTTTATAGATCTAATGTTTATAGATCATATTCTCTTCCTACATAATAAATCTAGCAAGAAAAAAAACAATGACGCTGTGAGTTGACCAGGCTTCAGCCAAGGTTGCTAAGACATATCCTGACCTTGACGTCTGGCTCTTTTCCCTCTCTCTTTCATCTTCTTGGTCTGACAAATGCCTAAATGTAAATGTCTGGCTCATTTCCCTCTCTCTTTTATTTTCTTGGTATCACTAACGTAAACTTTTGTTTGGCAATCTTTATAAGTTGTCAATTAAAAGGTGGTTTAATGCTAATCTGAAGAGATAGTTGTCAAAATCTAATCTGTAATCTATAACATCCTCGATCACAAACGTACCAGATGATTGTCTGTGAAGCGAGCTTTCGTTACGCTCAGTTTAATTTAATAATGAGCGCAGGATTAATGAACAAGAAAATCTCCTTCCTGCAGTTGGCGTTTGGAAATGGGTTTATCTCAAAGCTAATTATGTCCCTTTTAGCGAGGACATTGCACTAATGCTGATGATTTAGCAAGGTGGTCTCTGTTGGCACAGTGTGTTTTCGGAGTCATTCTGAATCAGGTTCACAGTCAGAAGTAGAGGTGGAGGATGCTGAGTCAAACATTTGTATGTAGTGTGAATGGGTTGGAAAAACTCTTGAGATAAAGTGTTATATTAAAACTGTTTCTGATTCAGGTGTGTGTTTGGATTAACTCGTTCTGGGGAGTCAGTTCTTTACTGTCAGAAAAAAAGGGTGTTAAAATGCATGATTTCTTCTTTGTGAAATTCTTCTCTATTCTCTAATGTTATAATGACATAATCTAATTTGCCAAAAAGATTTAAAGTTCATCATTGGACTGCAATTACCTTTTAGAGTAAATTTTAAGTATACTACATGCATCTTTTTTTTATTTTTTTTTTTATAAATGGTGCATACTAAAGTAAAAAAAAAAAAAGGTATAAAATGTGTACATATGAGGGTAACATGAAAAATGTGTTAAAATCATGAAAAAAGACGCAACTTCATAATCTTCCATAGGGCATTTAATAGGTAATAAATATATCCATCATGTACACGAGAAGCGTTCAACTCAAACAAGGAACTGTGATGAAATTTCTCATTAATGAAGGCATAGCCTCGATTTCTACAGAAGACGTCAAGCACAGTAGATTAATATCAGACTCTTAGCTGCAGTAAAACACTTGAGGGTGCAAACGTTTTAAAGAATGCGTATGGTGGCTTAGAGCCCACTGCAGTTGTTTCCATGAACATTCAGCTAGTGGAACACCTGATCCTTGAAAATTCAACAGACAACTTGCTATCATGTTGCATCCATCTGTGAGAAAACTGTACACACAGTCATTCACAGACACCGCCTGCACATTACAAGAACTCAGCTCCAAGCCATTTCCACATGTTTGGGCTATTTAAGGAGTTCCTGGGAGGCCAACGTTTCAGATGTGAAGCAGTCAGTCTGATCATGGCTCTAGTGTATTGAGAGAACTTTCTACCTTGATGGTATCCAAGCACTAGTGAAATGCTCTGAAGAATGCATTAGTGTAGCAGGCGGTTATATAGAGAAATAAAGTGAAATTATTGTGTTCTGTTATTCTGTACAGTCAAAAGTCCCTGTTTGATTTGAACGCTAAAAAACACATACAGAGGGTTCATTCTACTACTGGTGGGTAAGTTGGTTTCTAGAAATTCCTAGCTAGCTAGTTACCATTAACAGGTATAACATAAACATATTGAAATGAATTAGACAGCCCCTGTATGTTTGTCATGCTCACTTATCTATTCGTGTTAATGACGAACTTTAATATTAATGGTGTTTTCGGATCAGCTTACATCTGATGATTAACTTAATCATTAACAATCGCAATAAAATATAACGAGCTCACCCAACTTAACGGGTGCTTGGAGTTTTGGATGTCGGTGCTTGGATTTGGATTTCACACATAGGTTATAAACAGACATGTATCCAGTGCTATGTGGATCATTCATGCTCAGACACATTGATAAACATGGAAATGGATGTTAGATTCATCAGTAAAAGAATAAGTAATCTGTTTTGCGTTCCTGTGTATCCTTCTGACAGGTTAGCGCAGAGCTTTGCTGAACAAATCTGACATTGAATTTAATAATATAAATAGGATTGTGGGAATTATATTGTTTAGTCGTATTTCTATTACAAGGTATCTATAACTAGAAAGAGGTTATATTAGGACATTTGCAATAAACGATGTATATGAAATATATATATATATATATATATATATATATATTTTTTTTTTTCTTCTTTTTTTTTCTTTTTGTGTTTTATATTTTAGTGTCTTATTTTAAATGTTGGGTAAAGCACTGAAGGGCTCAGGACTTTCATGACTGAAGTAACAGTAAATTTTACTTAACAGGAAGTGATTTGTACCCCAGGATCACCTAATGTCCAGCTAGTGTTTGCATTATCTGTAATCAAGGATTCATTTGTTTAGGTTGTTTATACATTACTGGTCACATGACCACACAGTCAGAATGAATTCATTAGGTAGTTCAAACAGTAAAACTAAGATTTTGAAAAAAAGCCTCACAGTGTGTAAGACATCACACAGTAAGTAATATTTTGCCATATTTTCATATCTTTATATGTAAAGAGCATAGACGTGTAAAGAGTCGTGGTCCGAGCATGTCTGGCAGTGTGATTATGTTGCGCAGCGACACCTAACAGGAGCAAGGCAGTGTGTGAGTGTTCTTGCCTTGCTATATACGGAGATGAGCAGCATGTCTGATAGAACGAGTCAGCTGTCACCTCAGATCAGCTGAGGAAGACCATAGTCGTGTGTTTGTGTGTGTAATGGGGAGAAAAATGGGTTGTGATATTGCAATGAACTACCTTTTCACCTCAATTAGAAGGCAACTGTTTTTATTACATTATACTAAATATATAGTGCTGTGCAAAAGTCTTGCCCCCCCTCTAGTTCAGGTACCTGAGCAGTTTCAGAGGAATGTTTTTTTTGTTGTTGTTGTTAAAGCCTCACAGTGACCTACGAATCATTCTAGCCTAAAAGAAGGCATGAACCAGTGAGGTGCAGATGATGAGGGTTGATCAGTCCTAAGATTAGTACACTGTTGATTGTGAATGCTGAGTGGTTGGAACAGACGAGAGGGGAAATGAGTTTGCTGCTGATATTGTTACATAAACAACCAATTTTTAAAATGTATCTTTAGGCACTTTGCAGCCTGTCGCAGTAAAACATTTGCACCTATTTGTTTAATTGAATCTACATGATTTTATTTGATTTAAAATAAAGAAATGAGGGGTGGTTTAAGACTTTTGCAGAGTACTGTATATCATTTGTCGACTAGTCTAAGTTGTATTTTGTTGTATCAGAGTAGCTTGCTTTTGTAAATTGACCCCAATGGATACCAAATATTGCCTTGTTTCTGTCATATGAAGCTACATTCTGGGCTAGAAAAAAAAAAATCAGCCCAATCCTTTACTTCATACCATTCTTTTTTTTTTTTAGGATGATTTATATCCAAAACCCACTTTATTTTTTATGTAATTATCGGTACAGCACTTCCTATTGGATTTAGTGTAGTTATTGAAAACGCTTTAAGGTGAAAAATGTACAGTAGATAATATTCTGTGGGGTGTTGGGGTGCAAAAAAAAAATAAAATTCCTGCAGCACTGTTTTGTTTATAAAAAAGATTAAGATATATATATTTATAGAAAGCCTTGATATTTGGTCTTGAAGTGTTTATGCTGTGATTTTTTCCCCCTCTGTTGTGTTCCTAATATATAGTTGATTTATAGTTCGGCGTGGTTTTTAGAGAAAAATCATTATCAGCAACAAAACCTTTCTTTATGACAAGAAACACTATTTCATTCTGTAAAACTTGTGTAATAACTGCCATTTCCTTTTGTTCTTCATGCCTCTGTTTAGAAGCAGGAGGAAAGAAACTGCGCAGCACTGTTCAGAGGAGCACCGAGACAGGTCTGGCCGTGGAGATGAGGAACAGAATGACACGGCAGGCTAGCCGCGAGTCCACTGACGGCAGCATGAATAGCTTCAGCTCAGAGGGGAAGTAAGTATACACGCACACGAACACACTCACATACTTATATAACATAAACGTTTTGTCAGGCAACTATTTAGGATTTTGTTCTTGGTGTCAGAGTCTTAACAGTAAAAATCGGTTCTTTTGTAGCCTGATCTTTCCTGGAGTGCGACTCTCCGCGGACAGCCAGTTTAGCGACTTCTTGGATGGACTAGGCCCCGCCCAGTTAGTAGGCCGACAGACTTTGGCTACACCTCCCATGGGTGAGTACTAAAAATAAACCAGGCTGTTTGACAAAGATGACTCCCTTCCAAGAGTTAGGTACTGTAAATGGAATGCCATATGCATATGCCTAATCCTAATCCTGGATTCTCTACTTTTGTGCCCAGGAGACATTCAGATCGGAATGGTGGAGAAGAAAGGAGCTCTGGAGGTGGAGGTCATTCGGGCCCGAGGCCTTGTGGGTAAACCAGGATCTAAGGCACTGCCAGGTACAATCGGATTATAAATCTGTAAACGTAATGCTGTGATGTCCAGATGAGGCATTTATCTAACCTGAGTGCAATTCCTCTCTGATTGTTTAGCCCCTTACGTCAAGGTGTACATGCTGGAGAACGGCGCATGCATAGCGAAAAAGAAAACGAAAGTAGCTCGCAAAACCTTGGACCCCCTTTATCAACAGCAGCTGTCGTTCGAAGAGAGTCCAAAGGGAAAAGTTTTACAAGTGAGTTTCCTACCTTAGTGAATATAATTCAGATTTTGCAATATATTGGTCCAAGACATCCTGCCATGGTTAAAAAAAATATATACTGTATATAAAATCCAAGAAGATTGATTCCATACAATAACTGCAGATGAAGTCACTAGATGTGTAACATCTCTCCATCTCTCCTCGTTTGTTCATCAGGTAATCGTGTGGGGAGATTATGGCCGAATGGACCACAAATCATTTATGGGTGCCGTTCAGATACTTTTAGACGAGCTGGACTTGTCCAACATGGTCATTGGTTGGTTTAAGCTCTTTCCCCCGTCCTCATTGGTCGACCCGACGCTCGCCCCTCTGACTCGAAGAGCATCGCAGACGTCTTTGGACAGCAGCTCTGCGCCGTTCGGCCGCTCGTAGCACAGCGCTAGCGACTAGCCTGGTTGTTGTAGCATCATCCATCATCCCAATGGTGGGAGTTTGAGATTTGAGGCCAGCTGCTGCCCCTTCCCAGTAACACACACTGCATGCTTGGTGTTGTCTTCTGAGCCTGTTTCTTAGGGGTGAAAACTAAATGCGGCCCTGTGTTTGCTCGCGAAAAAAATGAAGATAATACTAATAATAGATAAATAAACCTAAATCCTCGCACATGTTGAGCATGGAGAGCAACCCCTACAACCGGGGGAACAGGCAGACGAAGAAAATGGACCTGTTTTTGTCCTTTTCTAAGCCATGGGGTTCTAAACAAGCCCATAATAACAACGCTCATTCGTTTCTCTTCTATTATCGTTCATTGTTCATTTGTATGTGAACGTTTTGGGGAGAGTTCTTTTTTTTGGGTCATGCCATTTAAACAGACCCAAAGTTTGTGCTATGGGAATGAGTTCGTATTAAACTGTCTGCACTCCCCAGATATGCACATGATCGCAAGCGAGACTGTTTATAGATTTTTAAAAAGAAACTAACAAAAATGCAATACTTAGAAGGGTACTATCAACAGAAAAGAGAAGGTTTGAGATTGCCCGGATGAACGTTTGGAATGGATTTTTTTTTTTTTTGATATTGTATGAAATTTCAAAGGGACTTTTTTTTTTTTTTTTGCATGGACAAAATTTAGCTGATCTTAAAGAAATAAATATTTTCTTGAGATTGCAACTTGCAAAAAAATAAAGAAGAAGAAGAAAAAAAAACAAATAAAACAGATCAGCCATTTTTTGAAAATTTCTATTATTTTTAAAGAAAAATTTCACAATGCATGGTTTTCATGGGGAGTGAATGCAATGGTGGGATTAAAAAAAAACATTAGGAATTATGTTTTATTATCCTAAAGCCCATGCTAGGGCATATACTGTATTTTTATGGACATTATAAGTAAATAAGGACTTAAGAATTTAATTACTAGGGGAAAATAAATAAATAAAAAAAACGCTCCTGTTCATGTGAGGTAAAGAAACTGAAAAAAATATGTATTATTTATTTCACTGATGAAGGCAGAAGCCTTACTGAGATAATAATGTGCGAATTGTACATGTTTCTTTTTCCTCTCCCTAGTCCCAGGGTAACTCTTGCTGCTCTTATAAGATTTTTCCCCTCTGGTACCATTCCGATGTTTCCGCAGGGCTGATCATACAGTACAGTCCTGCGGGTTTTTTTTATACTGTACTTTCTTCCGACTTGATTCGATTTAACAAGCATGTTGAAATGGATTTTCTGCAACATGGCTTGGGCACAGCGTGCAGTAACACAGCATGTTTTGATAAAGATTTGGAAAGGAAGAAAAACACAAATAGAATTTTTTTTTTATTTAAATTTTTTCCAATTTCTTGTACAGTGCATGTCAACTATGTTACTTTAGTCCCTGATTGGATTTCAAGATAATTTGGCTGGGTTTGAACAAAACATTCCACCAATTTTGTCCAATTTTGTTAAATAAAAAAATAAAAAAAGAAGAGAATTTTGTATACTGGAAACAAATCTTGTTCCATTAGTATTCAGGAGGAATGATCCCACGGTTGATTTGCAAATGATCTCCTGCATCTCATGGACAGCTGCAGTATTGCATAGTGCAGATTTCCACACATGACTTTTGGACAACATGGACGTTCGCATGACATGAAAACTTGCCACATGATAGAAAATAGAAATTTCTAGATTTTCGTCTTCTTGCTTAGTTTTCAGAAAGTTCCTTTAATATATTTTTGTTATTTCATTTACTTACAAGCCAAGACCCATTATTTTTTTTATTTTTTTTATTTTCTATTTTAGTAATTATTAAAATTTTTGAGATGATTCTTCTAGGTATAATATCAGAATGGAGCTCTATAGAGACATTATTCCTCTTCCATGTAAAGCGAAATCTATTTTGGTGTTCATTCAGTATCTTTTCTTTTCTCTACCAAGATATGTATAGTTTCTTTCTCTGATTTGACATTTGTATATATTATATGTCATAAGTAATGGAATTTGGATAAAAAAAAATTTAATAAACATGAGCAGACATCTTATAGATAAGATCGCACGGAATTGGGATAATGTCTCACTTGACTAAGACATGTTACGCCCTTTTTGAATGCCTTCTCTTTTTTTCTGGTACAATGTGTTCATGCCAAGGCTATGTCTTGGTTAAGTATGGTTGAGTACAGAGATTTATGTAAGTTATTTTTCAAATTAAACAATAAAAAAGGGATATTACACTGAACCTGTGTGTTGGAATCTTTGGTTTGGACCTCATGAACTTATGATGTATGACTGTTTTATTTCATTATGTAAAAAAAAAAAAAAGACTCATAATCTACAGTAGCTTTCATGAATACATCATTTAAAACTGTTTTATATTGAAATATTTAAGGAACAAAAGAAAATGGTTGGGTGCTATATATATACATATATATATATATATATATATATATATACTGGTCCTTCTCAAAAAATTAGCATATTGTCATAAAGTTCATTATTTTCTGTAATGTACTGATAAACATTAGACTTTCATATATTTTAGATTCATTACACACAACTGA
>JAQMYJ010000019.1:6636561-6668619 GCA_030014305.1 Clarias laeviceps | reverse complement strand
ACAAAATTAATGTAATTGTATGTGAGATTCAACACATTCTTTCTGTTGTATGACTGTGTGGAATGTCTTTGAATTGCCATGAATTTAATTCCACTTCCTGTCATTCCAACTCCAATTCAACTTCATGTGGGGCGGAGTCAGTTCAATTCAAATTCCAACTCATGAATTGAATGGCGGCCAATTCTGAAATTCTGAATTGTGCACAAGCCTGGTAAGCACGTGTGTACAGCATGCGTGTACTGTTTCTTATAACACACGTGTGTGCGCGTGTGAAGCCAAAAAAAAAAGTCTCATTAGAGGTTAAAAAAACATTTTCTCCCTCAGCCTCTCTGTTTTAGCCTGTGTGAGCTTGTGTGTGCGTACGCGTAATTTGACACCGTATCGGATCACACACACTCTCTCTCTCTCTCTCGCCTTAAGTGTGTGTGTGTGTGTGTGTGTGTGTGTGTGTGTGTGTGTGACACGCTCTGCTCTTCACAAAAACACTGCTCTGTCGCGATTCTTTTCAAAGGTAAAGTGCCGGTTCATTTGTTTGTTTGTTTTACTTTACAGCAGTGATTCCGTTATTAAGCGCTCACATGAGTGTCATTAGCGTTGTTCCTTGCTAATTTTCCCGACAAAACAGTCTTTCCGTTAATGTGTGTTTATGTGAAATTCAAATAAGAAAGGAGAAAGGTTTACTGTGTAATAAAGGTTTATTAGAAGCTTAAAAATCCATTTTCTTTCTTACTTTTCATTATGTGTGTGCGCGGTTCACACAGTCTCTCTCGGGACTGGAGGGACTTCACACACACACACAGCGCCTGCGTGCATAAACGGAGACACTTATCTGTCGGGATTTATTTTTACTTTTTTTTAAATTGCAGGGCCCAGTTTCCCGAAAGCTACTTATCGCTAAGTAGTTCTTAAGTTGTACCTTAACCTCACTCTTAACGTTATTGCGCAATTCCCAAAACGTTTGTACGTCATCTCTTAGGTAAGTCACAAGTTCCTAAGGTTGATCTGGAACAACCTTAACTCATTCTTAGCGTTGTTTCAGCTCAAGACACTAGTTGCCGCCACTGAGCAGCAGTCTTTATAAATCAGCGGTGTATGTAAACATTATGGCACGTTAACAAAGTCGTATTAATGATGGAATATACTGTAGGCTTGTTTAAGAATTTTATTTTATTTGATATCAGAACTAATAGAGTGACTTTTAATTAGCCTATTTCATAATGTGACCAATGCATTTAAATTGGCAATCACTTTTAATATTGAACAGGTGGCAAATAATTTGGCAGCGATACAGCGTGTTGTGCTAAACCGAAGACGGCGCCGTCCGCGGAGCCGTGTGGTTAATGTACATTTTTCCTTTAGGAAAAAAATATTTCCTTCCTTCATATTTTGCCTGAGATGGCTATAAAAAAAAAAGGTTTTGCCTTCCAAGGCAACAGATTATGGAGCTTCTTGACCGTATCAGACCTGCACTTGTGGGCCAACGCGTTGTACTTACGCTCTACGTCCCGATGTCCAGCTGCTTGCTGCTTTTTGTTTAAAATGTTTCATTGATCATTAGCCATCATTCATGACTGGATGGACTTTTCTTTTGACACGTTTTATTTTATGATGAAATTTGATTTAGTTAAATGAGAAAATAAACTTGGGAGTTTCAAACCCCGCATCCATAAATTTTTTCTTAGTGATTGTAATGCTTAATACACCTATCTCACCTATGCGGTTTGACTCGCTGTGAGATACGGTGTTATACCCCTATCTCACCTATGTGGTTTCGCACGGTGGCTGTAAGTAGGATTCATCATGATTCACCACGAGTTTTTGCGCTGTGATTCGCGGAAGCTTGCGGACCTTGCAGGACTTTGCGGAACGTCGGCGGGCAATCGCGGCAGCTCACGCTGCCTAACACCGCATCTCACCGTGAATCAAACCGCATAGGTGAGATAGGGGTATTAAACCTCTATTCATCTCATCGTATTTATTCCATAGTGCGCTATACAACCCCAACCACTGACATGTCTCACATTGTTTCTGAAGCTGGCGAAGAGTTTTGTCAGCGGTTTGTCAAACACCTATGATTGTATACCCGGTTCGTTTCACCGCCACAACAGGTTACATGAAAATATTAGCGACAGTTTGGTGATTTAATTTGTATATTTGTCTATTATGGCATGCTATGGATAAGTTAACCCATGTCAAAATAAATGTTATTTGAAGAATTTTGTGCAATGTTTAATTTGCATAGAAAGTGCTGTCTTTCTTAACGCTGTCATGCAAAAGGAGTCAAAAATCGATTCCTGAGCAACTGATGTCAACTAATTCAGGACCTTCACTGTAGACAGCGCCTTGTAACGTTGGACGTAAAAGGCAGCGACTTAAGAAGACTCCTAAGAGTGTGCGTTATCGGGAAACCGGGCCCAGGTTAATTTGTTTTATTTTTACTTAATATTTTGTGTTAAATATTTTTATGTATTTATTTTTTTGGGCTGTAGAATGAATAATTTGAGTTTCCATTATATCTTATGGGAAAATTTAATTTGGTTTACGAGTGTTTTGGAATATGAGCCCGCTTCCGGAACGAATTATGCTCGTAATCCGAGGTTCCACTGTATATAACAGAGAAATGATCAAGTGTTTACATGGTTACTGTAATATTTACCTACTGAATGGATTATCAAAGGTTTACACTTGGGACTTTCTAGAGTAAACTGATTGTATGATGCATGTTTTTCTGATTGGGCTACTTTTAAGATCATTAGTAGGATATTAAGGTCCATGTAAAGCCAATTGCACCTATGACCTGAGGCAAAGCAGAATTAATTATTTTCCTTTAACGTAACGGAACATCCTAAAATTCTTCTTGTACTTCAATATATGTATATATTAGTCAACAATTATATTTTATCTATTAATTATATATGGATATTTAGAATTACATACAAAGGTGTGCAATATCCCCAAAACAATTTATTTTTTGCCAAAGGTTACAAAATTGTTATAATACAAAAGTACTAACAGTTGATCTGATCCCTCACCAGCCTTTCTTATTTTCTCTCTTCTAACTTAAAAAAGAAAAAGCACAGCTTTTTCAGTCATGTTCCACATAAACATCAAAGTGTAAAACTTTTTTTCTGAAGACTCTCCCATGGCAGAATATTTTTGGTTGTTACAAAGTGCTGACACTGACGGCTAATGGTTAAGACTTAAAATACAAAAGTATGCATATGTAGTGGCTGCAAAGGGCCTCTGGGGTGTGCTTTAGTGTCTGGCACCAGGACATTGGTAGCATTTTCAGTGCTGTGGGTTGTAGGATGGTGCCTCTGTGGATCAGACTTGTTTTTCCGCCGCATCCCATACATGTAGATGCTCAATCAGATTGGGATCTGAGTAATTTGGAGGGCTTGGGATTTTTTCCTGCTGGGCCCCATGCATGGTGGACTGTGGAGCATTAGGTATTCTGGTTCCTTTCTATCATGGGCAAGGTGGCTTAGTGGTTTAACACTGTCACCTTGCACCTCCAGGGTCGGGGTTCGATTCCTGGCCAAGTTTGCCCTAAGTTTCTTGGGATAGGCTCTCGACCCTGTATACAGGACACACCGGTATAGACGATGAGTGCATGAGTGAGTGGCTTTTCTGTGGTATTAGACTGGAAGGGCTGACCTTTAGTCCCTGTGTGGATGGGTGAGCCTTGGGTGTGCATGATTCTGTCACCAGTTCACTGGTATGTAATTGATAATCAGTGTTAATCTTATGGCCATACAGCGTATGTTTAAATGTATGTATAAAATAGAGAGAGGGAGAATATTAATAGAATATATAGAAGCAGATGTTAAATGATTTATAGAATATTTGACTGACCACTCCTTTCTCCCAGATGACAGACATGCGATCCTCCACACCATTAACACCATTAGGGATTTTAGTGAAGTCATCTTTACCCAGGGCTTTTTGGCAAGTGGAAAACGTGCAGTTATCAGTCCCAGTTACACTCAGATCATCACTAAAAATATCAAATATTAATTAATATAAAGTCTTTGTAGATATTTTAAAAGGCATTTGTAATTTATGCCTTTTTTTATTGATGATGCCTGGAAAGACGATGTGTACTGAATCAGATCACAAGAGTTAAGGATTATTCATGATAATGATTGTCTGAAGTAACTGTGCTCTGTGTACTTAGCGAGGAGGTCCATGAGGTAACCAGGTGTGCTGGGGTCTGGCCTAAGCGGGGGTCCCATAACAAAACTTGCAGCATGTGCCCAGTCCTTGTGCCAGTAATGAGAACCATCAGTACCAAGGCCAGCAGCTATGGGCTCACCAAACACCACTCGCCCTGATGGAGCATGTTTCAACAAAATAAAGCAATTTTATCCAATTAGAATTTACTTTACTATATATCTAAAAAGTGTACATTTACATTTTATTTTGAATTTGAACGTTTTAAATATCAGACTTCAGATCAGCAATTCATTCAAAAGTATCTTATATTATACATGAACAAAACAAATATTGTCAATTACAGTATGTGACATTTTATTTATATTTATATGTTGATTTTAGTCATGCATTTTTTATTTAAATATAATATCAAAGTCACCTACCATTCCTGCGAGCGGTAGCCACCACTTTTGCTGCAGATTTGCTCATGACGTGAACCACATACAGAGGGCAGTTAACAGTATTGGCGATGGTGATGGCACGCTGTGTGGCCTCTGATTCCACCTCCTCAGGGCGACAGAGTTCATGGCCCTCGGGTCCAGTGATTCCCAAAGAAAGCATTCTCCTGGTCCCCTAGAAGCACTCGGAAAATATACATTTTATGTGCCAAAATGTGGAATTTTTAATGTAATATAGAATTCTTCAGAGCAGAATTATACATAATGGGTTAAACACAGTTGGAAAACAAACAAGTTTGCTCACAATGCTATGACGAAAAAAATCAAACCACCTTAGTGACTGCTGGAAAAGTTCTTTGATCACTGCCTCTGGTGGTTAGGAGTGGTAACTAATCATTCATTTCCATCAGTCCCAAACACTAGACACTGTACCAATTCCAAAGACTAGTATCTATGTGTTACATTTTATTCTTGTGAAACATAAAATGCAGGACTTACATGTACTGCAACACTGAGCAATTTTGAGATTCTGCTGTGTTTAATTGAAGGATTCCATTTGACACGTCTATAACCTCCCCATAAATACAAATTTGCTGCCCTCCAGTGGTTTTCTTAAATATGTTAAATATAAATGTGATTCACCCTCTCTATCCTTTATGTCCAGTTATTTATTATCGTAGACTTCCAAAGTTCACTTGTATGGTAGGTTTACTTAACAACCTAATGTAGCAACTGACTGTACATTTACATGTATTAAGGCTGCAAATGTTTGTGAGCAAATGTTTAAAAACACATCTTTCTTTATCTCCTTGCATACCTCATGAAAAAAGTATATTTTGTAATTAAAGTTCAACAATAATTAAATGAATGCCAATATATCATTTACTTCCAATTCAGTATATTAAAGTATATTAAAGATCCTTAGTAACTAAGGATGGTCAGGGTGACAGTGGATCCAGAGTCTATCCTGGCAACATCAGATGTTTTTTTTTTTTTTAATAGAAGGACAAAATGATATTGTGCTCTTTACATTTTTTATCTTGCCCAAGCAAATAACCAAGATATCTGTTTGTGTGGTTTGCAAATACATGTCATCATTCCTCGTTTAAATTTCTTCTGACTTTGGGCACATGACATGAGCAAAATGTACGCGTTTTTAAGGAAATAAACATATGCAGATAGATAGATAGATAGATAGATTTAAAATTTATACTTGTGAATATAAGTAAATCATATACAACTGCCATCATACAGAACATCATAACCTTCAGGAATCATCCTTTCTCTTGTAGGGTTTTTTCATATTGCAAGAATTCTGATGTAATATTTTTTAAAACAATATAAAAGTTCTATGTCCAAATTCTTAGAAAAGCATAGATTTTTCTAATAATAAATAAAAAATGTTTGGCTATAGTTCAAATTTTCCTTTCTATCTGAATCAATATTTTAATAATTTAACTTTTATGTAGTAAAAGTTGGTAATTTTCAATTTAAAAATGTTTAAAAATACTTCAAATATCACAAAACATTAATTATTGGTAATGTTTCATCACATACACAAAGACACATTTAAAAGAGCTGGAATTATATAAACTGGAAAAAAAACAAATAAAATACATTTTTGAATGTCTAGATTTTAAAAAGTCCAGACAAAAACATTTGTTTTATAGTAGTCATGTAAAAAATGAGAAATATTGTAGTGACAAATCAAAGAGCACATCTACAATTCAAATATGGAGCTTGGGGCTTCCTAAAAGCTCAACAGACTCCCTCTGACAGGCAATAGTACAAAGTTAACTGCTGACAATGCACTTATTTATTTATATATCAAAGTTCTGTGTAAATTTGTAGTCAAATTCATCGAAGAGTTAATGATTCACCCTTTGCTTTCATGACCCCCATCAACAACTGATTAGAAGCAAGCTGAATTTGAACTTTTGGATTTATGGCTTTAAAACACAACCTTGTGTGCAATTTTCCGCTCCTTACCTCTGCAATCAGATCTCCGTTCTCAGCGTGGACTTGTGCGATGGCTCCAATGTTTTTACAGTGAGAGAAAACTGCATAGAGCTCGTCATCGCGCAGCATGAACAAATCTTTATACGCCATAAACGTCTTGAAGGAGTTTACCCCTCTCTCTCGAACAAGAGTCTCCATCTCTCGTTTTACCTAAAATTAATCAACTGCTCAATTATTTATGGATTAATTACACTTTTATTAATAATACAATGATTACATTCATGAATCGTGGTCCAGGAAATGTCTCTGTCTACAGTATATGTTGTCTATATTTTCTGATGCATTTACAAAAAAATGTTATTTTTAAAAACATGAAACTCAGCTCAAGAACTTTAATTTCTTTCTTTAAATTCTCTCCACCACATTTTAAACATATATCTTTCTGCAGCAGGATTCCCAATTATTTGTATTAATGTATCTAAATGATATAAATACTATAAAAGCCGATGATTTTAAGCATTTGCCAAATATGCCACAAATATGCCCCCTGTCTTGTGATGAAATTAATACCGATTTCTTGCTAGTGATCAGAATAAAAATACTGGAATTAACAGTGTATCGTGTATTGAGTTACGTACGTTATCGTCCCACCAGGTAACAGCCACATGGAGGGAATAGTCACAGCACACTTTTGCATCAGCAATCCTCCTCCATCTGTCATACGCCTCAAGCAGAGATCCTCCTTTTTGAGGGATGACAAAATCAAGAATCAAGGTGGTTCCACCAGCTACAGCGGCCTGCAAATAGAGCAAAACGTTTGGTCACTCAGCCTCATATTTTAGGGAAATTCATAAAGTACTGTAACTAATTTTTCAAACCAGATATAAGCTAATTAGTTCATAAATCATTCACATGAACATTTACACAAGAATGTAGTATTGCAACTTCAAATCATATCTCCGGAGATGAGTTTATGCATTTTATTTACAAATATACTACATTTATCTATATAAATAAAAGAAAGGTTTTGTCTGTTCATTTGTCAGAACATGTTCTTTCAATTATATCTTGTCAGAAAAATTTCTGTATCTCTGTATGTCTGTATGTCTGTAACTCTGTATGTCTGTCTGTATCTCTGTACGTCTCTCTGTATCTCTGTCTGTCTGTAACTCTGTATGTCTCCCTGCATCTCTGTACGTCTGTCTGTATCTCTATATGTCTGTATCTCTGTATGTCTGTATCTCTGTACATCTGTAAGTCTGCCTGTATCTCTGTATGTCTGTCTGTATCTCTGTACGTCTGTATGTATCTCTGTATCTCTGTACGTCTGTATGTCTGTCTGTATCTCTGTATGTCTGTCTGTATCTCTGTCTGCCTCCACTGATTTTTTTACAGTATCAACCTGCCTTGACAGAATTTAATGATGCTTTGCCAGTCCTTCGATATTTGCCTGAAGTTAAATCTGCACCATAAATGAAGCGTAGAGTAAAATGTAGAGTAGTCGGGACGTTATGAGCAGTAATGTGACAGATGACGTCACAGCAGCCAGCGCTTTTTCGGACGAATACAGTGCTTTTGGCCTCGAATTGGGCGTGACCATACGCGTCACTCAACAGATCCAATCAACGCGATAGTTTACCGTAATGCACAGAGTATGCGGAACGCACAGAAACGACCTTAACGCATTTACAAAGCGCCCAAATCCGCACGGAAAACAAACAAATGCGCGACTGCAGAAACAGGTGTGTAACTTTTAAAAACTGAATCTTCAAAGGTGTATGGACAGATCATTGTATGGGTATTTCCACCTGCGGGAAGTTTAAAACCAGTTTGTCTCATATGTTCCGAAACCGTGGTGCTAATTAATGTGAAGCGCCACTATGAGATAAAACACGGGTCGTTAGAGCAACACGTCCGAGGTGAGAGTGTTATGGACTGACAGACATGTACGTGGGATTCAGCATGAAATACAATAATAATATCACTAATTTCATTAAAACTGAATATATATATATATATATTTATCCTTTTGATGATATTTTTAATATCACCAAATACTGGAATATAAATATTATTTAATATATAATATTTTATATAGTATTTAGTGATAACTAAATAGTATTTAGTGATAAATTTACAAATCCCAGATACAAAATAATCTAATGGGTCTCAAGTGGGTTTAATAAAGAGATGACAATCAGCTGAGTCATAAAATCCATTAAAACCTCAAGTCTCAAAAGATCCACAAGACTTGAAGACAACTACACTATTTTGTGTTCTACTGTAGGTATGAAAAATAAAGCAACATTGTACAAAGTTAAATAGCTACAAGACCATTACCAAACAATAGATGCACACATTTAATAACATGTCCAAAATGTTATTAAAAGCCAAAAAAGTCATTCTAATGGCTAAAGACCAAGAAATTAATTCTTTGTCAGTTAGATGCCACGATTGTTTCTTTATTATCAAATTTAAAAATAGATTATGCCATACTAAAGCTATAAAAAAACGGTAATTTTGGGAGTGGCACTTAGCCTAATCTGCATGTCTTTGGACTGGGGGAGGAAACCAGAGTATCTGGAAGAAACCCACCAAGCACTGAGAGAACATGCAAACTCCATGCAGACAAACCCAAAGGAATCGAACTTGGACCCTGGATGTGTGAGGCCACATTGCTAACCACTATGTCACCGTGCCGCTATTATTATTATTATTATTATTATTATTATTATAACACCAAATTTGCCACATTAGTTCAAATTTGACCAAATTGAGCAATATTTGGCAATTCTTTTCTGCTGAGCATGGTTGCAAAGAGTTATTTGTGTTACCATAGGCTTTCTTTAAGCTATACTGTAAAAATAATTCCCTAGCCCATTTCCGTCTTTTATCAATCGCATGCTGCTGCCTGGAGAATTGCATGTTTGTTTATTTGTTTATTTATTTATTCCCCTACTCTAAAAACTGTTGTGAATAAAACTGAAAAAACCTAGGGGATCGAGAGCTTCTGAAATTCTCAAATGAGTATCTGGCATTAACAAACATGCTAGGGTCAAAGTCACAAAGTTCACATTATTGTTCCCTAACTGAACTGTGTGAAGCCAAGAGATTGACCGACAGGATAGTTGCATGAATGAGCAGGGGGACAGGTGTTCCTATTAAAGTGACCGGAGAGAGAAATTTTTTCAATTTCTTTTTTGTAGCCTCCGTTACCCTTATGTTGAAAGGGAAAGACTCTGTTACCTTGGTCCCTGAGCAGAAATCATCCACTGCCACAGTGCCCATGAACTCCAGCTCCATATGTGTGTGAGTGTCGATTCCTCCAGGCAGCAACAGTTTCCCGCTTGCATCCAGCACCCGAGTCCCGCTCTCCGGCACCTGCAGCTCGGATCCCACTGCCTTGATCACCCCATCCTCTATAAGCACATCAGCCAGCTCAGAGTGCTCCTCATTCACCACCTTACCACCTTTAATTAAAATCCTGCCTCTCTGTGACATCCTTATTATCCTGTGATTACCCTTGGCTATAATTAAACAACTTTGAGTTGTGTAAATCCAAATACAAAGAATTCTTACAAAAAGAGTCTTTTCCACACTACAATTTCCTAACCTGCAAATGCATTTAAAGTTGTGAAACCTGACCAAAGTCCTAAAAGGTGGAGTGATTTTTTCCCCTCATTTTTTTCTTTTACTTTTTTTTTTACTCCTCCCATTACCATAGGCCCACCCTTCATTTCTCAGAAAGCTTGCCTTTTAATATTTTTATTTTTGAGTGTTCCCATATATCTAACCGTGTGAACATGAGAAAAATTTACTGATCAAAATACTGTATAACAAATTAACAACAACAACAGTAATAATAACAATAATGATATGATGTACAAAATGCAACAAAAAAAACCTACATGTTTTGTAGAAAGGCTTGAATAAACTTTAAACATTTTAATATGTTCATCTGTAACTAAAAGGCAGTTTTGCCTGTTGAGTTATGCAAATGATAAAATTCTGTGTCTGTGTGTGCTTAAAAAAAACCTCTTTGAAATGTCATATTCACCTCACATTCAGTAGTACTTGAACTTGAATACTGTTGGTCTGCCACTTGCAGCTGATACACATTGCCTTACTTTGGCATTTAAATGTATGGCATGTCCTGGAGGTTGTTAATGAAACATTTGTATGAATTTGTCACTCTAAAAGATGATTGGTTAATAAAATAAGCAAAATTTAACATAATCTGCTAGATTTTTGTTAACACACAAAATCGTCTTTTCCCATCCTTGCATCCATCCATCTAGCACCATGAAGGCCATTGGTGATTACCATTGTATTTATTCTCATTTTTCAGCTGTGGTGGAACCTTCGGTCAACGCTCACGCGCACATTCGCAATTAGACAATCTACATGTCTTTGTATTGTGGGGGGAATCTGGAGTACCCGGAGAAAACTCACCACACACATGGAGAACATGCAAACTCCACACACACAGAATCAAACCCAGACCCTGGAGGTGACAGGCCACAGTGCTGACCACAAAGTCATTTTGTCACCAGCTTTAACACATAGTAACACAATAAACACCGCTATGGCAAATAATTTTCTGTCCTTTTTTTTAATTTTTTTAAGTTTAACAAATTTCTACTTCATGGTGGCAGTCTTCTTAACAATATCTATTCCATGTTTTCTGAGGCAGCACAGTGACTTAGTGGTCACACCCCTGCCTTGCTCTGACATTCGAAGTTTGGATTCGGAGTGTCTTTTCTCCCTGCTATGATTGCCTGAGCTACAAACCTCCCGTTGCCATAGACTCCCACTTCATTTCTCACAGACGTTGTCTTTTCTTAGTATTCCTATATATCTAATCATATAAACATGAGTAAAGTTTACCAATAAAAAAATGAATAAATAAATAATAACAACAACAACAACAATAATAATAATAATAATACATTTTGGTCCAAGCAATGTCTAGCTAAAGCCATGCTAACAATTTAAAAACAAACTAAAAACAAACCAAAAACAAAGCCAAATGAACAGCCATTTTCCTGTTGTTGCACATTCCATACAAAATACCAAAAATAAAAACTTTCATTCATACTTTTGACTTTTTTTTTTTTTTTTTAACCAGTTTATCAAATTTATACTTCAGATAAAGGAATACTTAGCATATAATAGCTAGTAGCCAAGACTAGAGAAAGCGTATGCTAATCTGGCTGATTCTTTGCAGTTCTTTTTTCCCCTCCTCTTTTAATTTTTTTAAGTATTAAATGAAATTATAGCTTTAATTTCTGTCAGAAATGTTTACAATAATGTAAGTTTGTTATTTATTTGACCACATGGGTGTGCTGTTTGTATATAAATGAAAAAAGGTACGTTTACAGAAAAAATATTAAAAAGGGATACAAACAGCTTATAGTTATATGTTTACTGATTAAATCATGCCAACTTGTATGAAACTGGTGAAATCCATTTTTGCTTCATTAAAAAAAAAAGAAAAAAAAGGTACCTGTGCTTGTCAGTAGGCTTGATCAATTATCTTTTGTACTTTATGAATCTTTTACCTGTAAAGTTATACTATATAGTGTAGATTTAAATCTTCAAGTAATCGAGTCCTGTAATGTACATACAGTCTTTTTAAAGTATGAACACATTATAAAAGGCTGACAAGGAAAAGCACTACTGTAGGAGTTACATCACAGTAGGGCTAGAGTTGGTTCTGGGTCATAACGTTTCCCAACATCACGTTGTACAAAATGTAACAATATCAGATAAACTCCTACATGTTTTGTATAAAAGGTCGACTAAACTCCTAACAAACATCTATATGTTTAACTGTAAAGAAAAGGCAGTTTTACCTATTTTTATTCAATTGTCTTCGGCAGCGTGATGACGTAGTGGTTGCACCTCCAGGGTTGGCTGATTTTATCAAGGGTTGGTTTAAGTCAAGAGTTTGCATTTTCTCCCCATACTTGGTGGGTTTCCTCTGGGAACTCTGGTTACCTTCCACATGCTGAGTGTCACTGTGTGTTTGTCTGGAGCGATGGTGCCCACCAGGCCCCTCACAACCCCATACAGAATAAACAGTATAGACAATGGATGGATGTCTTCTTAATTTATTAAGTTATAGATGATGTTCTGAAACCCTGACCAGTTTGCATCATCTGGCATGCGGTCTGTTTTAGCCTGTTCAACACAGCAGGGACACTGTCAATGTCATGTCACTTTTTTGTGCAACTTTATTTGTTTTTGCTTCTTTAAGAATTAGAAAAGTGAAACACTCCGGAGAGACAAAGATGCATGTACTAGTGAGATAAGCAAGTCCTCTGGGCTTACAAATACCTCTCTGTGTCTCTTTCTATCTTTCTTACACACACAAACACACACACACACAAACACACACACACACACACACACACACACACAGAGGCAGGAAACACTACTGCATGCCTTAAGAGGATTTGCAGGGTGATGTGAAGTGCAATCAGTGTATGAAATGCTAACGAGAAAGTCTTGGTAGCTGAGCAGCACCCCTGCTTGAGTCTTTTTGCCTTTTTAAGTAGATGTACTGAATTTTTATTAGTGTATATGCTTTTACTGACTGCATGACTGCATGTACTGCATGATTGCATGAACTTTAAATACAATTTGAACATTAAAAACAAAAACAAAAAAAAATACAGTATATATAGAAATAAATAGTTTATTTTTATTCTTTGACAGTGACATTGCAGTTCCACAAATAGGAAAAAGCCAAATAATCAAAAAGTCACAACTAAACAACTAAATTTATACCCTCATCAAGAAATCCAGAGTATATGATTATTAAAAACATGGTTTTAAACTATAAATCTGTTGTTTCCCATGTTCTTATGTTGCTCATGAAAAAGTTCTACAGTAAGTTCAGCCTTTATTCGTCACACATACACTACTGCACAGTGAAATTCTTTATTCTTCGCATATCCCAGCTTCTTGTTAGTAGGCAGGGGTCAGAGCCAGCCATTTTATGGCACCCCTGGAGCAGACAGGGTTAAGGGCCTTGCTCAGGGGCCCAACAGCGGCAACCTGGCAGAGCTGGGGCTCGAACCACCGATCCATAACTCAGAGCCTTAACACACTGAGCCACCACTGCCCCATGAAAAAGTGGAAAACCTATGTTGCCCATTGTTGATGGTCACTAGAAAACTGTTGTTGTCCACTGGAAAAGTGGTCTTGCCCACTGGAAAAGTGTTGTTACCCCAAGCTGTTACCCACTGGAAAAGTGGTCTTGCCCACTGGAAAAGTGTTGTTACCCCAAGAAAACAGCTGTTACCCACTGGAAAAGTGGTTTTGCCCAGTGCAAAAATAGAGTTGTCCTAAGAATAAAGTGATGTTGCCTCTAGAAAACTGGTGGTGTCCGCTAGACATGTGGTGTCGCTTTCAGTGGAAAAAAAAAGCATTAATCTATCAACGTTTATAAATTAAGGGCAGAATTTACACTCTACACTTAATAATAGTAAAAATTGGGCATGTTTAGGTTAAACTCATTAAACAGTATTAGGTATGTTTTATTTTATTTTAGCAAAATTCATATAGTGTCAATGCATGAAAGATGCATAGGGTTAAAATAATTTTTGAGCACTGAAAAAACCACATGCCTCGAGTTTGCATATGAATCCAATTAATTCTTATACTTTGTGTGACAAAAACACTTGTGATTGCCTTGGCTTTTTTTTTTTTTTTTTTTAATTTAATATTTTCTCTTCTGAAGATACTAAAAAACACTTAACCTTATACTGTACAGACCAAACTAATGATATCATTTTTAAAGTTAATGTGGCTGCCAGCTTTTAGTCACCCAGCATCGGCCCATTGTTCTCTCAGTTGCATTTTAGGAATTGAGGTTGTGAATGAATGCTAAAGTCTGAGAACTTTCTTATATTTTTTTCCTCTTATCCTTAGCTCACAGGTATTGTGAGTTGTAGTGATTTTAAAAGCTCTTAAAAGAAAAAAACAAATGTAAAAAACACTAAGTCATGATGTCATATTCACCCGTGTACCACCAGATGGGAGCATTTACCGCCACTAAAAGCTGAACAATGCGATACAGCAATGAGTCAGGGTTGTGTTTTGTCAAATATTATATACAAATCTAACCTGATTTACCTATTTAAAAGAAAAACAGCTGATTATTATAACTGGTATTAAATTGAATGTCAGAGCATATGATACTCAGTATGTTTAAACTACCTACAAATTCAGTAGTTTACTATATTTATCCCAAGGTTATTACATATTTAATATATTTGATTTATCATTTACAGTATAAAACACGTTTACACTTATCATCTATAATGATAAACTATTACTTGTCCTGTTCTCTCTCTCTCTCTCTCACACACACACACACACTGTGTGCATTCAAGTCACTGTTGAAATAAAACACTCTGCTTTGCGACAATGACAATTATTAAAAGCGCTATACAAATAAAATTGAATTGAATTGAATACAGAACTCTGTATATTTCTATATAGAGATTCATTATGAATTTTATTTATATATATATATATATATATATATATATATATAATGTCACCAAAAGACTTTTAAATATAACGCAGGGAAATTAAACCAAATATGAATATTAATATTAATGTAAAATGGTTTCTGTAGTTACGCTCTTCTCCTGAGATGTGATGAAGCCACATTATTATGGTTTAATATGTAATTATGGTATATTTATGAGTGTGTTGTTGCGTATTTGTGGGGGTGTTAAGCCATGAGATAGATAAATAAATACACACCTACATGCAGCTGTCTGTTTTGCAGTTTAGGATTAAAAACTCATTTCAAACGAGCAAATGCTCAGTATTAAATGTCATAAAGCATTATTTCTCTATATTTTTTTCAATAATAAGCAATATATTGCATATAACAATGCATGTCTTTGATATACTGTATGTTCCATGTTATTTTATACTTACACATTTCATTGCAGACTGATTACTATGTTTTACTGATTACACATCACATACTGTAGGCCTGTTTTGTGTTGTTTTTTACCTGCAAATCATAGTTCTCTAGAAAGATCTCTACATCTGAATGCCGGTAAAGGCATGTTTTCACAGTGTTTTTGCACACACTGAGGGAAACAGTAATTTGTGCGTTGTCGACGGTGCCAGGTGCCAGCGTCGGGCAGATGATGGCACAGCTCGACAGCGACGAGGCGCGAGCTCCAGTCGGCATCTGCACAAGCAGAAAAGCCTTTAATCGCAAAGATAGCGGCGGAGTGCGCGTAACACTCCCTCGATTTTAATGCAGTTTTTAATTGGATAGAGGCCCATTATTTTCCAATACAGAAGGGGCAGTGAGGCACGTAAAGCTCTTGAATATTTTTTCGGCGAATCGTGTTCGACAGCATAATGATTAGCCGTGGTGCCGAATTTGCCTCCCAAAATGAAAAGCAAACTTCATGCAAGGCGTAATTTAATTGTTTCCCCTTCACATGTGCCGCCTCTCATTGTTGGGAGCTTAACGCTTTGCTTGAGTCTGCTTAACCCTCACCAGGCTGCGGTTCAACCTAGGGGACTTGGCATTTAGCAGTGGCAGAAAACAAACACACATACTATAGTGGGGGAGGGGGGGGCGGGCACTCATAAATGTGTAATCATATAGGTGTAATGAATGTGGTGGACGCTAAAAGACGCGATATGTCATGTCTATCCTGTATGAGGGCAACTTGCATCGGAACCTTATTTTTGCATAAACGTGTACCAGGTTAAGATACTGGAGCACAAATACAAGGGGGCTGTTGAGAACAACCGGCCAGTCGCACATCTTTACTTTTTCATGCAGTTCTAAGGTTTTCATTTGACTCACCTGCTTAAATGTGGCAGGAGGTTTGATGCTCATTATCAGGGAAATGTAAAGGAGCCGATACGCAATACTGTCTGTCCTGTACACACGGCTAACTGTAATACAATGGCTGATTCAGAAATAAAATATAGCACTTTCAATTCAGCATTAAAAAAATAAAAAACAAATAAAAAATAATGAGGATATAGTAGAGTATGAAGCTACATGGAGTTATTTTTAGATCGCCAAAGTCTCATCATTAACACAACACAATGCAACACCACTCCTGTATTGAATTTAAGTGTTTTGTGCCAGATTCTGAAATTCTGTTACTATGACAAAAAAAAAGAGAAAATGTAAACATAAACATTGCTGGTACTGTGGTAGATATTTAAAAATACAATTTTAATTTACACTTAATGAAAGCTGGAATATTTTCTAATATTAAATTTAAAAGAACAGTTATCGGTTAAAATAATGTACTTTTCTGTCAATGCTGAAGTGTTCGATATTGCTGTTCCACACACACACACACACACACGTCATAGAATTGATATAGACGCGGTTTTTATTATTTTTTGTTGAAAATGTAATGTAAGACAATAAAGTCCCATAAAAATAAATAAGTAAAAAAAATAATAAAAATGTGTGTATAGTAATAAAGTGGTGTAAAATGTTTTTTTAGGTTGTGTTGAGAATTCTGATTGTGTTCAAGAGCTTGTATACATCAAAATCCTTTCTATGAAGGCCTAAAAATTCAAGGTCATCATGTCTTGGGATAATTATGGAAAAAAAAAAAAGAAAGAAATTCTGATGCATTCGGATCGTCCTTGGCTGTAACACTACTGTACACATGATACAGTTCTATTAGAGCCTCCATACAGCCTACATGGCTTAATTAAAAGATTTGCAAACACACATGTCAGATTATAATCACACACACACACACACACACACCGGTCCCCTGCTGCAGAACTCATTTGCTGCTGCAATCTGATGCGTATGTAGAATGAATCTGTCGACTTACTGCACGGTTAATTAATTGATATTCGAACGCTATTCTTATAATCAGTGCCGGAGTGAATCTGAGAACAAAAGCGGACACTGGCAGCACAAATAATACAGATCAAAGTGATACACATATTCTGTGTCTCTCTTTTATGGGGGTTATTTTTTTTCACCCCCCCTTGCTGGTACAACCACTAGATGACACCCTCTCTCTCTTTCTTTCTTTCTTTAGCTCTTGATTTTTTTTCCCGAACTCTCTGTCTGTCTTTCTCTTTGCATATAATCTTTGCAAGTCATTTCAGTCGCCTTCACACACAAAATCCCCCCAACCCACCCCACCGTACCGCAGAGGCTGCAGGCTGTGTACCGTTGTTTGGGTGACCAAACAAGACATTAGGAGAACCTTCGTGACATCCTTACTCACGGATGCCTTTCTGAAATGGTGGCGTTTTGAAAGGCAGAACGGAATTGTGGGTCAGCAGGCTTTGGCAGACCGAGCGGACAGCAATAACATCCTGTTTAGGAGAAGAAAAGGCTGATATTTGAACTTATCGCCTCTGAATCAGAGAGGACATTTTCCAATGTTTTAAGTTCTTCCTGGGGTTAAATTCCTCCTTTTTTTTTTTTTTTTTTTTACAGCCTGACCCAGGCCGGCTCTTCCTCAAATGTCACCAAGGGGCAGGAAGAAAGGGAAAGGAAGACGGAATGGAGAGAAATGGAAGTATTAGGCATTTTATGCCAATCAAATGAGATCCGTAGGGATTCCAGTGAGCACGGGATTGCAAACAATTTTGTAAAAATTATAAACGATAAAACTAAAAGCTTCATTCAGACACACAAAGCACACCATTTCACTTTAATCTTTCCTTTTTCTTTTTTTTTTATGAGAGAATGATCTTCTGTTTCTATTCAGTCTCAGGCGAAAGACATGGAACATGTAAGTGTTAGCCCCGCCCATCAATCTCATCTTATATATTCATAACTCATCTCAAGTGAATTCTTACCATTTTATAGTTATAAGACTGTATACTGAGGTCCCCGAGGTGGACAGGATTTATTCAAATAATTTGACATCATTACTAGATTTGTACTTGCATTCACATGCGTAGCTGTATGTATATAATCTCATTCACCCATCATTCCTTGTTAAAAATCATAAGATTTGTCTAACCAATTTTTCTTTTACTCTTCTACTCCCTCACTCATTCTCTATTCCTCTTATCCTGTACAGACTCGTGGGACTTGGGACAGACAGGGGACTTGGGGCACAAGGCAGGAGACACCCCCGGACAGGGTGTCATTCTATCCCAGGGCGCAAACATGCACACATTCACACACTCATTCACACACACTATGGGCAGTTCGGAAACGCCAATTGGTCTAATCTGCATGTCTCTGGACTGTGGAAGGAAACCAGAGTACATAAAGGAAACCCAGCAATATGCAGAGAATATGAAAACTCCATGCACACAGAACCAATGGTAGGATTCGAACCCTCGACCATGGAGATGCGATTTAAATTTGCATTGTTTATGCTACACTGTCAAATGCTTGAATCTGATTGGTCAAAAGACATTGGTTCATGTTCGACAGTGTCAGTTGTGACATTAGTTTTGATAGACGGTATTTCATTTATTTTGGAAGGAGTCTCCAGTGTCAGCGCTTTGTAACACTCAAAACTACAGCCAGAAATGGAGTCATAATTTACAGTAAGTGAGAACAAAAACAACTTACATAACAGTTACATTCTTAAGGTTCATAAATTCCTGTGGTATTACTTTTAGAGAGTGCATTGTTTGTGATATGGTGTTATTCATCAATTATTTTAATTTCATGAAAAGATTACATTATTTTTTATGGTAAACAAGGTAAACGAACAGTAGATCATAGCAAGAGTGTTGATTTTACATTAATGGACCTGCTAACAGAACTAAGTATAAAGTATTATGAGCATGTTATATAATATGTATTAGTCATAATTATAAACTTGAGAAGAAAAAAAAACCATGTCTGATGTGGAAATTGTCATGGCATCAGACATTACTGGAGAAACCATGACCTCAAGTAGGACAACTGAAAGGAGTTCACCAGTCAGAGTCAAATCCTCCTCAAACTCTCGCTCTATACCCCTGTTTCCTCACTTCCTGTTTAACAAATATAAGTCCTGATTTATTTTTGCCAGCTTGTATTTTCCTTTACCCGAACCCCACATTACTATTTATACCATACAGAAAAGCAATATTCTTCCCTGCAGCTCTTGCTCCATCCCGTACATGCCATTTCATCATCCCTCCCTGGCTTTCCTGGAACTTTGCATCTAAAAATGAGTCTCACTATTGTGTTCGCTCGCCGTGTGTCACACTTCCCACCTAAGAGAGCAATTATTTCCTCATCCGTTTTCGTCTTATCGCTCTCGACGATCTGCTCAGAGACACAAGACGCTTCCATAAATATGGAGACGTTGCCGAGATCGTGCGCGGAGATAGCCACGGGCTCCGGGTGCCAAGGGACATAACAATGTTTCCCTCCTACAGAGAATGTAAATGAATCTCGTCTTTATCGCACAGCGATGGGCGAGCGTGATCACAATAATCACGGCGAGAGAGGGGGGAAAAAAGAGTTTTCGTGCTCGGTGCTGTTTTTTCCCCGCCCGCACGAGTAAGCAAGTGTGACATGATCTCTTTAATTAAGACATGATCTTATTTAATTAGGACTGGAAATACAGTGGAGCCAAGATGTACTGGGTGGGTGAAAAAACAAAAATCATTGTTAAGGTTTATATCGGTGCTTTCTGAGAAGCAGAAGTAGATAAATAATCCTGAAGTGGAAGATGAATGGGTGGAGCGGCAGATTTGTGGTAGAGTGAAAGAATATATAAATGATGATGTGTATGTTGTGTAGTTCGTTCATTGTATGTGATATTGTCCTATCTCCATTAACAAGAATTTCCTTTATCATTTATATTTATTATTTTATATTGTATAAAAGCATGTAGAAATCATATATGAAATGAAAAAAATCTAAATTTTGAATCATGTCTTATAATGACAACATTTCTCTTATACCACACCACTGATGATAAATGCTCGATTCTGATTGGTCAGAATTTCTTGTAACAGACACTAAATCGTTAGTTTAATATGCTACCGTTTCTTTAGTAACGACTTACACATGGATTAGCACTTCAGATGCTCCACATAGAGACTACATGAAGGTTTCTGTGAAGACATGTTTACTTTGCACTTTTGGAAGGAGTCTCCGCTGTCAGTCTTTTGGAACACACATGGATAAAACCTTTCAGTTCCACACAATAGGGAAGCTGTCAGGACTTTGTGCTTTCTCTGTAAGCAAAGAGAGAAAGAAAGAGAGAGAGAGGCTGCTGAGGGAACAACTGTTCATGACGTTCAAGTCAAACCGGGACTTTTGATTCGTAAAGAGATTTAAATTTTACATAAAAAAAAAATTATATGTAATTTACACTAATTGTTATCTCTTAATGTACAATTCATGTTTAAGTCAAACCAGGATATTTCATTGTGTAGAATGACAGAACACAGTTATGAGAGTAAAAACTCCCTTTATTTCTCTATATAATCCCCAGCTACACTAATGCACTCATCATGATGTTTCACTAGTGCTTGGATACCATCATGTTTTCTCAGCCGTGATCAGACCGCCTACTGAAATGTGGAGATCACTTGGGGTGAGGTCAGGACTGTACATATTGGCAATAACTCCTAGCTGAGTTCCTGTAATGTGCAAGTGGTATTCGTTAATGATTGATTGTACAGTTCCATCTCTTCAAACAGATGCATCTCTTTGGCAAGTTGGTAACAAATTAACCATCATTCATTAAAACTTTTTCATCATTCAAATGTTTTACTGCGTTTTATTGTGTTTGAAGTCTTCTGTTTATGTCAATCGGTTTTATGCTTCCTTTCACAAGAAATGTCATCACAAGTCCCGGTTTGACTTGAACGCTCCTCGTAGCTATAAATGGATGAATTCCATGACATACATAAGCAATTGTTGGCAGGGGTTAAAGAAAGAATAAAGTCCTTCATGCAGTGCTTTTTCTCCAAATCTAAAACGTTTATATCCTCACGAATCTAAACTGATATTAATCAGCTCCACACAGCCTCCACTTCTTTTTTTTTTTTTTTTTTTGCTGATCAAAAACGTAAAAAGCTAAAGTTAACTTCTCTTAAATCTGTGCATCTCCATCTCTCTCGGCGTTAAATATCTCTCCAGCAGATGAGCTCCAGCTCTTTACAGCATGCTGGTGAGTGTCTCAGCTTTAATGCTTTGGTTTGTCGCCTGCTCCACAATTCCCAGCAAGCTTTGAAACATGTAAGTCTCTTCCTAAATTGCTTCCCCAGGCCCGGCTAGTCTTGAGATTGGCTGCGACTGTGAAAGGAAAGCAAATGCTGGCTGCTCCATGCAAGCGAATTGTCACGGGAGGGATCGGCTCAAGTTAAAAAACAACAACAAAAAAAAAAATACAAAAAAAAAGGGCAACAAAACAAGGACACTATATTTAACTAAATCTCCAGCTTACTGCCGAAAGCTCATGATAATGATATCCTCTTAACAAGCCTGACCATGGCATTACAGCCTGAGTGATGATTTCTGCCGACATGCACGTTAAAAAAAAAAGACAACAGTATCAACCAGCACACTCTCTGTGTCTTTTCACAACACTGGAACTGTGCAGTAAACATTTCTGGGCCTCTGCCACATAATGTAATCTGTGCTATTTATTAGAGCGCCGTTGTAAACAAGGATCTGAAAGGGCATTTAAATGTGTTTACTTGTAGCGAGATGACCTTTAGCGCAGGATGCCAGTCAAGAACAGGTGTCGCTTCTGCCAACTAATAATCCATCTTCAACTGACATAATAAGCTTACCTTCCTCTCCTCATCCGCTGCTCATCTTTTCCTCCTGTACGAGTGCGATTCTGTAAATCCTTAAAATATAGCCTGACTGCTAATTAGTGCTTTGTCTAAATGACTGTGAGAAAAAAAGAACAAAAAAAGAGACTAAAGGAATAGGCAAGAGATGATGAGACTAGAAAACAGGAAAGAGAAGAAAAAAGAAATTAGAGGAATAGACAAGAAAAAGGATCAGGGGAAAAGAGATGGCAGAAGACAAGAAAACAGTAAAACAGTACAGAAAAAAAGGAGAGCAGATAAGGAATGAGAAATGAGAGGTAGAATAGGTGGAAAAGAAAAGAAAGGAGAAAATAGACTGGAGGAAAGGACAAGAAGAAAAGCAAAGGGAAGAACTGGAGGACAAGCGACTAGAGGAAAAAAATAAGAAGAAAAGAGTCTGTATGAATATACAAGAGAAGAGAAAAAATTTAATAAAATAGTTAAAAGGAAGAAAACAAGAAAAAAAGAGAAGGACAATATGAGACAAGATCCTATAGACAACAGCTGAGGAGAAAAGAAAAATAGAAGAAAAAATAGATTTAAGGGATGAACAAAGAAGACAAAAGACTAGAAAAGAAAAGAAGATTTTTAAAAAATGCGATGAGACCAGAGTTAAAAAAGAATAAATAAATAAATAAATGAGAGATAGAGGAAGGGAAAGAAAAGGAATTAGATGAATGAGAAGTAGGAGAGAAGGAAATGAGAGAAAAGAAACATAGAAGGGGAAAAACTGGAGAACTGAAGAGAATAGAGGAAAGGAGAAGAGGAGGAAAAGAAAAGAAATCAACTATGTAATATATAAAATGAAAGGACAGGAGGACATGAAAACAAGAACAGGAGGATGGAAGAATACTGCAGACAGGAAGAAACTGTGGAAAGGGGAAACAAGGAAAGGGGAATTCATGTTAGAAGGATAAGTGGAGGAGATGTGTAGGGTATCTATAGAGATCAGTATAGCGAGAAACACAAGCCAAATGATCTCAAAGGAGAAGCTCAAGTCTCATCTCACACCTGATTGGAACTTTTTCTATCATTTCATACGAGTTGATTTTGATACGTTTTATAAGTTTAGTATCAAATGTCCAGATTTAAACAGTTGGAAATTTGTGAAATGGTATAATATTTTGCAGATTGTGTTGTTAGTGTCAGAAAACAAATGTGTTATGAGGGTTCACTAGTGGTGCCTTTGTTTAAGGCAAGGTTTCCTTTAATTACAGGTCATGACTCCATGTGAGGCTCAGATGGCACGTTTCTTGCCCCAGGAACCTCTGCTTGTTACTTGAGAGTACTGTGTGACTCTGAGTGAAACGACAGGAAAAAACACAAACATATTTTTAATAACTGAAGAACGATTTTAATTAAATAAAATTCTAAATAAAAATAAATTAAAAAATCTATAGGCCGGTCCAGGATAATACCTACAGTATTTGGGGTAATTTACCTTAAATGATAAAGGGGGTGAAAGGATTTCCGAGATGTTTGTAAAAGTGTAAAGTTGAATTTGTTTGTTCGTGATTAAGAGTAAAGATGATAGTGTTAGCGTTTTTTTTTCTTTAATTGAAAATAACGTTATCAGAATGTTAGCACAGTGTTGGTTAATATATGAAGTAACCAAGTGTTTTCTGCACTTTTGTGTGTGTGTGTGTGTGTGTGTGTGTGTGTGGGGGGGGTTATCTGTGAGCTCAGGTATGCAGAAGAAGGCAGATTGCACTTTCCTTTCAGTGTGAAGGAGCAGTTTAACTTAAAACACAAGCGGCACAGATACGTGCCGGCAACACAGCATACTGTAGGTCAATGACAATTTAAAAACAAAAAGTCACAAAAATATAGAACTATCAAAATGAGCATATTACAGTCTTATTATTGTGATTTTTTTTGTGATTTTTTTTATTATTGTGATTTTTTGGGTGATTTTTTGGGTCATAGAAACAACCGAAAACAACCATTAAAAGATAAACGTGATTAACGGTGCTATTTCCTTTCCTATGTGACCCATTTTCTAATTTTCTGCTCAGTCATGTTTGTAAAGTTGGTTCAAATTATTCAGTTCATCATATTGCCTATTTGGTGCTGAAAAAAAAATGTTACTCTTTACTACATTAAAGAGGTTCTGAGCTCTATATATGATTATTAAAAGTAAAACAGCAAAATAAATAATAGCTAAATGCTCTAAGCTTTGAAGGCTACAAAGCTGTAGTTGCCTGGAACTCAAGTGTCTCAGAGGAAGCAGATGTTACAGTAGTTGTATTACAGGTGAGAGCTGGCTGGTGGGTATGAACTGACCGTGACTAAATCGAAAAGAAAAACAGGAAAAATCCAAGTTTTTTATATATATCTTTTTGTGTATGTGTAACATTTTTATCTTCTTCTTATTATTACCGTATTGATGAGACCTCATGATATAATTAATTGTTCAGCACTAAAGTTTCATCCATTTTAAAAATGCTATGCCTGTGTACGATCGACTCGCAGTCACAAAGAAGTTCTTTCGTCACTGTAATAATCCATACAGTACAGCATTGAGATCTAAAAAAGAGCGTCTCTGCCATACAAAACATTCCCCTGTCTCTTCTGAAATCATTTTCACCGCCGTTTTTAAGACGCGAGCTCGCCTCCGTCGATGATGAGAGACGAGGACGGCGCGGTATTAAAAAAATGCTCGTGCCCCTGCGAGAGCTGATGCTGACTGACGTGCAACGATAGCGAAATCTAGCAGGTGCGTTTACGAACATTCCTCTGATCTGAACACCGGCCCGCTTGTCCTCTTAGCACCCTCCGTAATAAGCGGCTTCAAAGATCAGTATGTGTGCTAGCCTCGTGATAAGATCTGGAGTCCCTCTTTCCTTTTTCATAATGCTCTTTTTCCCTCTCTCTCTCGCACTCATTCTTTCGCTCTCCCCCTCCCCCGCTCTCTCGCTTGCTTTCTCTGCTCTTGGTTTTCTTAAGAAAATGTCAGTCTAATCGCATCGTAATGCTTTGATAATGGGTTCCTTTTACATGGGCAAAGAGCACACACTTCAGTGTTTTAAAGGACCAGGACGGGGGAACGAAATGAATAAATGGGGGAAAAAAAATCAATTTTGCATTCAAGCTTCCTTTCACAGTGTTTCTGTTTGACCTCACTCGACAGCCCCTTAATTGTTTCACATAAAGACGTAGAGAGATCAGACAGCTCGCTGTACGTATGTGCAAAAGGAAGTGCAGTCAGCAAAGTAGTATTGAAGTGCTCTTTAGGAAGAAAAAAAAGGCGATGGGAAAGAAAATGGAAAATGTCAGAATGGAACATGTAAAGTAGTATGTAGTGAAATCTCGAAATACAATGTATTTTGAAAATAACATTAATAGTTGTTCTCTCACCAGACTCTGTTTTTATTTATTACTTTTCTTGAAATTAATTACAGAACATATATGGGAACTGGAAACTGAAAAGCAGTCTGAAAAAAGAAGTGACACTGGAGACATTTCTTTTATAAATGTTTAAAAAAAAATTCCTTACATAAAGTTTTATGTTAGCCATGAACAAACTGTACGTCTTTCTGAAATAACACATTTTGTTGTTGTCGTCGTTTTTTAAAATCTGTTTAAAGTTGAGTTGACCAGATGTTAGAACAAGCATATTGATATAATTTTGTGATTTGAATTTCAGCCAACACTGCTGCCAAAACTGCTGTTTAAGCACCCCCTGACCAATCAGATTCAAGAATTCATCAGCATAAGAATAAGTCCGCTCACAACATGTGCATCGCCAAATAATTTTTGCACACTTTTAAAGTATGTATTGATGTCCTATAAAATATCCTGGAGAATTCCTTCCTTTCTTCTTTCCTTCATAGAATTCATTCACCTCTGAGCAGTTTATCCCTCCAACATCGTGTACTGTACACCAACCAGCCATAACATGAACACCACCACCAGAATAACTGAACAACATTTTTCACCAATTATATACCAGCAAACTTATGATAGGATAATGGACACCCACCAAGGCTCACCCATGTCCATGGGGACCAAAAGCCAGCTCATCTGGTCAAATCCCACAGGAAAGCCAATGCAGAAGAAAGCACTGAAAAAAATCAATGCTGGCCATGATAGCAGGGCAGCAGAACACCCAGTGCACCACACTGCAGCATGCACAGGGGCTAGCAGGCAAACAGCCCAAGGCTGCTGAACTGGCCTTCAAAAAGAGACCACAGAGGCTCCACCCCAAAACACATAGCACCTCCAAAGGATCCACTGTCAGCGTCCTGGTTCCAGACACCACAGCACACTCATCAGAGATGCCTTGGTGGTACAAGGGGGAATCCAAATCTTGGATGGTTTTAATGTCAATGTTTTCAATGTTGACTGATCGGTTTATATGGTATTAGGTTTTATTTATTTAGTTATTTTCTTACATAATTCTTTTTCATATCTGATCACATATCTTTCACATGATATCTTTGCCCTTCTCAAGCATCACCTTGTAGAATGCAGCTTCACAGGTTTGAGGAAATGGAAAAAAAACATGGAACAAGCAGTAACCGTAGTTCAGGATCGAGCCCTGGAGCTGTCAGACAGCATGATTCAGATATGGGGAAAATAAATAAATAAATATATACATATCACATGAATGATATGTAATCAGATATTGTGTATTTATAAATTAATTCCCAATAAATTATTTTCTAAAGATAGACTCCTGTATCTTTAACAAAACAAAAAGATTTAACTATATGAAAAAAAAATACTCATAAGTCTGTTACATTTTCATGTTTTGTTGTTTTATTTTTCAGTTTAGCTTTTATTTTTTCTTGTGTAATTTTGAACCCTAAAGATTGTCAGTGATTTATTGCTAAAAAAAAAGTTGTTGCTTTTAAGATCGTTCTTTTTTTGAGCCTTTATCACAAAACATTTAAAAATAAATGCCTTTGGAACTAATTCGGAATATAATCTAGGTGACTTTGGGAGTTCCTGACCCGTGAAAAAGACATCTTCTGATCTACAACAGTGTACCTCATTCAGCTGGTCATAAGGTGTCTTGGGAAGACTCTTCTTCCATGTCTTCTATGCATAAAAAAACTGTACTGGGTTCTTAAGCCTCTTTCAGCATACTTCTGGAGTTTTCCCAGAACTCCTGGGCTCTTATAGGGCTGTCTCCAAACTCTCCAAGCCTCAATCACAATGTTCAATTTCAGGAAAAACTACAGCATTAGTGGACATGAGAAAAAAAATCATGGAATACATTTCTCTCCTAGCACTTGCAGACTCACTCCTGAGGCACTCCTCGGCATTCCCCAAAGTCGCAGGGCTTTCCTGGTCCTTGTCAATCTCGTGGATGCAGGACAGTGATGACTAGATTGAAGAGTGACCAATGAGATCGAGGAGTATCCGACAAATTAAATGAGAATGCATTTTCCACTTGGCAGGAGTTCCGTTGAGATTAAGGAGAATGAAGAGAGCATTGATGAGTGATCTACATTGACAAGATCAAGGAGAGCGTTGAGCAGACATCCTGCAGGACACATGTGGATCTAGATTCATTCTATAGTACCTCACCCGCGATCGCGAAATATGTTTGTGCTTTTTACTGTCGTTTCACACAGTCACACAGTACTCTCGAGTAACAAGCAGAGGTTGATGGAGCAAGAAACGTGCCTAGTGAGCCTCACAGGTCACGACCTGTAACTAAAGGAAACCTTGCCTCAAACAGATGCACCACTAGTGAACCCTCATAACACATTTGTTTTCTCACACAAACAACACAATCTGCAATCTATTATTCAAGCTCACCTCATAGTCACGGGCCTCTCCTTCAGTCCCCTATGAGCACTTCTCGCTCTTACTGTTTGCAAACCTAGAAATCGGTGGACGTTCCTCATTCTTGCTGTCCAGAACTCCTTGTTCTCATCAAAGCTCTCCACAAATCAGTACACTCACAATGGAACACCTTTTCTAGGTGACAGAACCACAATTCTCTCACAAAAGAGACAGTTCGATTCAGGTCATTCGACAAACTGAACTATCCTGGCCCGGATTTAGCCAGTATAGAAATGTATAGAGAAGTATAAAGGTGGCATAGCGGTCAGCACTGTTGACTTGCACCTCCAGGGTCCGGGTTTGATGTGAGGTCTGTGTGCATGGAGTCTGCATGTTCTCCCCATGATTGGTGGGTTTCCTCCGGGTGCTCTGGTTTCCTCCCACAGTCCAAAGACATGCAGATTAGGTTAACTGGCATTCCCAAGTTGCCCGTAGTGTGTGAACGAGCAGTGAGTGAGTAGGGAATTGTGTGTCTGCCCTGGTGATGGATTGGCAACCCGTACAGGGTGTACCCCGTACGGGATAGGCTCCAGGCCCCCCATGACTAGGTATACAGGATAAAGCAGTATAGACAATAAGTGAGTGAGCAATGTCAGGTTAGTGTGCTGCCCAATCACTTTATTACTGTTATAAAACTGAAAAATATCAGTTAATATAATATAGCATGTTTAATACTCATGTATGGGGTAATAGTAAGCAAATTCCAAATATTACTTTTTTTAAATTAAATCTTCTCCTCTTTAGTAATAGGGGATTTATATCTTTCGAGAAATGGTTTAAAAATATATTCTAATGTATCAATAAAATCATGCTCCGGATGTCTACTGTACGTAACGTTTTATTCTCTGAATGTTGGTTTATGATATGTACAGTAGAGATTCAAATTATTAAACAAAAAAAATTTGACCATTTTAAGGGAGAAAAAGCTGAAACAGTGCTAAGCAGAGATCATTTTCAATATTCAAATATCATGATATCCTTCATTTACTCAACATTAATAGTCCATATATACTGAAAAGGGTCTGAAATCACAGGTTCACCTTCCGGGAAAGTTCTCCTCGCCCCCTCCCCCTCTTTCTGTCAATCAAGATGATGGACACGCCAGATTGGAGATGCACAGAGGCTGCCGTCAGCCGCCATCACCATCATGCTCTTTAATGATGGAGGTGAGCATGCATCAGAGTGTGTGTATGTGTGTGTGTCGTGTGTTGGAGCGTGTATGCCAACCAGGGCAATAATGAGCAACTTGACATCGCTGTATTATTATCCATTAGGGCCATGCTGTGTGTGTGGACAGAGACAGAGAGTCCCTTGGTTATTTTTTTTTATTTTGTAAAACATGCACAAAAGTGAAGGAAGGCGAGCCGCTAGGGTTTCATGGGATGCCCCGACGGTGTTGTGTGGCACCGCTGTGACAGCGGTATTTCTGTCAAATTAAACAGAGATTATGTCGCCGATATCATCTGGCATTTTGTGACACTTAGAGCAATTTTTCAGAACCAGTCTGGATACATTAACTACAAATGACCCTTTATTTTCTCTGCCATGTGACAAACATTTAATGCTAGAAAATGCCACTAGTGTAAAAGTAGTGTGCTTAGGGATGAGCTGTTTAACACCACAGTGGTGCATGTTGGTATTCAGACTTTAAATGAAATGAATATGGAATCAGACTTGCTGAGAATAAAATGATGATTACAATTATTATTATTGCATTGTCAAAACTTTGAGTAGATGATTATTTAAATGTGTGCCATTTCCTCATTCATATTTCATATTAGGGTTTTTATTTATTTATTTATGTATTTAGTCTCTTGCTTTTATGTTGCACCATATTACATTTGGGCGGCACAGCCCTGTGCTTGGTGGATTTCCTCCAGGTTCTCCGGTTTCCTCCTACAGTCCAAAGACATGCAGATTAGACTAATTGCTATATGTGTGAATGTTGACTGGAGGTGCTACCACGGTCATACAGTACAAGATAGGGATAAATACATTTGGCATTCACTGTCCCTAGTTGGATGCACCTAGATTGATGGATGGATGGATGTTACATTTGACAGAAGAAAAAAAATAGCAAATTAACAAATAAAAGAAAGAAAGAAAGAAAGAAAGAAAGGGGGGGGGGAAATCACATTTCAGCTTGCATTTTCTATTCCTGTTTTTTTTTTGTTTTTTTTCAGTTTTAAGTAAAGTGGCAATCTTGATGTTGTTGAGAAACACTGTCTCAGATGCTCAAGAAAACAATCTGGTAAGGCCTAAGGCATGAACTTCATACAGGTGATAATCTTGTGTAATCTTAATAAAAAAAGACAAAGCAAATCCATTTAGCATAACATAGGTCAATGATGATTAAAAACACTTGCTGGTGTGTGATAATACGAAGCCTTCATTCTTCAAACTGTCTATTTTGGTTTTCAGATATGCTCGGTAGAATAAATGTTATCATTACTTATATAATGGATAAATTTGAACACTACTGGAATATGGGAATGATGTCACAAAAGTTCAGAACTCCTAAAATGAGCATATTATTTTATTTGGCCATAAAAACACGATTGTATACTGTGTATGTTTATTAAAAACCAGCAAAACATATATTGGCTAAAATGCCTTGAATTTTAAGTGCAGGTGTTTAATTCAAATCTAAATACAAGTAACTTACTCTATATGAATATTAACATAACTGTTGGACATAATTTAATACTGTACAGTGTTTCAGTGAATAGACTGTTGATGTCTACTTAGTGTTCTCAAACATATTAAACATCAACCAGTGACTTGCTTTCAAATGTTGGATACATGATGTGATTATGGTATACAAAAGGTAGATTGCTGTCATGTGACTCCATGAGTGTACTTGCTTCTTTTGGTCAATAGAACTCATCCAAACTATACAACATGGAATATGTTCAGATCCTAAACTTTTGAAAACATGAATATAATACCACAGGTAGATATTTATATTTTTTATCTTTGGTGTGTGTTGTTAAATTATGTAGAATTCTTTTACATGTGTATATAATACATGAGTTTCAATAAATTCAAGGCTTTGAATAAAGTTCATATTAAATGCATGATGCCATGATGGCTTTTCAGTGTTCATGGGTTTTAAACTCTTCCAACTGAGCAGTGCCATGAAGGAAAGTGCTAAAACTGGACAGCGGGTTTATTTTTAGAGCTGGCATGAAAGGTGAGAACCGAAAAGCAAAATAAAATAGTGAACTTCAGAAGTAGGTCAGCTCAAATGCTGGTTCATGCTGCTGTGAGCTCAATTACAATTCTGCAGTGAAACTCACCTAGGCTGAACCAAATACTGAAAGTTCCTTTATTAATTGCTTACTAGGCATAAACCAGATTGAGTTAATGTGGTGAGAATATGAACAGTTTTCCAATATGGTGGCTTAGTGGTTAGCACTCGTACCTCCAGGGTCCGGGTTCGATTCCCGCCTTGCGGTCTGTGTGCATGGAGTTTACATGTTCTCCCTGTGCGCTTGGTGGGTTTACTCCAGGTACTCCGGTTCCCTCCCACAGTTCAAAGATATGCAGATTAGGCTAATTGGTGTTCCCAAATTGCCCGTTGTGAGTGTGTGTGCCCTGCAATGGATTGGCACCCTGTCCAGAGGTATAGACGATGAGATGAGTTTTCCAATACATGCAAAATGTTATTACTTTGTCTTTAATGTCCAAATATGTTTAAAACCTCATACTAGAAATGTTGTTTTTAATAACTCATCCATTATATTTTAAAATACATGCTTACAGAACTCGTGCCTACTCAGCTTTCTTACTCAAACATCAGCTACTGACTTCGGTATTCTTGTTGTTTTCCAGTGTTACAGTATTCATGTCTTCTGATGATGGCGACACATTTTTACGTTTTAAATAAGATATGTTGGCATATTCACGAATCAGGACA
>JAQMYJ010000019.1:6608385-6623893 GCA_030014305.1 Clarias laeviceps | reverse complement strand
GTTTTGGTAACGGTTCGGCTCGCTTGGAACCTCGGCTGAGGTGGTACTAAAAAAAGGACCAGGTACCAGGTACTGTTTCCAGTGGAAAACCCCCCAAAAGTGAGCTGTACTGAACCGTGCCGTGCCGTACTATGCAGTGGAAAAGCGCCATAAATGAACTTCTCCTCCTCAGCAGAGGTAAGTTTTGGTCTTGCCTTCCTGAGATGGTCTTCATGACAGACAGTTTCATCATGTTGCCTGATGGGTTTTGCAAATGCACTTGACAATACTGTTCTTGTAAGAACTGTTCCGGACATCTGACCTTCATGTCTTAAAATAACACCTGACTGTTCTTGCAAACTGATAGTTTTGAAATCCCCAGTATTGTTATAGAATGTAGAAAATAAATCACAAAAAAAAAAATCCTTTAAAGAAATTTGCAGGTGATCCCAAACTTTTGAGTGGTAACGTATATATTGTCTGGTTTTATTTATCATGGCTGAATAAGATTTACTAACTTTCCCATTTGTATTCATTTTTGAACAATTACATTATGGTGTGAACGTACAAAATCTGCTACATTACAGCAAGAACAGACAGTAAATGTAATGGACTTGAATTATACAGTTTTCAAATGTTCCAGTAGATTTCAAGGGTTTCACTGGTTAAACAAAACTTCTCGTCATAGATACGGGTCCGGATGTCCTTCCTGACACAACCCTCCCATTTTATCCGGGCTAGGGACGGGCACTGCATGCAGTCACTGGGTATTATGGGGTGTGGCAACTAACCAACGGGGCTCAAATCTGGATCCCAAATCCCCAAACCAACAACATAGAGCCTTAGCCATCATTAATCATATAGATTAAAATGCTGTTCCTTCTGCCAGCTTCTAGTATTTTTACTGAGAACACACACATTTCTTTTGCAGTCATATGGGAACTTGTCCAAAACAAGCATGGAGGGGTAAGAAGGAAATGTTCAGCAAAAGCCTCTTGAGGACTAGATCAAAGCAAGATGCAAGTAGAACTTAATAAGGATGTAGTAATGACGACATTGACCAGATAACTAAACTGTGAAAACTGTGATTTCATAGATATACTGCAATCATGGTGCAGACAAGAAAGTCTGGATCGTGGTCTGTCTGAGTTTTCATTTGGACGTCTCTATGCATTTTTGCTACGTCAATAGACTTCTCACGACAACCTCTTCATGTTTGTGCTATGACCATGATCGGTCCATGCCATGTTGTAAAAAAACGTAAATAAAAAAGGTTATTATTATGTTTGTTCTCATTGGACGTGCATGATAGAAAATTAGTGACAACATGATAGACACATTGAGAACCTGTCTGGGATGTGGCTAGGAAGTAGTATGAATTTGATAAATGCACATTTTTCCATTTTGACTACGCTCCTGCTGTGTTCCTCGATATTATTAGGATGCCATGGGAACTTCATGGTCTTCGCCGGAGTGTCACGTGGCCCGAGAATCTCTACAAGTCTTTAAAATAGTACGCATTTCATTCGAGTAAACTGTTTGTGTGATATCTCTTGTCGCATGGGGTGTAATATTTGTAATGACAGTATAATAATTTACAGATGAATGTCAAATATTTTGAATTACTTGCTAATTAAAATGTGTTCTTGAGTCCTTATCAATTCTATGTGAACAACTAGAGTGAACAACAGTGGGTTTCCATTAACAAAAAGAGAGAAACAAAGAATGAAAAGGAAAAAAAAAACATTTCCTTCAATTTGTTAATTGTTTTTGTGTGTGTGTTTGTGTGTGTTTCAGAGAAACTTTATCACAACTGCTTGCTAATTAACAAACATCAGACACATTAGTCTTGCATAGGTAGCAGTTATTAATTACTGGTCTGAGATGCAGTTAAATTAAAGATGCACGCCCCAATTTACCAAGCGACTTCCCATAATCCTGCAAGATTTGTGAGGGATTTGGTGTACCGCAGAAAGCCAGACGATCGGGTTGCTGAGGTGCTAATTAAGCTCTCACTAAAGGCTGCATTCTAGAAGGAACTTATCAAGGAATGCTTTACTGTTGCAATGCATCCTGGGAGGTCATTTTACAGCCATGGGCACTGTGTTGATCTCCTGTATGGGTTTAAAAAAAAAAAAAGAAAAACACCCACATTTAAGTCCTGAAGCATCTACAGATTTAGCTAATTACTGACATTTAAAGATGTTGTGTGCTTGTGAGGAATGATGGATAAAAGGAAGCACCAGATGATGGGTAGAATTCTGTCCAGAGAATGTTGTACTACTGAAACAATCATAAAAAAAATGCATTCATGCAGTTAGTAAGAATCATTCATTGATGATGCCACGTCCTGTAATTTACAAATGAATTGGTGTTTAACTGCACTTTAGGAACACAATACCGACTACAATCATGGGTATCAAAAAACTCCAATTCCCAGCATGCATGTCATCCTACACCTGGCAGGAATTTCACCTAATCTATATAAGGACTGTTGGTTCATTCACAAATTGTGAAGCAATGCACACGTCTGACCCTATACCTGACCTTTGCCAGGTTTTGACTTTGCTACCCATGTGTGTTTGGTTTGGTCATTTCAACAAACAAGAACTTAAGCATTTGACTGCATATCGTACTGTGTATGGTTGTGTGTGAGATGAATAAAATTTAAAATCAAATTTGAATTGAAATCAAATAAAACTATATGGACAAAAGTATTTGTCTAAACCTGTAATAGCATTGTATCCCAATAAATATACTACAATATTTAGTCGGTCCCCCCCTCTTTTTTTTTTTTTTTTTGGTGGAGGGGGGATTCGTGTCCATCCATTCTTTAGAGCATTTATGAGGTCAGGCACTGATTTTGGATAAGAAGGCCTGTTCCAGTTTATCCCAAAGGTGCTTGATGTTGTTGAGGTCAGGGCTCTGTGTTAGGGCCAGTCAGGTTCTTCCACACCGAATAAGTCAAACCATGTCTTTATACAGTAGTCCATGCCCATATTAAAAGGGCTGTCCTCAAAGTGTTGCCACAAATTTGGAAGCATTGCATTGTCCAAGATGTCTTGGTATGCTGAAGCATTAAGATTGCCCTTTACTGGGGATAAGCAGCCTGATTGAAACACCTGAATTCAGTAATTAATGGGTTTAGCCAAATACATTTGTTCATGTAGTGTGTTAACAATAAAGTAAGAGGAAACAATCTTTACAGTTGCTAAATATTATTATTACTGGCTGCAGACAGAGAGGAGACAAGTTGAGCTGAAAGGTAATGCTTTCACATTCTCCTGGATGAGGAACTATTGATCTGCCTCTGGATGGAAACAGACATACTGTAAGTAGGTAATTTGACACAAGTGGGAATCATCATATGTTCCTTGTCCATCTGAAGCCGATGCTGGACCATGCCCCCATTGCTTCTATTCAGGTTATTTTTTTTAATGAAAGCAAGAAATATTTCGATCTGATAGAGAATATTTTGTGCATGCTTTCTTTGAGTCATAAAAAGCATAAAATCCAAAATATTGTCAAAATTGTGGGGTTTATATAAGTGTGGATTTTGTGTCATTTTGCAAAAAGCTATATCTTAATTCTACCATAGTTTTGACACAACGGATAAATCAGCCTGTGGTTGTGATGTGTTTATGGTGATTTAAGTAGGCAACATAATATTATAAATATATTGTTTGAGTATTAATGAAAAATACAGCAAACCCCTGATTTGATTGTGATTTTGTAGTGAATCATACAGCAAGTATGGACAGCATCCTTCAGTTTACACCATCATCAGCCTCCTCCCCTAAATTGTATTTTAAATTATGTAACCTTATTTCTTGACACCACAACGCTTACACTATAGTACCCCACACAGTTCTGTTAGGTATAGATAATGGTGTTCAAACCACATCCAAATTGCATAATGTCCTATTTCATAGAATGTACTGTATCGCGGATGTTAAGGGATGCACACCTTTTTGTTACTGCTAGAGTGCAATGGCAGTAGCAAAGTGTAAACATCTTTTTCTTGGCTTAAACATTCTCAAAAAACCCTTTGAACACATTCTACCCACTCATGGCATTCGCTGTGTTGCACAGGAAATATGGATCGTGGATCATCACAAGGCGCCAGTTTTAGCTCAAAAATCAGGCACCTACTGTACATGTCACTCTTTGCTCAAAACAAAAGGTTTTTTTTGCTCAAAGTTTAAAGCTTTTAAAATAAGGGTATACAGTATATCATTGCCTATACCGCTTTATCCTGTATACAGGGTCAGGGGGACCTGGAGCCTATCCGAGGAGACTTAGGGCACGAGGCGGGGTACACCATGGACAGGGTGCCAATTCATCGCAGGATCACATGTACACACAATCACATGCGTGCACAGGGGCAATTGGGAACGCCAATTAGCCTAACCTGCATTTCTTTGGATTGTGGAAGGAAACCGGGGTACCTGGAGGAAACCCACCAAGCATGGGGAGAACATGCAAACTCCATGCACACAGAGGAGAGAATCGAACCTGGCCAGGAATCAAACCCAGCCACTTAAGGTGCAAGGGTGCAGTGCTAACCACTAAGCTCCTGTGCTGTCTAACGTTATGTAGTTGTTTTCAAAAAACCTCTGAAAATGGCATTCATGCTGTTTTGTTGTTGAAACCCTAAATAGGTTTTGATGCTACCAGTTCCCATCAAAAGTCACATAATTAGTTAAAAATAATCTCCCATTTTGCAATTGATATTTCTCATGATCTTAATAAAAATGCACAAATTCCCAAAAGGCCCAAGAGTTTATTATACAAATAGCTTCATGAAAATGAAGAAAACTATCCAAACAAGTTTAGGACAAAGTGTCAGTCAAGGTTTGGTTATGAAAACAAATCCTGAACATCTCACAGAGATGATTAAACCCATTACTTAAAATAGTACAAATGCCACAGAAAACAGTGACCTGGTAAGCAAGGCTTCAGTCATAGCGGCAATACTGTATGAGGAGCTGCAGCCATCAGAGAGGTGAAAGGAGAAGCTGATTACAGCGCACCCATAGACTGGACATTCAAGGAAGATGGGATTTAGAGACGAGTGGAGAAAAGAGTGTTATTATTGGGGGAAGAGGCACATGTTGGTGACTCAGCAAACATGTAAGCTCTGTGATTGAATAAGACCTCATTTGAGTCTTGTGGCCTTTAAGACTGCTCTTCACAGCATGGGGTACAGTAGTGGCACCATCACTGAGAATCTTTGGCAAGAATTAAAGAATTGCTGTTCGGTAACCATCATCCAGTCCAGACGAAGCTTTAGAAAGTTTGTCAAGAGGAATAGCCGTTTATTCGGATCTAAAAGTACAACAGAATGTAAATGTAAATCTGTAAGGCTCCAGGCCCCCCGCGAATCTGTATACAGGATAAAATGGTATAGACGATGAGTGAATGGCTCAATTAAGTCAATTTCCATTTATGGTTCGTTAACTTGGGTCAAAAAACATCATGACACTCTGGGCATAATTCTTCTCAGTGATGCTTAGGATGAAATAATATCTCCTTTTAAACCATTTGGAGGTTTGTTTGTCTTCTATTTAAGAAGAATTCAATTTAATTAAACATAAATGGATTTTATAGATAGTTACAGATGTTATATACAGTTATTTATAGATTGATATACTGTTGATGGTATTATTAGTATTGGTTCCTGTTTAAACAAATAAACCAAAAGGATTTCTCTTGTTCCTTTATTTTCCACCTTTTTTTTTAAAGTGCGCCTTAAAATAACAAAGTTAAGCATAGAATCCTTTTGCACACACAATTTACACAGTTATCATTTCATATGCAGCACTGATGCACCAGGATTGAGGACTATTTTAATCATGATTTCCAGCACGACCTATTAGTAAGTAGCACACCTCCAGGTCCCCAACTGATAATTAAAAAAAAAAAAAAAAAAGCTTCTTAGTCATTCTGCTAGAAGTGTATAACAGGATTTATTTCATTCCTAATCACAAAGTATGCATGTCAGTTGCTGCCATCCCCCCAACCCCAGGAGTCCCTTAATCTACAAATGGTATACAAAAGCATATAGAATAGATAAAATGAGGCTGGGTGTGCATGCGCGCTGACGTCTGGGCTGTTTATATCTTCAGTGCAACCAAGTGTGGAGGGTTGCAAATCTCAGAGGGACCTGTGGTGTGTATTTGACTGTGTATGAATTAAGAAACAATGAGCAGAAGAGTTAGCTCAATTATAAAAAAAATTCATTGGCGTATATGAAAGTGGAATCGGAGGCCCGAAGGGGGACCAAAAATGTAAGTCCATTACCAACTGTTGTCAATATCACTTATTCTGTTAAGGGATGAGGGCCTGGAGCCTGTCAGCTTACGGCACAAGGGGGGTATACCCTGGATGGGGTGCCAACCAATCACTGGGGACAAACACACACACACTCACAATCATATATTATGGGTTATATGGAAATGCTGATCCATATACACTGCATGTTTTTGGACTGTAGGAGGAAACCGGTTTACCCAGAGGGAACCCACCAAGCACAGGGAGAGCATGCAAACTCCATGCACACAGAGCGAAGGTGAGATTCAAACCTCCAACCCTGGAGGTGTGATGACAGTGCTAACCAGTAAGCCACTCTGACAACTTGAGTCCATTAGCAGTAACTGTTATTATAACAGATTTCTTGTTCATCAAATTCTACCATTAAATAATTCACAGTTTATTGGGAGCTCAGGTGTTCCAAGGTGTCTTGTTGTTATGGGGATCTGAGGATCCAGGTTCGAGCCCTGCTGTCGGTGGGTTGCCACACCACATACTACCCAACCACTTCATGCAGTGCCGGTCACAAGCCCGGATAAAATACAGTAGGAGAGTTGTGTCAGGAAGGGCATCCAGTGTAAAACCTTGGCCAAAGCTGTATGCAGAGAGCAGCCGAAAGAAAGGTTAATAATTCACAGTTTATAAAAAATATTGAATAAATAATAATTAAGGAAAAAATACTACTATAAAAAAATATTAACATAGTAGTTTTCAGATTATTTTCTATAATTCTTGTATTATTCTTTTTATAGTAATTCTGTAAATTCTATGGTGTATGCTCAACATAAATAATAAGGAATTAAGAAACAACAAAATGTGTTATTCGAAGTAGAAAATGTGTTATATATTTTCATGGACCTTCCATATCTTTAAGTGTATCTAAAGATAAAATGACAGAAAATAACTTTTTTTTACAAAATTGTTTATTGATAAATAAAAAAGTATTATACTTTAAGACATAATTGCTGTGATATAAAAGGAATAAAGCATTCGAGGCATGTACAGTATTTGCAGGAAGACGATTAATTTTGTCGTAGAAACAATAACCATATCATCCTATTGTTTACTCTTTTCTTCCAACACCGAACCCCAAATTGTTTAAGTGTGTAATGACAACTAAACCAATATTACTAGAACTCCATTTGAATTAGTGTCCTAATTACCATATAGTGCACTATTTACTATTTGAGTTGTTTGTGTTCGACAGTCCAAGCAGATCGACTCTTTAAACGATCAAAAGGCAGAGCTAAATAAACGCTTAAAAGCATGCACGCATCATGGCGGCTCACACGCCAGCACCAGCAATTAGCTTTTGGACGGGAAACATAAAGGTCCATGTTAAACGAAATACACAAAGCGAACGCAAACATGTGTATCAACTTTTTAAGCTACGATTCTAGAAGAGAAGACATCCTCTGTGTGGCACGGCCATGATCAACAAACGAATGGCCCCCAAAAAAAGTCAATTAGTACAAATTTATAGACATTTTCAAAAATGTCTTTGCTTAGAAAATGGCAGCTTTGTAGTTCAAAAAAAAAAAAAATACAGAGTGGATTTATTTTTTTCCCCAAGCAGTTGCTTAAATCCTAAAATGAATACTGCAATCTTCTGGCACAGGCACACTGTAATGCTTTAAAAACAATTTACCAACTGTCATCGCTGTAATTACAGTAACTAATTACCTTCCTCCACAAACAAATAGCTTAACGTAATGCTTGGGCCCAATCAATTTTTTTAGTTTTTTTTAAGGAATACAAAATTCCCAAAGCCGAAAGGCTACCTTTTTTTGGCAAACCTGAAAAGGAGTCTGGAGAAATAACGCACTTTGTTTTATCCGCGCATAATTCCCGGGGAATATCATATCATAAATATTTGCATTGAGTTCTTATCAGGACATTTGCATTTGCCGCTTATCAGTCGGCGAGCCAGGCGCTGGCAGATAGCGAGAACGGCTTCCACGCCATACACCCATTTCTAATGAGTCACGTCCTGAATGAGATAGCACGTTTTGGCTAGAACTTTATCACCAGAACTAGGAGGTCATTTTCTCCGAGAGCCGACTCATCATGGAACAACGTTAAAAAAAGAAAAAATTATAAATGTATGTTTTTTTGTTTTTTTTCACACCATAGTAACACAGTGTCAGTGATACACGGTGATGATTTGCATCACATTATGATTTACATTATTTTAAATCATCATAATATTCAATGGAAGAAACTGAAAGAGGAAAGTGTAATAAAAAAGTCTGACAAAGGAGCCATATCTCGGAAGCACAAACAGGAAAAGAAAAAAAAAGCGCCGTCCATGCTCGCTTTACTCAGCATACACGTGCAACAGTTTCTTGAGAGAGAAATTAAAATAGTAGTTTGATAACATTTTCAAAAAGGTATTCCACAATAACAATTTCATGGTGCATTACTGGGTGTAATTATAAATCTGCATTACTTTTTTTTTTTCCCTCCAGGATGGCGGCCGGAAGAACACTATGAATGTCGAGTAAAGAATCCTAGTCAAACGCTCATCTCATTAGTGCAATCAGTTTTTTTATCTGGTAATTATTTCCTTCCAAACTGCTTTGCTAGATGAGTAACTCATCTTTTGCAACCCAATCAGCTTTCTTTTAACAAAAAAGGTGCTCTTGCAAATATATATTTATATTCACATTTTATTACAGTGTGATGTGATGTAGGTTTTTGATGTCAAGTAATCAAAACTCATAAAAGCACTCATTTTTCCATTTTCATGTTTACCGGACTATTTTTTAAAAAAAATTTAATTGTTTGTTAGCAGGCGACACAGTGGCTTAGAGGCTTAGTGCTTAGCTAGCACTGTCGCATTGCACCTCCAGAGTCTGGGTTCGATTCCCGTCTTGGGTCTGTGTGGATGGAGTTTGGTGGGTTTCATCTGGGTACTCCAGTTTTCTCCCACAGTCCAAAGACATGTTAATAGGTGTTCCAAATTGCCCTTATTGTGTGTATATGTGTGTGTGCGTGCCCTGCAATAGATTGGCACCCTATCCAGGGTGAACCCCGCCCTAAGTTTCCTGGGATGGGCTCCAGGCCCCCCTTAACTCTGTACACAGGATAAGGCGGTATAGACGATGAATATGAGTGAATGAGTGAGGATTTGCTAGTATTAAACACAAAGGATGTATTTACTTATGTACATATTCCTGTAAATACATAAACCTAAAATGTAGAGCAAAACAAGAAATAAATATGAGATACACGTTTCTCAACTGATCACAACTATTTCTGATGTATGTGGTTTGATTTACGACTTAATGCTCTTATAATCACACTTTATTTATTATATGACATTAATATTAAATAATAATTTTATTTATTACAATATTATTTATTTTATTGGTGTCAGTCTTTAAAATTAGTAAATGCAGTGCATAGGAAATCCTGCCTGAGTGTTCCAAAGGCGGGTCAGCTCGCCATGCCGGCCGTCTGCTGATCTACGGGGAGGCCAAACCACCTCAACTGTGTTATTGTCTCTGAATCTTATCTCTGTCTATGTTTAAACAGCGAAGCCAAGAAATTCCAGCCTGTGTCCCTCCATCTAGATCATCTCTACAATGAATCACCTCATTTGTCCTGTCCTGTTTGGGAAATGGAGTTAGATTCAAGCTCCTTACAGTAAAAAAAAAAAAAAAAAAAAGGAGGTTTATTTTACACCAAATGGTAAGGTTGACTCAACAGAAGGTATCTGTCTTTAGGGTCCTGTGTCATTTCCCTTTCAGGGAATTATCTTTCCCTGTGTAAATTTTATTCACTTTTTGTTTTGCTTTAGCACTAGTCTCCTGTAAGTTAACAAAATCTTAAATGCAATGCTAGCATCTCTGTACTATCTGTACGTCCTACAATTTAGCACATCATCATTAGAGATAACTGTTAGCTACCTTGTTGATATGAGGTGGTATCAAAAAAATGTCAAGACTAGTTTTGTAACACGTCAACTGATGGCAGCACAAGGCCGCATGCACAATCACAGGGAGCACCGATCTTCATAAGTCAGTGTGCCAAAAGACATCGTCCTGTGTACATCGGGAGCTGTGCGACTGGTTCTATTCTGACTATGTACGTTACCACGTCTGCAATTTCATCCTGGACAGCAAGTTAGAACAAAGCGAATGTGAAGTTTGACATGATTCTGCACGTTTATGGCGAGTCTACATAACCATAAAAGGATAAAGGTGTGTTGAGTGGTACACGTGATTCAAGAGCAGAAGAAGAACATCACTGGAAAATGACGCGAGATCAGAAAGACCTTCAATGAGCTCAACCCCCAAAAATGTCTAAACCATTCAAGCAAATTGTGCGTGATGATCGTCAGAGAACAATCCACAAGATTGCTGCCATTGTTGGTGTGTCATACGGAATCTTTCAGCCAATGTGATTTGAACATGCGCCAATAACAAGGCTGCTAAAACAGGAGCAGAAGGAACATTTAGTCGAAGTCTGCCAAGAACTCCGTCAGCATGCCATCCTTCATGTCAAGGATCATTACAGGTGATGAAACCTGGGTGTATGGGTATGACCCTGAAACCAAGCAACAGTTTTCACAGTAGAAGAGCCCATCATCTCCACGACTGAAAAACGCATTGAGCAAGTGCATGCTCATTGTCTTTTTCGTGATCCGTGGCATTGTACATAGAGAATTTGCCCACAAGGGCCAGAGTGTCAATAGCGATATCTCCTGCCAGGTTTTAAGACGTCGGACTACGGTTCGGAAGATCCCAGGTTCAAACCCCACAACCACCAAGTTGTCACTGATGGGCCCTTGAGCAAGGCCCTTAACCCTCAACTGCTCAGATGTATAATGAGATTTTTAAAAAAAGTAAGTCACTCAGGATAAGAGCGTCTGCCAAATGCCTAAATGTAAATAACAAGGGGCAGTGATAGCTCAAAGGGCTAAGGCACTGAGTTACTGATCTTAAGGTTGGAGGTTCGTTCCCCAGCTTCACCATGTTGCCATTGCTCCAAGGGTGCTGTATCGTGGCTGACCCTGTGCTCTGATTCCAGTTATGCTGGGATATACAAAGAATTTTTTTTTTGCTTTGCAGTAATGTGTATGTGACAAAGAAAGGCTTAAATTAACTTAACTTAAAAACATTGGCTACTCGATTGTAGCCCAATTTTGGCTTGTTTCTCTTGGCTACCAATAGTGGTTTCTTAACATTAGCTAGCTTTTTAGCAATGTTGATTTAGGTTGTAGCTAGCTTGATTGTTTTTCACTCAGTGTTCCTTTTCAAAATATACTGTATTAAAAATTTCCTTACAAAATATACTGTATTAATATCAGCTAATGTTATCTTGGTTGTTAGAGAACTTACAGTAATAACCTTACTCATAACCTTAAGCTAACTGGCTACAAAATGCAATGCAGTATTTAGTTATCTGGCTAGCTAAGGATGTAGATAAATAAAGATATATAAAGTTTTGTAAGTGTAAGGGTGTTTAATGGTGCAAATAGATTTTTTCTTTCTTTAGATTTTTAACATACTACCAAGTCACCTTAGTTTACCTGACTATCTTTTTTCTCAAGGTCAACTATAAAAGCAAATAACACAACCCAATTTGTATTTGTTTACAACAAAATATTGCATTTCCTTTTAGTAACATTTGTAATAGGTAGGTATGTTTTTATTATATTTCATATATACATATATACTTTGGTAGTTCTCATTTAGAATCAAATTCAAATAGGAAATAATATTTATTATTAAGTTCTATTAATTTAGAATCTTTAATGTAATTCATTACCCCTTATTTTGCCTCCATAAGCGAGCATCTCTCTCTGACCATGTGGGGAAGGTGCAACATTGCCTTTTCTCTCAGAGGGGTTCCTGTGACCTCCATGACTCGTACAACTGCTCAAGCACCGGCCGCTTCATTCATCAGTGGCCGTTGGCCTGCTGAGCTCCATGCTGAGATGGTGGCTGTCCATTTGGAAAGGAGCAAGGATGAGAGATGTCATTTTTCAAACATGAATTTTTCATAAATTGATCTACCAAAAGTGCATTTGATATTGATGGTCTTTGACTCTAGAGTCTCAACACGGCACCCTTTGGGATTATAGAAAGAGTGCATGGAGCCAAGATGTGGGAGTTTGGGCTGACACACATCTCCCTAATATTTTGTACTTTCAGAAAGCAGAGTTAATGAAATATTCATATGCTTCCCAAATGCTGATCAGATTCTCTGCAAATCAACAAATGTGAAATACTGAAAGCATGATCAGCCTCCTTTGTACATTACAAATTACAATTACAAATAATGTGGAAATATGTTGGAAAGACATTATTAAACAGCCTGATTATTATTTTGTGAAAAAATACTTGCATAAAATATAAAAATATTTTATTATTAATTATATACTAGTAAACTGGTGACAGGATCATGAGCACCCAAGGCCCATCTACGCCCATGAGGAGTAAAGGCTCGCCCACCCAGCTTTATCCCACAGAAAAGCTGATACCGGTTGTTGATCCAGCCTGCAAATTTGCCAAATCCCAACTCAATCGAGAGGCCATGGTATGAGCTAGCCAATCAGGTCTGGTCCACAGAGACCCCAACACACAACCCACAGCACCCAAAGGATCCACTAATGTCCTGGTGCCATACACCACACCACACCCTCAGGGGTCCTGTGGAGCCATGCCCGGGTGGCACCTTGGGAAACCAAAAAATAGATGCCATATGCCAATGTGTATTAACCATGCCTATTCTAAACTGGACTTTGTGGACCTGAGGCAGGGTCGGAAATTTAACTAAACATGGCAAGTGGTGCAACAGATTAGCACATCCTATCATCCCATCTAATCCTGAAGATGCCACAGTCATCTAGAAGTCCAAGAAAGTTAAATTGTCCATGCTGTCTGGATAGAAGGGATAACACACACACACTCTGCCCTATTGATCACATTGTGTAAGGACAGGAAATTATGGAACATTCATGAGCTCACTCATGCAGAAGTGGGTGAATAGCGTTTTTTCCTCTGAATGTGCTACGCTGCCCTGTGATGCAGCATTAGCAGGAGACATAGTTGGCTGCTTTACATGTCTTAGGGGAACAATGAACCATTACAGTGTTCATTTTATTAGTCCATTTGTAGAGACAGAGCATAATTTAATCTTGAATTTATCTTTTAATTCTCCAGATTAACACACGTGTGTTTTACCGTCTGTATTAGATGGGGGGAAAAAAATCTACATTGTACCATTTTGTCCAATCTAACAATGACAGTTTGGCAAGTTTGAATTTACGACGTTCACAACCATCAGTATCCCAATGTATCCCAGTATAAAAAAGGCCTGGTTCACATCCAAGTTCTTCTCCCAGCACCACCACTGATTACTCATAATGCAAGTAAACAAATGCAATATTTAGAAAAGTCCCTTTTAAGATGGGATTAAGTTGGCGAGACCCCTTGATAACCTCAACCAAGACTACATAAACATCCCATATCTCTCTAATGCATGTGGTAAATAATTCCCCTGTGGTAGGTGGTGATGTCTATGTGAATACAGTTTAACTGTTGCGGAAATAAAAGGTCAGTTTACGTTTTAATTGAATCTTGATAAGCTTACTTGAATTGGCACTTTGATAAAAGCTTGCAACCTGTCTTATCAGTATCAGAACTATTATGCCCCAGCACCCCCTCCTCTCATTCCCACACATAAAACTGATGGAGTGTTTCAAGTGGGGAAACAGCGTATGACATAAAGCAGGGATGGGTTTGGGTGGAGCCGCACCTATTAAGTGATTGGAAGAGATCTTGAGTCGCCTGAGTGCTTTCTTCAATCCGGCAGATAGCATCGTTTCAAGACTTTATCTCCCTTCTTGAACTTCTTTTAAACATCTTCCCCGGTTGACATCCTCTTTGTTATAAACTGTCTTCCTTCTTCGGCATCCACTTTCATTACTGTGGCTTATCTTCAACATCTTCCTCTGTCACTGTTCTGAATGTGTGGCAGGAGTGCTTTAGATTGGGCTGTTAGATCTGTTCTGACTTTCCATAAGCCAAAGACGGGACAGGAAGCACCACAATATTTATTTATAGTTGAAATAAATACACTGAAATAAATACACTTTTGATTGATGAGAAAAGAGATGCATGGGGATTTTGTTAGACCTGTCTGACATGTGCTTTATTATGGGCTTATTAACGCAAGTGAAAAATCATACCTTTGTACCTTGCTTTTGAATAAACTGCAATGGAAAAACAGAAAGTGATATTGATAAAGTTTTCTAGGAAATCTTCACAGATGTTCAAAATTAGCCAGCCATTGCTGTCATACACTGATCATGACCATGAATGGCAGGGCAAAAATGGGATTTTAATGATTTCCTTGAATTAGACTTTTTTTATGGAGACGAATGATTGTACAACGTACAGCCGTGGCCAAAAGTTTTGACAATGGCACAAATATATATATATATATATATATATATTTTTTTTAAGTGTTTTTGGATCTTTCTTTTGTCAGATGTTACTATGGTCTACTGGATTACTGTATAATTACAAGTTCTGACAATTACGTCAAGTTTATGCAAAGAGTCAATATTTGCGTCATTGACCCTTCTTTTTCAAGACCTCAATCAACTTCTTGGCCACATCTTGACTAATGGCAGCCCATTCTTACCTAATCAATGCTTGGAGTTTGTCAGAATTTGTGGGTTTTTGTTTGTCCACTGCCTCTTAAAGATTCACAAGTTTTCAATTGGATTAAGATCTGGGGAGTTTCTTGGCCATGGACCCAAAGATGTTTGTTCCCTGAGCCACTTTTTGGCATTGTTTCATCCCCAAACTATTTTTGGATGGTTTGGAGAAGTTGCTCTTGGAGGCAAGGAATCTCCTCAGACCCTAATCCCATTCAGAACTTGTGGTCAAAAGAGGTGGATGAAAATAGATAATAGAAAGGAGCAATTGCAACAGAGTTACCAGAAGAATTCATATTATCCAGCAGACTCAGTAAAACCTCCCAACTGTTTTACTTAACAGGTATGGAAATATTCTTTTGTAATGTTATTTATTTATTAATTTTAAATTATGTTTGGAAATATTGAATGGTTTTGTACACATTAATGCGTGATAAACAAAATAAAATTTGTACTAAAATAATATACTCGGCAAAAAAAGAAACGTCCCTTTTTCAGGACTGTGTATTTCAACAATAATGTTGTAAAAATCCAAATAACTTT
>JAQMYJ010000019.1:6572316-6608285 GCA_030014305.1 Clarias laeviceps | reverse complement strand
ATTTACACATTAAGTTTACTGAAAGTAAAAACAGTTGAAAGTCAGAGGACGTTTCTTTTTTTGCTGAGTATATAATACTTGAAACTCTTGCATAATACTGTACATCTTTAAAAGAAGGAAACCCCAAGAATATGGAGCACAAATATTCTTTTATTCAGGGATTTTTGATAATGCAATGAGTCAAAAATATACACACGCCAATAGGGATTATGAATCAGTTGGTGCTACAATGCTTGTTAATTTGCCAAGCCAAAGGCCTCAAAACCTCCTTTTTATTAATAATAGCTTTTCTGTGCCAACATAAAAAGCACTTATTTGGTTGACGAACACACAGTACAACGAAAAAGTCTAAGGAGCTCAGTCTAGGTCTGAGAAAAAGGATAATATATTTACCCAAGTCTCTTAGAGCCATTTCTAGATACCTGAAGATCCAAACTGTCATCCTTAGCTGAGAAGAAATTGGCTCTAATGATCAAGAACAACCCAGGAACCACCAAGGCACAAGCCTGTCATGAACTGGAAGCCGTTGGACCACCAGTGCCACTGCCTACAATAAAGCAAGTTTTCTATCAACATGACCTGAATGGTTGCCGCGCAAGAAGAAAGACCCTGCTCCGAAACCACCATGTTCACGCTTGAGAAACAATAAAAGAAAAAGCCTTATGGTGGTTAGTTTTGACAATATGTCTGGAGGTATAAAGGTGAGACATTCAACTATAAGAACAGTATCCCCAGTGCTTTTGTATCGACTTGTTTAGTCTGCATTTTCTATCTCCTGATTGTTTGCTCAGAGGTTGTGGCCTGGACAAGTTGATAAACTACGTGCACAGGTGATTTGCATGATCTGAATTAGTCGTCCAGAAAACCGTACACTCCCATAACCTGACTCTGCATTACTTTGAATTTTCCCAGAGTGAATATTGACTTTGCTGAAACTTTGCACATAATCACAGTTTCAGCTTCTGGCTTTCACTTTGAGATCATTATTGTTTTTAACAGCAGATGACTTGCATAGAATTCAATAGTGACAGTTAAAAAAAATGTAATTATACCGGATTATTTTATCTACTGCCTCCACATGATGGATACATTTTGGAGACTAATTCCAAATTGTGGAATTAGAAGTTTGACTTTGCACTGGGAGGTCACAAAGTACACCCCGTTTTTATCAGTTTCCTCCTCGAACTGATTTAGAGCCACAGAAATCCCCTGATCAAGTGCTGCTAATGCTGTGCTCCCTCGATATCACAAAGCCATATTAATTCCAAACTCTTACTGACCTTCAAGAAACAAAACCCGGAATATCAACCGCTGAGCCCGATGATATCGCGGCCGCCTTCTCTGCTCGCAGTCATATTACACAGTGTCTTCAGAGCACTAAATGTAATCGCAACATTCGTCAAGCAGGTTAAGAGGGAGCTGGGAAAATGAATACACACTTCTTTTTTTTTTCCCTGAAATTTACACGCAGCACAGTTCACAGCTGTTTTAATAACCCATCTAAGACCTGCGATCTAATCAGCAGGAGCAGCATGAGTAATTAAAGCTGAAATTAATTACTGCCTGTGCTGATATTCTAATAACCGCTTTTGGAAGGGGGCTTGGAAGGAAGTTGATATTATGTCACCCGTATTTTATCTCCTGCACTGGTGTGCGATTGTCTGTACTTTCAGATTATTCATGTAGCCAGGACGAGCTGAGGAAATGGAAGATAACGAGAGACGGAAAAAAAAAGAGAACTTTTCTCCCCTCCACCTCCTCCAGCTCTCTCCCTCTGACCACGTTGCCCCTCTTGACAGCTCTCAGCTCCCTCCCGCACTCGTCCCTCCCCCTCTTTCTTTTAACATTCCTTTATCGTGACAGTGTTTATAGAGAGATAGTGCCGAGGCAGCCTAGGCCTTCGGACTGCTTTTGATGGAAATTAGACAATCGTTCATTAGCGAGGGAGATAATGCCGTTCCCTCCCCTCCTGTGCTGTCGCCCCGCACTCCCTTTGGGATCTCATTTAACACAGGCAAAAGCTCTCCTCGGTGGAAGTGACTCTGAAACTTGGGTCTCCCGTTGAAGACAATAACACTGGAGATGTCAGCCTAAGTAAAAAAGAGCAGTGTAGTCAAACCCAATCTAATAATCAGCGCTGGATCCATGACCTCTCTGTGTCTTCAGGTTCATCAACACTGTCCCAATGTTGGAAATCCATTTTAATTCAGTTGGCTAGAATATCTTTCTTTGTATCATACCCCATAAAATTGCTCTTTCTACTTGGAATTCATAATTTAATTGTGGTGTATTGAGTTCTGTATTGTCAGCGAATTATCATTTTAAGATGCCCTTGACTATTTGCCGCTGGCTTAATTAGGTCCGATCACGGAACTAGTTAGAGCTACTATTAAATCTCTAGCTGCACTTTGTTATTGACCTTCTGCATATGACGTCATGATGTGTGTCCGCAATTTTCCTGCACGTTTATGGATGTCGAAAGAGACTTTACTTAGTGGAAGCACTTTCAGCAAGAAAACACATCTGATAATGGTTTATCGTAAACAACACTTTGTCTCCTTAGTAACTGCCTTTGAACCATTCATGTAGTGTTTCAAACTAGAACTCTATCTAGCTTCTAACACAAGGCTGAATCCCAAATCCATGTCTAACCACTAAACAAGGGCACTACTTGGTCTGTGTAAAAACCCTACAGTACATAGTGCATTCCATTCATCTATCTAGTGACCTCTGCAGTCCAACCAATGGCGGCCATAGTATTTATTCCCATTCCCATTTTTTCCCATTGAATTTATTCCCATTTTGTATGACTATGGTAGGACCTCCGGTCAACATTCACACACACATTCACCCACTACAGGCAATTTGGGAATGCCAATTAGCCTAATCTGCATGACTGTGTGAGGAAACCAGGGTACAAGGAGGAAAACCACCATGCATGTGGAGAATATGCTGACTCCATGCACACAGACCCGATACGGGAATCGAACCCAGGAATACTTTATTTTTTCACATTTTGTCATGTTACAACCACAAATGTAACTGCATTTTGTTTTGGGATTTTATGTGATAGACCAACACAAAGTGGCACATAATTGTGAAGTGGAAGGAAGATGATAAATGGTTTTCAAAACGTTTCACAAATAAAAATCTGAATGGTTTGCAGTTTGCGACAAACCATATAGAACTACAAATGGGACTTATAGTTTTCTTTCAACAATGGTTTTCTTCTTTCTTGTGCATGTCTAATAGTTGACATGCACAAGTTGACCTGTGGACAGATGTTGATCTCTGCAGCTCCTCTAGAGATACCATGGGCCTCTTGGCTACTTCTCTGATTAATGCTTTCCTGTCAGTTTAGGTGGACTGCCATGTCTTGGTAGGTTTGCACTTGTGCCATTCTCTTTCCATTCTCGGATGATGGCGTGAACACTTGATCTTGCAATGTGCATTTTTTTATAACATAAAAACCTGCTTTAAATTTTTCTACAACTTTATCATTGTCCTGTCTGGTGAGTCTCTTGGGCTTCATGATGCTGTTTGTTCATTAATGTTCTCTAACAAACCTTTGAGGGCTTCTGAGAACAGCTGTATTTATGTTGAGATTAAATTACACACAGACTCTATTTACTAATTGGGTAACTTCTGAAGCCAATTAGTTCCACTGGATACTAGTTAGGGGTATCAGAGTAAAGGAGGTTGGATACAAATGCACTCCACACTTGAAAGTACATTTCATGTACATTACATTTGTGGTTGTAACGTGACAAAATGTGGAAAAGTACAAGGGATATGAATTTGATTTTGTATGGCACTGTATTATTAAACTAAAATCCTTTTTTCCAATGTCCAAACCCCACATCATTACCACCATAACAAAGCATTCCTTTCTGAAATTGATTTATAACTTTCCTGGTTTTCAAGTAGAAGAAAACCTCAGTCATTTAGTTACTTTAGTTACTAAAAAAAAAAGGGGGGCTCTTTAAAAGTATGAAAGTTTTCCCACAAACGGCTACTTTCCTTCATCTTTTGTAAGGCGATTTTGACATCCAGAAGATCAAGTGTATGGAGAGAGAGAGAGAGAAAGGAAGAGGGAGAAAGATAGCAGACTGGGAGATGAGGGCTTAGAATCAAGGCTGGATCAGAGAGAGATGAACACAGTCACTGGAGAATGGCCTGCCCTTTTCCTGTCTTTCTCTCTCTCTCTCTCTCTCTCTCTCTCTCTTTCTCGCTTTCTTGATCACACACACTGCAGAAAAGTTTGGTGTGTATTAACACAGGCTTGTCAGAACTGCGTAAATCCTCCTGAAGACATTCAGCTATGTTCTCCATAGAACTTAAAATCTTCACTGGTCAGTCTTTGACTTTCATGGCCGAAAGGAATGGCAAAGAAAAATGATACATGCTGAGTGACACATGTCTTCTTTTTCTTTTTCTTGAAAGAAACTGCCATGGAAAAGAAGGGTATTAAAGAAAGTTATATAAAGAAAGTTAAAATGCTTCAGCTAATGGTTCAAAAACCATCTGGATAGACCATCTGGTGCAGGGCTGTAGCGGTGAAAAAAAGATGCGGTGGGTAAACTATAAATTATTTGATCAAGGTAAGGCGGACCATGACGTAGTGGTTAAAAAAAATAGGGATATTTTGGGGGAAAAAACATGAATTGAAGCTAAAATTAATTGTTAAACAACAGCATGAAAGGAATAAATGTAGCGGAAGTTTATGATGTTTATTAATCATAATTAAGAGTATAAAACAATGAAAGGCATTTTGTAGCACCGGCCATCATTTAAAGAACTGAACAATCCATCATGCATTTCGATGGGAAAAACTATAAATCACATCATAACCTGTTTAGTCCTATAATAAAATAACAAAATATTAAATCTTTACAAAACAGTTTTATGTTTTTTTTTCTCTTCACTTTGTGTTTGAGGTTTTTGCTGGCTTCAGAAATCATCATATATCCATGTTGTCAAACTTGAACTCATCATCTGGCTGACAGAAGAGACGAAATGTGATTGGTCAGAGTAGACAGTTGAGATACTGCAAATGCTGACTAAGCAATGCAACAGTGTTGTGCAAGATCACTCTCCATAAGCGCCAGCCCAGTTCAGTTCACAAACATTAAAATAAAGAAGTTCACGTTCATACTGTAGTTCATAGTTAAAAATTTTGAACTAAGTTCAATGTCATGAAAAATTTGTTCACAAGTCACCTTTTTTAACAAGCTGCTCTGTGTACAGTACAGTAGTACAGGTCCCTTTTTTTTTTTTTTTTTTTTTTAATAGAACCTCCTACAATACCCTTCTACTCATCTAACCCCAGCCCATCTGCACTGAACAGAACTCCTCACGTGTGAAATCTGATTGTAACGTGATTTGCTTCCTCTCTAACTGGTTTGATTAAAGAGATTTGGTAACTTCTTTCCTTAGCTCAGAGAATATTAGCAGACATCCCACCCTGCAAAATCTCATCAGTACCAGTACAACCCATTATCATACTAGTTGCCTGAGTGTTTACACACTAGGAATGTCAGGTTGTGTTCGAAGATGAAAGAAGTAAAGTACCTCAGCTCCTGTGATCTTCTCTGTCAGACTTTATTTTTTGCTGAAAAGACCTGAGAAATACCTGAGTGAATGAGCTCCCTAATACTTTATGTTGTGCTCCGCAAAAGAAACTCGAGCATACTGTAGCGTGCATCCTCATCGTATCCTTATTACAGTATATTGTCTTGTGTAAAAAAAATGTTAATGAACGATTCAATTGCTTGTGACATATACCTTACAGCACAGCGAAATAATTTTTGAACTCAAAAAATTTTTTCAACACTCAACAGGGGCAACTTGGCAGTGCTGGGGCTCAAACTCCCCGACTTTCTGATCAGTAACCCACAGCCTTAACCAGTTGAGCCACCACTGCCCTACTCTTAATAATTCTGCTACCTTGGGTATATGCAGAACATGTAACATGAAAACATTGTTTTGTAGTATAGTATAGGTGGTGTAGTGGTTAACACTGACACCTTGCACCTCTAGGGTCCGGTTTGATTCCCATTTGTGTGTGTGTAGCTTGGAGTTTGCATGTTCTCCTTGTGCTTGGTGGTTTCCTCCTACAGACATGCAGACTAGGCTAATTGGCGTCCCAAGTTGCCCGTAGTCTGTGAATGTAGTCCTACCCAAAAACATGTCAATAAATCCAATGGCTCCCACAGTCTTAGTCTAGTAGGACTATAGAGGTTCCTGAATGGATGGGTGGATGGATAGTATTATATAGTATAATATTACACTGTTGTACAGTATATTATTACAACTCCTGATACTGTTTCTATTCTTTAGAACTTTAAGCAAATAATCAGGAAGTCTAATCTAATCACAAAGGGCCTTAACACAGAGTAGAAGCTAGCCTAATAATGTTAGTTATGAAATACTAATAAACAAATGAGGCAGTTAAACTCACCTAAACATGTATTTTACAATACACAATGGGCCACAGAAACATGCAGCAAACTAAATTGGAATAATTTTCACTGCAATTATAGCCAGGAGTACTTTGAGGTAAAGTGCATTTCATAGTTTTTCCTTTTTTTATTATTATTAATTAATTTAGTTATTTTGACAACTGCACGAGATTGCCCTGGACTAAAGGAAAGACAGAAAGGTTAAATGTAAAGCCCACTAAGATCAGTGATACAGTAGGTTCACTTGGTGCAAGACAATACAATATGCAATATGCATGCTATTTCTCTCTCTCTCTCTCTCTCTCTCTCTCTCTCTCAAAACATCAATTTCTGAGATATTGTATATGAATTGCAGGCATGCAGGGATCAGTGTGTGGGATGTCAGTATTAGTGATATTAGAAATCAAATGAACGAAGCCTTTGCCGCTGATGTTCATCACTCTGTATGCTAACGACGCTCACGTTCTTTAATTGAAAACTGAACCGCTTAGTTCACAGTTCACAAAAAAAAGAAGAAGAGCGTGTTCTATTAACATCAGTCTTTTTAGTTTTGGCATGGCAAAACAATATGAGTGAATAACCTGAGTCCAGGAATAAGCACATTTTAAAGCTGCATTAAATGCTATTTCAGAAATTTAGTATGGGATTTTGCCAAAAATTTAGATGCAAGAGCTTGTGTGGATTTTTAGTACTTAAACCTTTTTATTATTGAAAAATGTTCAGCAATGCATAATTTTTTAAAGGATTTCAGAAAAGAGGAAGAATGAAGTTTGGAGCCTAAATAAAATAAAGGTGTCTTTATCTCAGATTTATCACACATCTACTGTACAGTGCCTTTTTGTCATTCTATACAATGATAAAATATGATTTGTCATTTATCAATATGGTTTCTACGCACAGTTTATAAAATAGTGGCTGAAAAAAGATTAATGTTTCAACATGTTAATTTAAGCCCAGAATTTCCAATCAAGTATAACCTGTAAGTTTAACAGCAACAAAAGAAATTGATAAAAATAGGTTCACAGTGGTACCTCCGCATACGAACTGGCCAACTTGTGAATTTTCACCTTAAGAACTGAAATTTTGCAAGAAATTAGCCTCGATATATGAACCGAGCCGAACTAAACGGCGGCTAAGTTGAGTGTACATCCAGGAGACGTTCAAAACATGTTCGCATCAATGGAAAGCCAAGTGAATCTTTTCTTACAAGATTTCCCAGGAATGTTAGCAAGGACGGTGGCAAGAAGAAAAGGGAGCCTACGATTATAAAAATATGATTATAGTGATTGAAATTGATAATATTGGTACTGTTTTTTGGGTGGCTGGAATGGATTCAATTTGTATGCCGAGGTACTACTGTATATTAAACTGTATATTAGATAGAACTTTTTGGGGTGTATTATTGTGCATTTTGTTGGAAATGACAATTAATTGCATGTCGAGCTGTAGTGCTAATTGTTTAAGTGCGGGTGCACATGCAGTACTGTACAATGCATGCATTTATGAGCACTAAAACCTACATCATTTTTCAATGCTTTCACCTATTTAGCTGTTCTAAAAAAGTTAAAGAATGCTTCGCTGCCTCTTTATTTGACTAGTTAACATTAGCTACCACTCACTCACTCACTCATGGTCTATATCACTTTATCCTGTATTCAGGGTTGCAGGAGGCATGAAGCCTATTCGGGGATACTAAGGGCATGAGGCGTGGTACACCTTGGACAGGGTGCATATGCAACACAGGGCACACACATACACACACTTATCTCACAGTATGGGCAATTTGGGAACAAATCAGCCTAATCTGCATGTCTTTGGACTGTGGGAGGAAACCGGAGTACCTGGAGGAAACTCACCAATCGTGGGGAGAACATGCAAACTCCAAGCACACAGAGGCGGGAATCGAACCTGGTCGGGAATCACACCCGGACCCTGAAGGTGCAAGGCAACAGTAAGCTACAGTGCTGCCACCATTAGCTACCAGCACAACTATATTATCTGTGCTGCTGAAAGGCTACTCACAGCTTTTAATGCAAAATTTTTGCTACGTACAGTAACTCAATGCAGGCATTCACAATGTAAATCAATCAACCTACCTTAAATGTAATTACGACAACAAAGACCATTTCTCTTGTTTTCTGCGTTCTTCTGCCTGACATGCATGTTGCTTACTCGTCACTCTTGGAGAAAAAGTGACAGAACATCATTTTAGCAGCATTACACCTATGAATACACGCCCAATTTAATTAAGCCATGAGATATTAAATCAATCCCATGAAACTGTAATGTGACACTTTTTATGAGCTGTTGCTGGTGCTTTTAGTGAGTTTTGCTACATGTAGACGATTTGAAGGATTAGCTGACCAAGCGTTTTTGTTATATTTACAACACACTTGAGCTAAGCACTGTCTTCATTTTAGTAGAACGAAAACAATTGCCATATTTACATTTTTGTTTAATATTGCTCATGACACACACATATCTCTAAGATTTTTTCTCACAGCTTTATTACCTCCTCAGTAACAACACACAATATATATTAACTCAATATATACGAATACACAGTATAATGCCATGCCCTGCAATGAACTGGCACCCCATCCAGGGTTTAACCTGCCTCGTGTCCTAAGTCTCCTGGGACAGGCTCCAGGACATCTACGGCCCTGTATGCAGGATAAAGCGATATAGATGATGAGTGAGTGTATAATGCCAATAAAGAAGCATCTTTCTTTTTTAGCAGCACATTAACAAAAAATGTGATGTCCATAACATTATGTTTTACATTGCTCATCATTGTATGCACCTCTTGGAATGGCTGTCTGCTAACTCACGTATACACAGTACAAAAATTAAAAAAAAAAATTTTTTAAACGACTGAGTAAGGTATAAACCAAGAACCTTTTCAACTATCCATTTTACTCATTGTCTTTTTCATTTTTGTCCTTTTTTATCATAAATAACTGCATTACTTGTTGAATGTTTTTGACGACGAGAGTGGCAGTAAAAAGTAAAAAGATAAATGCTGATTTGCACAAAGAGAAATTATGTTGTTGATTTCCCCAACGGGGACATCGGGCGAGAGACACCCCCCACCCTGGAGATATACAGTATTTGTCGTTTCTATGGCAGTTACTTAAGGGGTCAGGTTACCAGCTCAACGCCAAATTGTCATTGATACAGACTACACTTGGGAGTTTGCGAAGGCCGGTTAGCCTAACCTGCATGTCTTTGGATTGTGGGAGGAAACCCACCAAACACTGGGAGAACATGCAATCTCCATGCTCACAGACCCGAGGTGGGAATCAAACCCCAGCCCTGGAGGTGCTCGGTGACAATGCTAACCACTTTTAAAAAATATTGATTTAGGAAAAATTTTCTTGGGAAATTCCCATCATATGTGTGTGGACTTTAAAATAAACATTTCAGTATGATCAGTAGTGGTCATATCAAACTGATAAATAGTGACCCTGGACTTAAGTGCTCCTGCTTAAGTGACCCTGCTCCTCAATCATGGTGATGGACTTAAGTCCAAAGGCATGATTACATACGACTGAGACATGCGTCTGTCTTAGACAAACTTTGTCCATTTACATATGCAAGTCTTGCATAATTGCTTTATTCTGTAGGTTGAAATATCCATGTGTTGTTGTGTCCAATCTCACTTTTCCAATGACTTTTATTAACGCATGAGCTGTGCCCATTGAGCTTGTTCAGTGCCAGAACTGCTGGTGCATGCTGGGTAATGGAGGTTCCCTGTTGTGGCTCCACCTCTGCTGTGGCCAGGTTCTGGCCCCCCATTTGTTACCCACTCAACGAGGTGACTGAAGCCTCCTTGCTTGTCACTGATGGGACAGATGGAGAGGGCACAGAATGTTCTGGAGAGGCGCTGGTAATTAGGGAGTAGCAGAGGAGCAGCTTTGGTCGGAGCTGTTTTCCTGTCATAAGTGTTCGACGGTGGGGGGAGCGCTTTGCCCTCAGGCATTGCTCTTCCTGGAAAGCATGTGCCATGTCCGGCCCTGGCACACAGCTCTTTTTTTAATCCATAAAAGTGTATCATTATGATGTGACATTTTCACGGATCGTCTGCCTTACCCAGCTTGACTTCGGTGTTTCATGTATGAGTATAATTTTTTTATTTTAAGTGAAAGAGATGGATTGAGTTGATGTTGACATGGAAAACACTCTCAAATGCTTCTAATAAGAAAACAGGGTTTAAAAAATTACTATTTATTTTTGATTATTATAAAGCCTAGTCTTATTTTAATCTTTGTACAGTATTTGATATTGTTAGACTTTGTTATTACACAAATTTTATTTCCTGTATGAAAAATAATTTGTAGAATTTTTCTATGAATAAGGTTCTAAATAGGGATCCAATCATTTCATTACCAATTTTTGAGAGCTTTAACAAATAATGTGGATATTTACTATAGCGAGTGGACCGCCCGAGCCTTAAAAAAAAGATAGGTAACTTGTCAACAACCTCAGGAAGAAAAACATGTATGTGGGAACTCTACATCCAACCATTTATGAAAACCAAGTTATTTTCACATGTTAGGGCCATTAAAGGAGTTCCTGGGAGGCCAGCGTTTAAAATGCGAAGCATGGCTCCGGCATACTGGGAAAGCTTTTTACCTTGATGGAATCCAAGTGCTAGTAAAACATTGGGATAAGTGCAGGATTATATGGAAAAATAAAGGAAGTTTTAATTCTGTGTTCTGTTATTATGCACAATTAAAACCTTTTCAACACCTCTCAAATTTGTATTACTTTCTTTTCATTAGATCTCTGATGATGATGATGATGATGATGTGATGTTGCAGGAGCATTGCAGACATTCTGCAACTCAGTATGTGATTCATTGCACTAAGGCGTTTTACCTATCAAACAGCTTGAGCAAAGCTGGACCTTCAAATTATCAAGCAAGGTTTCAGACATTTTATGTAAAATAATTGTATTTACTGCTGTGTTTATTAAACCTGATTTCTTAAACAGGCTATTAAACTTAAGCTTTGCTTTAGTAAAAAATCGTCCAGATGTTAAAGCATATTTCGTCAAAACGTTTTTGTTGTTCATGCAATTGGGTTTTCAGAAATTGAACCCATGTTTTTTTTTCTTTTTTTTCTCAGATTGCCACACATTCAATATGGGTACGGAAGCAAACCTGAGTGAGTGATCTTCTGCTACTTACAGTCAGGCCGGTGAGCTACATCATTTCTCCCAGTGATTAATAGCATTGTCATCCATCAATCTAAAACAGCATGAAATAGCTAGAGAGAGAGCAAGAGAGAGAGAGAGAGAGAGAGAGAGAGACTGCAGAATGCAGTTGAAATTATAGCACTGCAATGCCCATAGGGCTCATATTAATGAGGGTACTAGGAAAGTTAACAATTCACATTAAATCCTAATGCATTCTTTAATTAATTAAGTGCTCGTCTATAAACATGCCATTCCGAATCCAGGCTAACAATGGAGTATTAACGATTTATGTTTCAGGCATAACATATTTAAATGTCATTAATATGTTAACAGCATGATAAACATGTGTTCAGCCGCTATTAGCAGTAATAGGTGGTGTCTTGAGGAGAGAAGTAATAATTAAGGGAGGCAACAATGGGAGATTTCAAAAGAAAATAATAGACTGTTGGGCATTTTTGACCTACATTATAAATAGTATATTTTTTATTGTAATTCTTTATTTTAGTTAAATAACACTTTCACTTTCATATTATTGTTTGTTTGCTTTATTTATATATAAATTTGCTATATACAGTATTATAGTAATTACCTATTAGTCTTATGGAAAAATTATATACAGTACATTTCACATATAATTATTTGTTTGTTTTACTTGATATGTAATTAGTTAAGTAATATGTATGTGTTTAAATGTGAAAAATATATGCAAGTATATATCAAGATGTGAAACCCAGAAAATTTACATTTACTCAAGTAAACATGTGTCAAAAACATTACAACAAAAAAAGACATGAAAATAAATAACAATTAAATGGATCAGTGAAAAAAGTTACAACACAATAACTGAATTGAAAAAAATTGAAGTGAAAAAAAGAAATTTGTAAAAAATAAAATAAAATAAAATTGGCAAAAATGAAAAAATCTGATGTAATTAAATGAATCATGTAAAAATAAATCAGTGTGTAAACCTGTGTTAAACTGTAAATTTTACTGTAAAGTTTACATGTGATTCATATAATCATGTAATTTTTTTCTTTGCATAGTCTTTATTTCCGTCCTCAAGACGCAGTATAGTACAATATAATACTGTATACACATACGGTATAAAAATGAACATATTGTACATCTGTCGATATCATAGTTTACCAGTTTTATTTTCATTAGTAAAAGGTCAGTTCAGAGCTGACAAAGCCACACACCACACAGTCATCTCATAGTATAAGCAATAATTGTTCATTAACATTTCAGAAGGACATATTTCAAAGTTACTGAAGGACAGAGCGGCTCTGAAATAAGGGTCAGTGCATCCGCCGTGTTCATTTCCCACCTACAGCTCAGATTGATCAGCAAGGCCGTGCCAGAACGCTTCTGCACACGCTCAGTAGGAGTCTGACGAGAGCCCTAATCTCTAAGGTGCATTGCTAAAGTACAGAGGAATGTAAAATCAAACGCAAGGGGGGGAAAGTTTTAAAGGGAAATTATTTATGGAAAGAAAAAGACTTCCTAGTAAAAATTTGATAAGGCTTGTGATGTCATTCCAGTTTTATGCCAATGTGATCGGCTTTATGGAGGATAACATGATAGAGACTTTGGTTGCTTCTCGTTTGAGGCTAATCTCTGTGGAATTATTCTTCTGGGTTCATTTCACAAGAATCACTTCATGCAGATCCAGCTCTACGGCTTGGAAGACTTATTTGGGCGAAATTTGGAAATCAATATAGACCCAGATACAATATTAATTATTGGAATGAAATCAAATAACCAGGAAAACAAAAATTTAGCCTCAGCTTTTAGCCTCTTAAATAGCTTATGATCATCTGATATAGAAAATGAGGTTTGCTAGTCATACTTTAATAGGATGCATCATCTCTAAAACACAAACTAAATGGGAAACGAGTTTCTTTTAGTAGGTTTATCACCATGATCAAGTTTGAACCAGAATATTCATGCATGATATCCTGAGAAATCATGATTAGTATATTTCATAAAGAAAAAAAAAGTTGTTTTAGGCTCTGGGAAATTATTAGAATTCTGTGTAATAGTTTTTTGGCTATTTTGGCCAAAAGCATTATTTAATGATGATGATGATGGTGATGATGATGATGATGATGATGATGATTATTATTATTATTAAGGTGATTAATGTGAAATGAGTTCAGTTGAACCAAATTTCATGCACATTTCAAACAAAAAAAATGTGTTTTCAGTGAATCTAACTATAGCATGGTTCTTGATGTTTTGAGTATTCCTGAGCTGCTCATGGGATTTGAACTATATAAAAATAGATAAATTAAATGAAAAAATCTAATGAACGGCAATAGAAAAGAATAGAATGGAATGTTCTGAGGGTGGATATGCTTTGAAAGGTCAAAGGTGATTGGCTAGACCGGTGTGAGCTGACAGGAAGGCCACAAAAACGCAAATAATCACTCTTTACAGCCGTGTTAGGGAGAAAGGCATCTCCGAATGCACAAATTGTTAAATCTTGATGTGGAAAAGATTGGGTTTTACTCCTGGCAGGTAAAACCAGAGAGCAGAGAGAGGGTGGGGGGGCAGGAAAGCAGGTGTCATGTGCAAGAACCAGACTCTTCACTAAACCTTCTTTTTCTTCATGAATGTATGCTTCATTCATTGTATTTCATTTAATATATTAAATTATGTTTGGAAAAAAAAAAGAAAAAACCTATTTGCTGGAGTCCTAAGAAACTCCAAAACTCAGCGTTCACCCTGGCCTGAACTATTCTTATAGCTCCTGGCCATGAGAGACTCAGTCAGCTGTAAGAGCAATGAAGTTTACTCATGAAGTCCATGGCCTCTGCTCTTGAGCCCTTTTCTTCCTCCTCTCTCCCTCCCCCCCTCTTCCTCCTCTTCCGCTGTGCTGTGCAGAGGGAGGTCCTGCTTTCCCCGGCCGCCTGTGGGACCTGCTCCTTGGGCTTTTCATCAGCTGCCGCTTCTCGCCCGGCATGCAGTAATTTCATGGCTCATTGCAGGCGCTGAAAACCTTTGAAACTGCAAATGTTAACTTTTGCCTGGCCCCGAGCCATTTAGGAAGCGATTAATTCGGCAAACAGAAGCGAGTCGGCTTTCTCCTCCCGAGCCGGCGCATCCTACCCCTGCTCCTCTTCGATCTGGATTTGCATTGGCAAGATAGAAGTGTAATGACGGCTCCTGTTAATTGTAAGGCTTTTTTTTTTTTTTTGCTTTTGCTTAAAGGTGCATGTTAGTAGTTCTCTAAGGAAGAGGAGGAGGAGGAGGTGGGGTAGAGTGAGGAAGTCAAATAAAGTGCAAAACATCAGCGGTTGACTTTCTTTAAATGGTTTTTGGAATGGGAATTGTAGGAGTTGGCTTTATTTAACAGTTAATTAGCAGCGATGAGAAGGGCTAGTTTTAAAATGAGCTCGGAAATAAAACTTGGATACAGGAAAACTCTGCTTTAGAGAAATGTTGCTGCTTGACACGTTTTATAATCCTAAAAAAAAAGAAAAAAAATCATATAATTAGTAGTAATATTAGTTACCAATATTATTTACAAAAATAAAAATAACAATAATAGATTATACTAATTAACAATAATAATAATAATAAAAATAATAATAATGATATTATAACAGCAATGCCTTTTTTATTTATTTATTTTATTATTTTGCTTTATCCACTTCACCTAACAGTCAATGTCTCCTCATTCCCTGTTCCAGCGTGACATCCTTAAGTTCTATTACTTGACCAATACAGGAAATTGGACTTAAAGCTAAATATCTGTCGGCATCTACTGAGTATTTTTACTAGCAATTACATTCGCTCATTTACAATAATGTAAAATGCAAACTTTTTTTTGTTGTTGTTTATTTAATTAGGTCACCATCTGGGATGGCACATGGCAGTGACATCAAGTCAGATGACTTTCCAACCAATCAGCAAGAATGATATTACTATATCTTATATATAACAATATAACTATTATTTTCTAGGACCCTTTCCCTTTTTCTGGGTTGCCTCATCAGACCTTTGCCCCGCATCTCCAGTGGCTTGATATTTTATATGGGCATAGGGTTAAGGGCCTTGCCCAATGGCCCAACGGTGGTAACCCAACTGTGTCATGACTCAAACACCCAACCCTCTAATCAGAAACCCGTAGCCTCAACCTCCTGAGCCACCACTGCCCTATACGCTATGTAACTATATATCTAATTATATATACTTATTAAGCATCATATGCTTATCTTTTTATGATTTTCAAATCAGTTCTCAATGCAGATGAGAGAGGCCACAGAAGAAATGGCCAAGCAACAGTAGCTACTGTACCTACTCGTTAAAACCGTGGTGAGCAGAAAATCACCTGGGAACAGAAAGCTATAGCTACTGTACACTTAGCAAAGGCTCACCAAAACTGTCCGGAAACAGAGGCCATCATACATCAATGAGTGTTTATTAGCATTTTTTATGATGTACCACACGCCAGTCATTACCTCCCTAACCCTCCCCATCATGTGCATCAGCAGTGTAATTCAGAGAGCACTGTTGTACACACAGACATCGCAACACATTAATAAGATGTAAAAAGTCCTCCAGGCAGCCGACCAATATTGCTCCGCGTTAATAAAGTCAAGAGAGTGCCATTGTTTCTGTAATTAGTGGCTGGTGCTGTAAATGAAGTGTCAGTATTGAAGCACTTCTGTCAACAAACACTTGGTTTATGTCCAACCACAATTGTTCTGTTGTCAAGACTGTACTAGACTCTCCAGTGTGTGAGATGTTACATTATACTTTATTATAATGTGTAAATTTCAACCCTTCTGGACATGTTGTTATGATGTAACTCATTGGTGTAGTTACATTGTTTATTACATGGTGCAATACCGCTTCCTAGATGATGAGATCATCTTTTAGTGTCCAGCATGTTTCCAGTCGAGAGTCCAGTTCTGCTTGTTTCCTGTTTCTATTTCAAGCCATACTTCCTCTGGAGGTGACCAGTTTTGTCTGTATCTCTGAATTTGCGACATTTGGATTTGGATCATTGTGTGATTTGTGTTTAACAACAATGGAGTATCTCATTGTCAAATTATTGATATATATTTTTGAACACCTGCTCATGACACAGATGTACTTGTTGAACATCCCAGATTCCAGATTTAGCCTTTGATTAATCTTGTAATAACCTGCACTCCTTTGGTAGACCTAAGTGTTACAGTTCATCCCAAAGGTGATTGAAGGCAAAGTGGGGTTGAGGGCAAGAACAATTGAGTTCTTCCATTCCACCTTTGGCACATCATAGCTTCATGGAGCTCACTTGTGTGCACAGGGCTATGGTCATGCTCAACCAGCTTTGGGCACCTTAGTGAAATAAAATTGTAATGCTACAGCATACAAAGACATGGTGTGCCTTAAACTTGTCCACAAACTTTTGACCATATAGTACCAGTTAAAGGTTTGGACACATCTTCTAATCTGGCTTATTTTTTACATTATTGAACAAAACTTGAGACTTCAAAACTATAAAATAACACATGGAATTACAGTATGTACTTAAATAACAACAGTAACATCACAGTCAGATTTATTTTACGACACAAAGGTCAGCTGTTCTAGAATCGTTCTTGCACGGACATTATTGACACGTGCGTTTGCAAGACCCATCAAGCACTAAGATGAAACTCTCTCATGAAGACCTTCCCAGGAAGGCAAGACCAAAACGTACCTCTGCTGCAGAGAAGAAGTTCATTTAAAGTTTCCAGCCTCAGAAATCACCAGCACCTCGGATTAGAGCCGTTACGAAGGATTTACAGAGCGTAAGTAGCAGATACTGTACATCTCAAGATCAACTGTTTAAATGAGATATATGTATATTTTGGACGCTTTACAGTGTAGAAAGGAATAAAAATCAGTAAAGACCATGGAATTCGAAGGTGTGTCCAAACTTTTGACTGGTAGTGTGTATATATACTGTAATAAGATACAGGATCAAATACATATTTTGCATCCTGTCCAGTCATGTCCAGCAGTTCTCAACAGTTTTTCTCTCAACATGAAAAGCATGCCATGCTTGATCAAGTTCAGTTTTATAGGAACAGAAATCATGTTGTTAGATTCACATTCATTATTACCAAGTCTTTATTAAAACCTTGTAGCAATATTTTGCAAACATACTAGAATCATAATACATTTTATTTTGAGTGTATGTGAATTTCAAAGTGATAAAGCTCTCTGGAGTACTAGACTTTAATATTGCGTGAGAAATAAAAAAAAAAAAATTCAAATTCTTTGGCAAAATCAGACATACAGTACTGTAACTAAGGCACGACATGAATTTTGGCACACTCTGAACCAAGCAGGTAAGTCTGTAGAGGTCTGAATATATTGTCAATGAATTTTACTATCTTGAAAGGCAATTCGAAAGTAAGTGTGTAGGAAAAAAAGTTTCAAGCCAAATTATATTGTTAAGTGTAAGCATCTATGAAGTGAAAATAAGTGGATACTACTGTATGTACTCCATCCATCCATCCATCCATCCACAATATCTTAAATGGCAATTCGAAAGAAAGTGTGTGCACACATAAAAAAATTTAAACTAAAATAAAGTCAAAATTTTGGCTCAGTATACAGTATAGGTAAGTGCATACTTGGTGTGTACCAAATATTTTTTCATTATTTAATTGTCTACTGCCTCTGTAGATCCCGAAATAGATCAAATTAGCCAAAAAAAAAAAAAAAACTAATATCTGTTTATTTCTTTTTTTTTTTTTTTTTTGCTAATTTGATATATTTAAAAAAATAAAAATAAAAAAATAAACTAAAATATATATACAGTCTATATAATATATATGTATATTGTTTGTTTGTTTTATTGTTTTTTATTTCATTTGATAATTTTATCTATTTTAACAAATTAAATAAAAAACACAAACAAACTAAAAAATATATACAGTCTATATAATATATATTTTGTTGTTTGTTTGTTTTTTATTATTTAACTTGCAAATTTGAATCTGTATTTGCTTTTAATGAGTTATTGTAATACCTTGAATACGGATCCTAAGGAACTCCAAACACATGTTCTTTCATAAGAGAATGCTTTCCTAAGGCTCTAATATTCCTTCCTTTTTAATTCTCTTTCTCTGAGTTTTCTAAACACTTTGTTTCGAGCCATAGAGTGTGAGAGGGATGAGGAGCGCGAGGGAGTGCAGTTAGCCATGTGAGGCACAGAAGGCATAGGATTGGCCCGCCGTCCCCCCCAGCTGTGCACCTGCATTCTGGCACTCTGCAGCACCAAACCTGACGCGAGAGCTAATTCTCCATCGCCAGCTTCATTAATTTCCCTGCACCAGGACATGCACCGTTTTGACAGCATAACATATAGCAGGTTGTGTTCGAAAACCTGGCTTTGTTCAAGACGGTCCAAAAATAGTGCACAGAAAACTTTTGCTTTTTGGTTTTGTTTGTTTGTTCGTTGCATGTTTTAAAGCTTCACCGCATTATCATTTCAGGGTTTCGTGAATGGCAACTTATAGATGCTTTGAGGACACGCTTGGTAACAGACACATATTGATGTACAAGTATGTGCACTCCTCCATGTAGTGGCAAGTTTTTCACAGAGCCTCTTCGACTCCCGCAGACAGATTTTAATGGGAGACAAATTTGCATCACAAGACCGTAACGATGCTCGAGTTTGACAAATGAAAGGACCCATTTGGGATTTGCTGGGATCTGCCTCACTCGTCATAATGAGCAGAAATTCAGCCATTAGGATGCAGCCACCATAACAAAGCGTGCACTTCTGCAATACATTTGAATTAGCTGGTTTTTTTCCCTCCCTGTTCGACTAATTCTCATCTACTTGTCAGAACATGTCGTTCTCTTCAATTTTTTTTTTTTCCAGGTTTTGAAAATATTTGACAGATTGCTCGTTAGTTTTGCTATCGAAAAACAATCCAACAATCTGGTTCTTCATTAAGTCACCACTCCTGCTCCAACAAGGAATATGAGAAACATACATGTATGTATGTGTTATAATTCTGGTAGCTATAACAAAAGAGTGAGAAAAAAAAAAGGTGATAAAGGGTGAGCCGTGGTTCTCAGTTTAGGAGCTCAATAGTAGGGAAAAAAAGGAGGCCAAGTGCATGTGACTCACACATGCACTTCCGTTTTGTGTTTTAACAAGCGAGGGGAGCATGTGGGAAACGGCTGTTTCCTTACCTGGCCGGCCAATAAGCACATCTGCATCCGTTGTTAGTGTGGCCATCCAGCAATCTCCACACCATTAATTGCTCTGGAAGCCACTGAAGTCACGGGCTCAGACACTGGCCAGCCGTCCCTGCGCGCCGCATTTCTTCCCTCCTTATCAGAAAGCTCCCACATGTCCTGGCTCTAAGGCTAAAATAAAATAAAAAAAACGCAGATAATATTGTCTTAATTGCATCCCTGCGACAGCTACGTCCGACGGCCAAACGCATCAAATTAAATTTCGTCTTGGTCCAGCGGAAGTGGAGTCGAGGTCTTATATTTCCATTGCAGGTACACCGTCGTGATAAACAACGGAACGAAAAGAGTAATTACGGGGGAGGAGGGAGGGAGGAATTACATCAGAAATTAAGGAAGTAGTGAAAGGATTGTCCCTTAAATGAGTTTTGAGGAGAGCATTAAAAAAGGCCATTAACGCCGCACCGAGCAGGTGGTACACTTTGCCAACCAAAAAGAAGCAAAACAAATGCAAAACAGATGAACGAGGGAATTAAAAAAAAAAATATCCTAATCATCTGAGTTACTTTGCCTCCGTTTCTTTATCAGGCATCCATCATATTTTCAGGTAATCGCATGCCACTCAAAATGCGGCTTCATTTATTTATATTATTTGGCTTTGTGTGATAAATTAACAACATGTCTGCGGGGTATAGTAATGATTTGTATTCGCATTATGATAACGCGCTTGCATTAATATAAAAAGGGCATTATCGCCGTGTCAATCTGCAGGCCAGAATGGAAGCCATTAAGGCTACAGGTGGAAGGTGGAGGAGTACAAAAGCTAGTGGTCTTAACGAGAAAGCGTCGAATGTAACGATTGTTGCATTGTGCTACGCTTTAAGAAGGCTATTTGCATAAACATGGAGAGCGCCTAATGTGTAAAGCGCTAGCTTAATGATTCTGTATCTGCACCCGTCACTAGATCAGGACTTCGTAATGCTAGAAGAGGGCAATGAGTGCTGTTCTGTCTTAGGACCATTGGACAGACCAGCATTACCCTGTACTGTACATTTCACCTGCTCAGTGGGTGCCTGAGATAATGATTCAACCCTTAGACATTCTACTTTTCTCTATAGGATACATTTTGTGATATGTCACCTTGAATCCTGGCATCCGTAACCCAGAGTCCATGTGATTACTTCTGATCAGGGTGTCTTGGTGGAAAAGAAACTTCTTTTTAAAGGAAACACTTCTATAACATGCAAGAAGTATGTTTACGCATTCTGTTGCTAATTTCCTGGTTCATGAGGTATTGTTGTTATTCCCGCCAAGTGGCATCGCACAAAGGCATTGCATTAAGGAAGTCCAGTTACAATGGAAGTCGTGCAAATGCTGGGCTGAAGGTTCCCAAATCCAGTGTTACTGTACACTGTATCAATACGGTTGAGTTACCTATAAGCGGTGACTTAGCGTGATGGCGCAGATAGCGGTATTAGCATGAATGTTGAAGCAAAGGATAAATGAGGAGGCAATACATATAGCCACATAAACCAAAAGACTAAAATGTTGCAGCATACAGTAAATATCTTTATGTAGAGATAAAGCGATAGTTTCTCATTTACTGTATGTAGAGATGAAGAGATGAAGCAAGAGCTAAATCTCTGGGGCAGTGTTGGTTAAAAGGGTTAAGGCACTGGATTATTAGTTGGAAGGTTGGAGGTTCAAACCCCAGCGCTGCCAAAGCTGCCACTGATGAGACCTTGAGCAAGGCCTTTAACCCTCTCTACTCCAAGGGCGCTGTATCTGACTGACCCCAGCTTCCTAACTGGGATATGCAAAAAAAATCATTTCACTGTGCTGTACATATGACAAATAATTGAATCTTAATCTTAAATTTCTTCAGCACCACTGTAGCAGGTAGTTGAATAACATTGTGGGAAACTGCTAAGCAAACTGAATAAACTTTATTCCAAAGATATGTTTCGTCCCTACAGCAGGCCATCCCTCCCACACACAAGCTTGGCACAAATTTTACGCTGGATGCCCTTTCTGATTCAACCCTTCCATTTTTTCGGGGCTTGGGCCCGGCAATGCATCCAGTGGTTGGGGTTTGGGCTTTGGCTAGGAATTGCCTGTAGAAGACCCGGTTTCGATTCCCAGCCAATACTGGATACAGTGTCCGTCCTAAGTTCAGAGGGTTGAGTCAGGATGTACATCCTGCATAAAACCTGTGCCATTATTTCAAAGGAATCTAAAAGAAAAAAATATATATTCAAGAAGTTCTTTTATCTCTTAGCAAGATTTAACAAGTAACATGATTCTAAATTAATTTGTCAAGACAATAGACAGCACAGTGGCATGGTGGTTAACACCATGGTCTCACACCTCCACAGTCGGGAGTTGGCATGATCTCTCTTTGGTGGGTTTGGTGGGTATCTTCTGGATATTCCAGTTTCCTCCTACAGTACAGTCCAAAGACCTGCATATTAGATTAATTGGCATTCCTAAATTATATTTGGAAACCCTGCTATGGATTGGCACCCCGTCCAGAGTGTACTCCAGTCCCCCTGCGACCCTGTACACAGGATAAGCAGTATAAAAGATGAATAAATGAAAAGACCTGGTTCTAACCTTGCCTATCTTGCTTAGCTTTTATTTATTCAGGCTAACGATTGTCTATCCTGTGAACACACTCTCCTGTCTAATATTATTTCCATCTCGATCTGATCTGAGAGCAGCTGATGTCATTTCATTGATTTGTTTTTTTTTCCCCCCAAAAAAAACATTTTTAGCCTGCAAACAATTCTTCGCTTTGATTTAGACTGCAAGTTCAAATCTTTTCCACTTATCCACTAGGCACCTCAGAGGCATTTCAAATAATTTATTAAGCTGGATGTATAAAGGCAATCTCCTAAGGCAAGAAAAAACAAAAGGCATCACAAAAAAGGCAGTAGTAATTAAGAACATTATCAAGGTAAAGGCTAATTAGAGGTCTTCAGAGCGTCTACACTGATGGCTCTGAAAGCGAGGTTAAGCCTTGGATTTTTATTTCCCTTCATTTTTGGAAAAAAAAAAAAGTATTAACTTTTTTATATAAACCTACTATTGTTTGGATTTTGAAATTGATTAAACATTTCATTATAAAAATTAATTAAATAACCTCTTTAGTGATGGAATGATTAGAATGATTATTTCATGAAATGCATTGGTACTGTATGTATTACACTAGGTGTTATAAATTTAAATATATTTTCCCTTTTGAAATTATTTTACATGGCTGATTCTGTTGTCACTGTGCAAATCTTATTAAATTAAATTAAATGATGTAGATTAAAATAAAGAAATGGAGACAAATGTTTTACTGTGATGGGCTGCAAAGTGCCTAAAGATACCATGTAAAAATCGGTTATTTATGTAACAACTTGAGCAGCAACCTCATTTCCCCTCTCATCTGTTCCAACCACTCAGCATTCACATCACCAGTATACTAATCACCGACCTGATCATCTGATCTGTTTCTGACTGGAACATATGCCTTAAGTTAGATGGTTTTTATGCTTTCATAGGTCAAATATTTTTCAGAAACTGCTCAGGTACTGTAAAGGGACTGGACTGAAAATGAGAGCGAGCTGCAGAATTCTGCACAGTACTGTATATATTAAATAGCTTCCTGCTTGTATATTAATGGTCAACGCCTATTGAATACTGTATTTACAGTAATCTAAAATGAAAAAAAAAAAAGTTTGATTAACACTTTGGTATTTCATAGATGGATAGATGGATAGATAGATAGACCTGAGCAGACAGATAGACAAACAGACATAGTACTTTATTAATCCCCAGGGGAAATTTTTATGTTACAGCAGCCAGTTCACAAATTACATTGAATAACACGATAAATAACAACCAAGAAATTTGAAATCACAAAAAAAATAATTATAATAATTACAAATGAACCAGTAACCGCTTCCATGGTTTCATGCTCCCTCACTCACTCATTGTCTGTATCGCTTTATCCTGTGTTCAGGGTCACGGGGGGCCTGAAGCTGATCCCAGGAGACTTAGGGCACAAGGTGGGGTACACCCTGGACACGGTGCCAATCAATCACAGGGCCGTCGCATATACACATTCATACGCTCATTCACACACTACAGGCAGTTTGGAAGCACCAATTAACCTAATCTGCAGGTCTTTGGGCTGTGGGAGGAAACCGGAGTACCCAGGGGAAACCCACCAAGCATGAGGAGGCAGCTACGTCCATGTGCATGGAGCAAACTCCATGCACACAGACCCGAGGTGGGAATTGAACCATGATCCTGGAGGTGCAAGGCGACAGGGCTAACCACTACTGTATATCATGCTAACCAGGGCAAATGTGACACCATAAGGTCAAAAGTATGAAGATCGTCAAGCAAAAAATTGATTTTGCAGACCATTGACGTATGTAAAATTGGATGTGTTGAGGAGATCTAAAATATCTATAGTTCATGGGGAGGAACGATTGACAGTGTATCATACTCATGACTTGTATCAGTGTATCATTAAATGACTTTCAAACTGTATCTATTTAGTAGTAACTCTATCGATTTAATTTAGCCCTTAGAGTAATGCAAACTTTAATTTATGTGGTGTAACTTTGTGAAAGGGGGTTCAACATGTTCTTACATTCAATGTACAAAAAGTTTATGGTTAGGGTTAGAGGTTGGATTATTATTATTTTTTTGAGCATCTTTTGTTTTAGGCTCAAAATAGCTACAGACTTCCCCATGTTGTCCTACCGCATTACCATGTGACCCGCTTGCATTTGCAGAAAAGTGGACAAGAAAAGCATATTTTATACTGTAAGCCTGGTCATAAACCTTTCACCAGACGTGATCTACAGTCAGTGTACTTAAAAGCGAGGTCGAGTTATTTAGTACATGTCAATCATCAATGTTCGACGTGGGCGTGGCTTAATGATGCCGGCAAGGAATCTTGCATACTAAGCATTTGTGTCAAAGTCTGATGCACGCAACAGAAGGTGGAAGGTGTGTGTGAACATATTTTTCTGCAGGACCAGCTTGACCTTGCCAGTTGCATTGGGGAATGGTGGGGAGGGAGGTTGGTTTGTATAACATTATTCTGATTTATGTACCACAGGTACAATGAAATGAATCTGAAAATACATGCTGTTATGAGAGGCTGGACTTTGCAGTGGGATTTTGAAGGGATTTGATGTGTTAATTAGTGAAAATCCACTAAAACTGAATAGCTTGCTGGGAAATCTCGCTAGAGCAGAAGTAGAATTCGGGTCCTGTTATAGGTGCTGTTCTGAAAAAAAAACATACAGATAAAGGCTGAGGTTTCTGCTATGATCAATCTGCTATGAATAGAGCAGGTTTACCTCCCTCCCTCCCTCTCTCTCTCTCTCTCTCTCTCTCTCTCTCCATGTCCAGATCTGCTGTGAAGTCTTACATGGCTGATGTCCAAGATCATCACGCCTGAGACCACACAGATGAAATAGAGATAAAAGTTCTCTGGGAATTCGTGTGTGTGTGTGTGCGCGCATGCATTCGCCTACACACACACGCACACACACACACACACACACACACATGCACACAATGACTCCTCAGTGAAGATGATTCGTAGAAGGCGGGTGTCGAGGCACCTGCAGCGGTGACATCAGCTCAGCGAAGATCAGGAGCCTGAAGCTCCCTCCCCTCCCCCTTTCTCCCTCTGTGATATAATCATGTATCACCTGCAACTCTACGTCCTACCTGAACAGTCAGATTTCATCTGTCATCTCCGAGTGGATCTCGATAATAATAACATCTCATTGATGAGAGGTCTCAATTTTCCCTGCGCACGTCTGCGGATCAAACTCGGCTCTTATTCCGAACCTCATCTCAAGTCAAGTGGCCCCTCGGATGCTGTTTGTATATCCCACCTGTTTCACCAAGCAACCTCGTATCGCAATCTTTCCCTTAGAGGACGGCAACATCTTCAAGTCTTTCGAACGTAACATCCATAATACACACAGCTACGCAAGTTCAGCCCACGTATCTGCATTGTCAAGGGAGCGTGCTTTAATTAGAAAGACTAATCAACCTTAATGTCTTCATATTTAAAGAAGAAGACAGGCCTGGGTATTGGTTTAGAGACTCGCTCCTTGGTGGTGTGCAGGCATCGCAGTAACGAACCTTGATGCAGACTGTGATGGCCGCCCACGTATCTGCTAATTGCAGGTCTCTACCCTTGAGCAAAATCTCAGTCACTTACACACACACACACACACACACACACATACACTCAAATATACAATTTGTGAATGCATTACTAAATATCAAGAATAGATGAAGCATCATTGTGTGAGGGGTGTTCAAGTCAAACCGGGACATGAAGGCTGAAAATTAATGGACATTTATAGATGCATGGTACAGTGATGATACTCTTAGTCCTCACCGCAGTAAAACATTTTAAAGAATGCTGTATGACGGTCCGAGCCAAGGTGGCTGGAAGCTCACTGCACTCGTTCCTGTAAACATTCCCTTGAAAAACGTCAGATTGTTGCTCACCAACTTGTAGAAGAGACACATCTGTCTGTGGAAACTGTTTGTGAACACACACATTCACAAACACCACTTGCATATTACAGGAACTCGGTTGGGAGTTATTACCACATCCCCCATATAGTCCTGACCTCAGTCCAAGTCATTTCCACATGTTTGGGCCATTAAAGGAGTTCCTGGGAGGCCAGCGTTTCAGAGGTGAAGCAGGCTGTCCGATTGTTGCTCCGGTGTATTTTGATGGTATCTAAGCACTAGTGAAATGCTGGGATAAGTGCATTAGTATAAGTGATACACTGGGGTAAGTGCAAAACAGACGTGCTGGCAACACAGCAAAGGTCAATGAAAGTTAAAAAAAAAAAATGCTTATATGGAAGCCTTGTGTGTGTTAACTGTGTATTTGTGTTTTTGGATATGTCAGGTAGAACAAAAGTTATTATTAGTTTTATAAAGGGTCAATTTTATCACTACCTGTATCAGGATATAGGAATGACGTTATATTATAATAATTTTATTTATTTATTTATCTTTGGTCATAGAAACAACCAAAAACAACAATTTAAAAACAAGTGATCATGTGTATCTGTGCTATTTATTTGCCTATTGACCCACTTTCTAATTTTTTGCTGAGTCATTTTAACCGACTATTTAGGTAGTCGGTTAAAATGAATTCAAATTCCGTTCATCATAATGCCTATTTAGTGCTGAAAAAAAGTATGTCTCACTCTATACTGCACAACCCTGAGCCCTATATATGTTTATTTAAAAAAAAACAAAAAAAAAAACAGCTCAAATGCTGTGAGCTTTAAGGGCTACAGACGTAATAACTGTGCAACACCTGAGCTATTCATATTTCAACAATTAAGCATAGTATGAGCCAACATAAAAAAAAAAATTCTGTATATAATATATATATATCCATCCATCAGTCCATTGTCTACACCGTTTACCCTGTATAAGGTCACAGGGGGCCTGGAGCATATCCCAGGTAACTCATGGCACAAGGCAGGGTATATACTGTACACACACACACTAACTCAAACAAAACCCATCAAGCTTATGATATAATAATTATTATATAATAATTGCCTATTATTATTAATAATATGTTATGATTTAATAACTCAACATGATGCAGAATTATAGTTTGTTATACAACAACACTGATTTGTGAGAAGTTGTTGATTTTTTTGGGGAGGCTTTTTTTTTTTTTTTGCTAATTCATTATCGTTACTATAGAAACGATCATGAATTAGCAAAAAAATACTAATAAAAAATCACAAATCAGTGTTGATGTTTAATCTTTTTTTTTTCTAATTTATTATCATTATCACCCCACCATAAAAGTACATGTGCATGAGCTGTTACTATAGAAATTATAATAAATTAGCAATAAAAATTACTTGCAAAAAACAACAACACTGATTTGTAAGAATTCATTATCATTTCTATGGCAACAGCTGGTTCACATGCACTTGTATGGTGGGATGCTCCGTGTAACCTATAGCTAATAATAAGTTTATTTTTTATATTTTTGCTTTTGTCGTCGTTGTTGCTGCCATTCAACAATGAAAACAATAGAATTGTGTAATGAAATATTAATTCAGCATTCAAGTTTTCACTTGATCATCAGTACATTATAAAACTCAGATGTCATATATTAAAGAGTGTTCATGGGGAAAGAAGGTCTTGAATCGCTGCTTTCTTACTACAAGAAAAGAGAAAAAGAAGGTTTAGTGAAAGAATCAAGCCCAATATTGTGTATGTTCTCCTTGTGAAACCAAACCAGCCCTGGCCGCTCAAGTCATGACTCCACAAGACGTCTGAATGTGTGCTGTGCTATCAGGAACCAGGACATTAGCAGCAGATCCTTTAAATGCTGCAAGGTGCAAGGTGGGGACGAATCAAACTTGTTTGTCCTGGAGATCCCATGGATGCTCGATCGGATAGAGATCTGGGGAATTTGGTGGACGGAGCAACAATCTTGAACTCAGCCATTTGTGCAAAAAAAAATAAAAATAACCTGTGGGTTTGGATCAGAAAGGCTAGCCTTTGTTCCACACGGGCATAACTGAGTCCTGGGTGCCCATGATCCTGTCAGCAGTTTACTGGTATATAATTGATAATCAATGTTAATGTTTTGAGGTTTTTATTTTATGGCTGATTGGTGTTAGCGATAACTGGAACTAACTTCATTGTTAGACATTAAATGTAGCTATAAATGGATAAACAAACATGAAAAAAAATCCAACGTGAGACAAGCTGTAATAATAAAACTTAGGGTAGTAGCATCACCTCTGCTTCATGTCAGGTTGCTTCACCGTCCTCTGTGATTGATTATTTGACTAAAATGATTAGTAATGTTCTAATGAATATGCTGTAAATAACAATTCATTGCTTGTTTTTACTAGATCATCCCCAAATAGAATTTACTAGCGTAAGTTGACTGGTAAAGACTTTGTAGAAATAGTTCAAGCTAAAAATAAGCTGATCAGCATCTGACAGATACTGTAACTGCTTAACATTTTGATTTTACTTATGGTGCAAGGTTCAGTTTTCATAGTGTACGTACCATTTTTTTTAAAAAGTACACCATGATGAGTTGCGCTTTCGTGTGTGTGTGTGTGTTGAGAATTCTTCTACATAATCTGTGTATACACGGTAAACTATCAAGTTGATTAGTTCTGTGATGAGTGATGTGTATAGCTACGCCCACCTCGAGGGAAATAGCACTATGTTTATCCAAAAAAGCGTTAGATGCTCATAACTTCACTTCTACTCAACGTTTTGATTTCATTTATGGAACAGATTTAACTTCAGGCAAATATCGAAGTTTCATTTAAATCTGTCCAGACAGTTTTGTGTGATGCTGTGACAAAATCTGACAGACATACAGACAGACATACTGTACGTACAGACAGAAATTTTTCTGACCGAACAGTTCTGACCAATGCACAGATAAAAAAAAAAATCTTATGTTTGTGTAGATACTGTATGTTTAATAAATATTTACATATATTCATATTTCTCTTATAATAATACACATTTTGAGTGATTTTGACATTAAATGTGTAAATTACCCTAAATATAAACCAAATTCTATTATGTGAATATCCATAAGTGGATAAAGAGGACTATAATACAAGATTAGGTTCCTTTTAGACATTTACAGGCATACTGTACACTTCCTTCCTTCCCTTCCCTTATGGTTTTCTACACATTTTTAAATTTAACCAAGCACTCTGCATGAAAAGTTTGTTGTGCAATTGGATTTACAAAGGAAATAAAAACAAAAAAACAGCATCCACAGTGACAGACACAATGATAGGACAATATGGCTATAGATTTGGATGTCACCTAGCAACATCAGGGGCTAGACGAGCCAGCATGGAAGGTGCCATTAAAAATGCGAGGGCAAGAACTTGGGTGAGAAGTGTAGCAGATGGCCATCAGGCTGGCCAGATGAAGATCGCCTGCTAACAGACCGATCTTAGCCCCTGAAGGGGTGATCTGCTCTTTACGTTATCTTAATGTTCATTAGTGCTTTACAGATGGGCACAATGGCGGACTGGACATCCGGCATGGCTGTGAAAACGCAGCAACAATTGGAAAGTCACAAAATGCAAAAATCACAAGATGCATGCATCTGTGGGGAAAAAAAAAAAAAAAAAAAAAAATATATATATATATATATATATATATATATGAGGAAGTGCAGTATTTATATAGTATATGTATAGTACGTGCATTTTAATATTAAGATTAAGATTCAATCTTCATTTAATCATGCCCTGTGTAGTCTTTTTATTTATTTGGAACTCAGTGTGGCCTTCTGTGGTTGAATCCAATCTGCCCTTTAGATTTTCTATTTTGAGATGATTTTCTGCTCAGCATGGTTATAAAGAGAGACGTATTGTGAGCAATTTTCTGACCACTCCCTTACGCAGTATAAACTTCTTATGCCTACAAAACTTAAACAACATTTTCCAAAATATTCACACTAACTTGTCTAGAACAAACAACCAAACCCCTATTACTAAGATTATACTTACTGTAAGTTTTTTTTTAAGTTTTCTTGATGTGTATCTGCCTGATTTTGTGCATATGTGCATTCTTTTTGAATAACCAACATTAAAAAAATAATAATTAACTGAAGATACATTTATTTCACCTATAGCATCACCCGTATTACGACAATAATAAAATATTGGTAAACTGTAAAAATCATTATATTATCATTATATTAATTTTAACATTAATTATTATTGACCTCAAATCTTTCTTTACAAATTCTTTGGATGTATTAATTAATTGCTATTTAGATCAACTTGAAATTAATTTAACATGCAATTCTTAAATAAATAAAAAATGTTTCACAGTTGCAAAATTTAAGCTCATATTTTAAATGTTTTTTACATTTATTTTGGTGTTTCATGTATCTAAATTCTCTGAATTTTAAGTGTTTTTTAGTACATTTTTATTTATTTATATGTTTTTTTTTTTTTAAAGAATTCAGCTAGGTGACAGCGACATGTTGGTCAAACCACGGATTTGGGGTTTATCTTCTTTTCCTGGAGATGAAGAAGGTTTTGGTCTGGAGATAGCGGTAGCTGGAGCTTTGTGGTGGAACGGAGTGCAAGAGGCACGGCCTGATGAGTGGAAATCCCCTACTTTCTAATTAATAGAGGTACACAGGGCCAAGGGATGAGGCGGATCAGGAAAATGACATCAGGGGCGAGATAGCATCACTCATTTCTCTGGGCCATTGTGGCCCCACAGGATCATCTGTAATGAATCACTCAAGCATTCGCCAGACACATTTGAATGGTGGTGGAAAAATTCTTTGTCCGGCAGAGAGTTTTTTTGTTTGATAAAGATCTTCACTCTCTATCCCCCACTCGTCTCGTCTTTTCTCCCGCCTTTTTCCGTTTCCACTTCTTGGCTTTTTGTCCGAGAGTTTCCTGATCAAACGAAGAATCAAGGTCTGGGCAACAGGTGCAGTCTCTTCGTCTGATTTTTTATTTATTTTTTTCAATTTCTTTGCAAGGACACACACTTTAAAGTTATGGGTTAGAGGTAGAAAATGCAGGTAAAATGCATGATAGTTGCATGTTTTTCTACTTGATACACATTCCAACACAAGTTCAACATCAGACTGTTTTCATGACGGCCCATTCCCATTTTTTTATTAATTACAGGAAAAACCCAACATTTAAATGTGCCTTATTTCAACTGAGAAAGGGTTCTTTTCTCCCTGCAGTTGTCGCTGATCTGTCAGGCTGTCTGGAGATAGAGAGACAGATCTAAGATGTTTCAGTAGGAAAGTGTGTGATCAAAGAGTTGGGAGAAATCTTCAGGATGTGAACAGAGGATCAGTGGGTTTGGAGGAACAAGAAAGGTGATGCTGATATTCTTTGAAATCTTCAGATTTCTCCTTCTTCTTCTTCTTTTTTTAGATTCTTAGAATTTAGAATAAAATTTTCCAGTCTATGCATGAATTAAAGCTAATTTCACTGGATCTTCACAATTAACTTTTAATAGTAGATATTGATTTGCATCATCTAAATTTAGATTTATTAACCTCTGACCTTTAAAAAATGTGTTAGTTTAGTCCTACCCTGGTTTGTTTTAATATCTTTATTATACCACGGAGCACCACAGTTTTAATAAATAATAATAATAATAATAATAATAATAATAATGTCTTAGACTAAAACATTAAATACGATCCATTTCCCTTGTGGAATGTATTTATGCGTTTTGTGTATATTAGAAATAATTTTTAAGTTGTCATTAAAATAGATTAGGATTATTTTCACAGTTGGTTATACTGTGGGTAAGATTTAAACTAACAGGAAAGCTTAAATAAGAACTGGTCTTTACAACCATAGTAAGCAGGAAAACATCTCAAAATGCACAACACTTACTCACTCACTCACTCACTCACTCACTCACCCACTCACCCATCATCTGTACCACTTTATTCCATATGGAGGGTCACAGGGGGCCTGGAGCCTATCCCAGGAGTCTTAGGGCACGAGGCAAGGTACACCCTGGATAGGGTGGCAATCCATTGCAGGGCACAAACGGACAATTTGGGAATTCTAATTGGCCTAATCTGCATGTCTTTGGACTGTGGGAGGAAACCGGGGTACCCGAAGGAAACCCACCAAGCACAGAGAGAACATGCAAACTCATCATGTACACAGAGGCGGGAATCGAACCTGGCTGGGAATTGAACTCGGCCCCTGGGCAGTGCTAACCACTACACCACCATGCCACCAGTGCATAAACAGTGAAGCCTGCAGTAGATGAGCTACAAAAGCAGAAGACTACGGGGTTTCAATTTTTTCAGGCAACAAAATGGGATACAGCACACCAAAACTGAACCGTTTTAGTTCATTTTCTTGCAAGTTGTGCATTTTGAGATGCTTTTCTGCTTACCATGTTTGTAAAGAGTGGTTGTTTGAGACAATGTCAATGCTCCCATTGGCACCAAGCAGTCTGATCATTCTTCTCTTGCCTCTTCCATCAACAAGATCTTTCTGTCGGCAGAACTGTAGCTTACTGGATGTTCTTTGCACTATTTTCTGTAAACCCTAAAAACTGTTGTATGTGAAAATCACAGGAGATCAAAGCATGGAGGTCATCAACAATCAGTCCAAAGTCAAAGTGATTATAAAATCCAATTTTATGCATTCTGATGTTTGATTTGTATCATTTCCTAAAGCTCTTGACCTGAATGTGCATGATTTTATACACAGCACTGCTGCCATGTAATTGGCGTTTGGATACTTGTGTGTGTTTGAGCAGAGGTGGATATTTTCAAATTACAGCTATCTGTAAGTGTCTATACATTGGTTACAGTATTAGAGTTTTTTTTTTTTTTTGAAGAATTCTAGTTAAAATCTGTTGGTTTAGTAAATGGACAAAACAAATACTGTATGTGGCAGGACTTTTACTTTCTAAAGCCGGGGTGTCCACCTTTGCGCTAAAGAAAAACACAACAAGGAAATCCTCAAGTCAATTGTGAACTTCTGTGGCATAATCTTCAGCACTTCCTGTACATAATCTTCAGGAAGCATTCGAACAGGAATTAATTGATGAAGTGACACCAGAGTAATGCAGACGTCTTTTTGACTAGAAGAAAGGACTTCATACTAAATACTGATTGTTGTATAGCAGTTTCATGGCATAAAACAAATGAATCTTATTACCTTGATTGTAATTGTTTCAAAATTGTTGGGGATTTTTTTTTCAGTAAATACTTTTTAAGCTGTGGATGGTGAACGCAGTTGATGTTTAAATTGGCTGATGAATCATTTGACCAAAACATGACATTCAATCCTTGGAGATGCGTAGGAAAAGAGCAATAGCTTAAGGTGCTCGATCCTTCTCCACTTCCATCTCTTTTATATTGTACATAATAAAACTTGCATGTGTATGCATACTTTTAAAAGTACTTTACTTTATTTAAAGGTCCTTCACTTTTGTAATCATATCACACTATTTAGATTTCAATACCTGGTATTATGTCCTTGTTACTAGCCAAGGCTTCTAATGGCTAATTACTGTATGAAGATTCACACACTTTCATTGACTATGAGCTATTTGGGAACACCAGTTAGTCTAATGTGCTTGTCTTTGGATTGTGGGAGCAAACCTGAGAACCCGGAGGAAACCCTCCAAGCCTGAGGAGAACATACAAACTCCATGCACACACAGACAGACCTAAGGCGGGAATCGAACCCTCGACAATGGAGGTGCAAGGCATCAGTGCTACCAACTGTATGCCACCATGCTGTATAAAAAAAAAAAATAAAAAAAAAATATTATACTTGAATGCTTATTAAACACAACTACAATTGTTCAGACTCTCTTTTTTTGTACCTTTAAATATGAATTTGTTTCAGTTTTATCTCATTTATTGACTGGAAGGAAAAAATAAACACCAGATAAAGTGGCGCAAGCATTTATTCCTCATACAGCCAGGAGAAATGAAAGGAGTCTATCTGAGCGTTTTGGAGAAAGTCGAATACCTTTGGTGCCATTCCTAAGAAAAGTAAGCGGTAAAAAAACGAACAAAGAAGGGTTTTGTTCTGCGCTGCTGCCGCAAAGTTTTCCAATTTGTCTCATGGAAATATGAAATAATCCAGCATGCCCCCTTTTCATATGCCATTCCCATCAACAGAGAGGAAATGAAGGCTGAACAAAGTCGATCTGGCCGTATCACACACACACGCTCTGAGGGGATTTACTAAGTCAAGCCATGGACATTAGCTTCAAAGTTTGTGGGGGCGATAAATATGGGCTAAATGAATCAGAGTACATTTCAATAACTAGCAGCAAATAAGGGCACACCGCATGCATTGCTGTTATGGCTTTGTTTCAAATGACTTCTTTCTTTTTTTTCCATTTTGGTGTTCAATCCTTCCCAAGGGACGTGCACCCAAATGTAAGAAGGTTTCTAGACATCTTCTCCCTCTCTCTCTCTCTCTGTGTCTTATTTTCTGTCTCTGTCTCTCTCCCAACCCTTATATCCCAATGCAATTATTTAATATACACCCACTCAGAGTCTGCCTATGAGATAGGAATATAATTGTATGTTACTTTTTAATTACAGGGAAAAAAATCTAACTTGTAAGATGATGGGCTGGAAGGTGCCACTGCATTGTTATTTCTCTCCCCTTTCTTCCCCCCCCCACCACCCTCCCTTCATCCCGGTTTTCTGATTGTGCGAGCCGGGCTCCTTTGCTGAGCGATGATAAGCGGAATTTCCATGTTCTCTGCATAATTAATCCATCTCTGCCTCTCCTCATGCCAACTCCTCCGTTATCGCCCTCACATGCCTGAATTGCAAAAGAATCCTCTCTTCAATTGGAACTTATTGATATGCCGGCAAGGAAGGGGGAAAAAAAAAAAACTGGAAATCCTCAAAATTTTAAGCCACAGATTGGTAAATGGATTAATTTCGCGGCAATCTCCAGCATCTAACGCGGACAGAGACGGGCGATGTGAATTGAAAGTGCCTCCTGTTTCTGGAGTTTTAGTCCCAAATGATAGCGTTTATTGGCATGTTTTTTTTCCCCCTCTCCTCCACAGTCAAAAAAAAAAAAAAAAAAATTACCATTCATTTGCATGGCATAAAATACTTTTATATGGTTTGGAAATTCAGAGGAATTTCTTTCAATGCCTGTCGTTTGGCTGCCTGATAACAACTCCTGCCTCGCACATCTGGCAGCTTTTGATACTGCCTGAAAAGAGAGCCTGAATATTTAATATTTTTATCTGTTTTTCATCGATGGTTTCACCATTAGGGCAGGCAAGCCTATTTTGCATGGAGGCAGGCAGATGTAGATTTATTTCTCTGAGCTGTCTACACTCGGCCTATTCTGATGCATTTTCACTCCTTTTGTGTGTTGTGTACGTGTGTGTGTGTGTGTGTGTGTGTGTGTGTGTGTGTGTGTGTGTGTGTGTGTGAGAGAGAGTGAGAGAGAGAGAGAGAGAGAGAGAGTGTGTGTGTGTGTGTGTGAGAGAGAGAGAGAGAGTGTGTGTGTGTGTGAGAGAGAGAGAGAGAGTGTGTGT
>JAQMYJ010000019.1:6549133-6569935 GCA_030014305.1 Clarias laeviceps | reverse complement strand
TTGAACTAATTGTAATTATTTAAGTTAACAGTACTCAATATGTTTAATTACTTTGAGCATTAGGGTTTACAGTGTGAGATGAAATTGATGATATTGAGATTTTTTTTATTTCTTAAATTGTCCTTTTAAAATGTACAAATGACCATACAGAAAAAGAAATTCTATTTTCAATATTTCTTCTGATTCTGTAAAGTTGCTTTGCGACAATGTCCATTGTTAAAAGCGCTTTACAAATAAAATTGAAGTGAATAGTTTAATATGTAAGATTCTGCACAATTTTTCGCTCCCTATTTAAATGTTAGAAATTTGGTTCAGTTCAGTTCAAATTAATTGAATTGAATTGAATTGAATTGGATTGAATTAAGTCTACACTGTAACTAAAGCAAAAAGGGGGCAAACCAAATACTATGAAACTCATCTAAATATTTTAAAGTGTTTACTTTACATTCAAGTTGTTGGTAATACTATAAGTTTTAATGAACGTTGTTGTATTATATTATATTAGGAAGCAAAATACAGTCATTTGAACTACTGCTTTCAGACTTTTGGGCTCCACTGAAGATGTAATAGTTTAATAGTTTAAGTATATAATCTATAATATGGGTAAATTTCCATTAGAATTGTTTGTACAGTATTGATTAAATGTATCAAATGTATTAAAGTTAATAGAAAAAAGATGGCCTGGTACTGTGGGACATCCATTGTTAACAGAATATGAGCAACCCCAGCACTACCAAGCTGCTACTGTATCCTTCAGCTGCTCAGTTGTAATCATGTCTCAATAGACAGGTCCTTGATGTCTGCCACATGAATATAATGTACATAAATGTAAATACTTTTAAAAGTAGATACTGTTCATATGTCTCTTCCCATTAGTGTTGTTGCTATTGGTTGAGGTGAAGACACTTGACAGAGTATAAAGAATACCAATTTCAAAACAACAGTAGGACATTGCTGAGCAGCAAACTAAATACAAGCGGCGTTCAAGACAAAATTAAATTTCTCATGAATCAAATGGAAAATTGGATAAAACATTAAAAGCAGTAAACCACAGTAAAGCATTTGATTGGTCAAACATTTTGAAGAAGGGAGCGAGTGGAATGGCTGATCCTTGAAAATTGATGGATAACTTGTCACCAACTTGTGGGACAGATATGTTTTTCTGTGGGAACTGTAGACACAATCATTGGTTAACACCACTTGGACATTACAGGAACTTGACTGGAAGTTATTATCACATCGCTGTACAGTCCTGACCTCACTCTGAGACATTTCCCTACAGTATGTTTGGGCCATTAAAGCAATTCCTGGGAGGCCAGTGTTTTAGATGTGAAGCAGGTAGTCCAATCCTGGCTCCGGCGTATTGAGAAAACTTCCTACCTTGATGGTATCCAAGCACTAGTGAAACGTTGGGATAAGTGTATTAGTAGGGGATTACTGTATATAGAGAAATATAGAGATAACTGTGTCCTGTTATTCTGCACAAATGTCCTAGTTTGACTTCAACATCCTGTGTATATGCCGTGATTGATCGACTGGCACTTCCTGTTTTATGACTTGGTATATTGTATAATGAAAAAGCTTATTTTACAGTTTGGTCATTAAATATTTCATGTTTTAAATATTGAACTGAATATTAGCATTAATTGATCATGTGATCATTTCTCATTCTATTATACTTAAGGTGCCCAAATTGTTCCCAATAAAGGAATATAAATGTATCTAGGTGGTGGGCTATAAGCTAAAAAGTTTATAATTATAATAAACATTAAAAAGTAATATTGAAATACTCTCTATACTTAAGATGAGCAGTTGTTGTTTAAAATTTATATTGAAACCAAATATTAAAAATAAAAAACAGAGGAGATAGAACTTGAGAGAGAGAGAGAGAGAGAGAGAGAGAGAGAGAATTCATGGAGGGTCAAAACAAAGTCATTGTGGGCTAAATATGCGATTTAAGCACCAAATTGGACAGACCTGTGCTATACTGTACATACAGGTATACAGTATCTATGATCCATTGTGAGTTGTTGCATCATTTCTATAGTTTTGAAAAGCCTGGCTCATGTTATAAAATAGTTGTTGGTAATTATTCCATGACACAACTTGAAAAAAGTTTATTCCCATTATGAAGTTCTGTTTTTAGTGTGAACCTATAGCTCATTTAATCTTCCAAGCACGTATCTATATTTCCATTAATATTATCTTACTACATTACTCATATTGGAATATTTTTCGATCATATTTTTGCTGATTTATTATTTATATATTGTCTAAAAGCTAATTTCCTGAAGTTGTGTGAGGTCATACTGAGGATAATGGACATAGTCATTAATTATAATTAGAACCGAACCGTAATTGGATATAATCATTTCAAAAAGTTACTCATTATGATACAAAGTATTTTCTTTATAAAACTGCAGGAAACAAAACTGCAAGAAAACATTTGACTGTTTGTCAGACTGCCCTAAAATTCCACTTGGCATCAGCATGTAAATGGGTTTTGCCTGTTTTCATTAATTTTATTTATATATTTCGATTCAAATTTATTACTGAGTTTTCAATAAGACCTTAATTGTCAGTTTGCCCGAACATGGGCATTAATTCGTCATGTGACACTCTTCTTGTTCTGGAACAGTGTATTATTCATGATGGGATTATAAAGGTAGACTAATTAATTACCATTCATCATAATTGCACCGTAATTAGAGCAAATAATTTGCCCAGGGTAATTGAATCACTACTTGACACCATGTTGTTCTTTTTGCGCTTTTTTTAAAGTTGTAGTTCCTTGTTCGATTAAGGATGTGTCGTGGACGAGCCGAGCAGACTGCACATCACACATTGTTACAGATGACATCGATCAGATGGCGACGCGTTCGAGAGGGAAACTTCACACTCCGCTCAGATAACACAATCAAATTAAAAAACACATCCATCTGGTACGAGTCATAAAAAAATTACAATGTAAAATGTATACTGAGCTACACGTTCGCTTTTGTTTTATTCTATGCACCAGTTTTTATTTATTTATTTATATAGTTTTGTGGCAGCTTGACACTAATATTCCGTTTTGTTTTTATGACATTCATATCTCATGATCATTGAAGGATTTGAATATGAGTTGTCAGTAACACAATAAACCATAAACGTTTAAAGATTATAATAAACGGTTTGCAATTGTTTTTTAATATTTCAATCTTTCCAAACAGTACGTTAAAATAGTTATGAACGTTGAGATTGTTGTTAGGGGAAGGGTTACATGTGTTTGGACATTTGTGTGAAAATTACATGAAAACAAGTTTTTTTTTAAAAATGGATTACATTTTTCAAGTGATTATGTGAATGTGAATTTGAATGTAATGTAAGAAATGTACTGTAAAATTGACCTCTAGCTCAACTTGTTTGGAAAAGAGCCAACTTCTGAAGTTTTTCTGAAGTTACTCACAGGAACTGATAAATTTCCACGCTTCACTGGAACCGAAGTGTTTTAATGAACATCAAACTTAAACTTGGACATGAATTTAGAGTTTGTGGCATTTTTTTGTGCTAGACACACACACAAAAAAAAAATCCACAAATTTCCAGATGTTGACAAACATCTATTTTGTCATTATGATATTCATCATAAATATTAGCTAATACCTAAACCCATCAGATGTTTTTTAAAACTTTAAAATGTTATTCTTGGATATTATTTACTTTTTTTTATTTTTTTATTCACGGCTACAGACTGGACACAAAACCATTACATTTCCACTTAAAAGTAAATATAACTTTTATAAATATAACACTTTTCTCTTCTTTTTTTTCCCAATAATGAAACTGAATCCTGTAAATATCTATCTAATGAAATTTTCTTGAAAGTTTTTTCCTTATGTCACTAATAATTCAATCCATTCTTTTACTCCCTCTGACATTTTTATACTATAAATTCCATATTTGATCATCTATGATGCAAGTGTTATAGTCTAATCTGATAATTCATTGTTGTATTTGCCTGATCACTAAAAGCACAATTTTGCCAAATACCGTAAACCATTTTTGTACAGCATGTGATTACAACATGTATTTCAGCAAACCCTGATTTTTCACCATGTAAACAAAATTCAATCACATGAAGTTCAGAAAACTAATAAAGCGAGATCCTGATCGATATGATGCCCACCTGATCATTCATTGACGATCTACTGTACCCGCTGCAAATTCTGGGAATTTCAAACTAGCCAAAAAGCTCACTTTTTTCCCTTCTGATTTCATTCCTCCCTCTATGAAGACACAGATAAGTACCCTCATTTCATACTATCCCTTTCTAAAAAGAAAACATTTCACACCGGATTTAAATATTAAGAGCTGCATTTTTATTATTATGTTTTTTTTATTAGGACTTTTTAAACGCTAAGGTTATATTAAGCGGGGATTTACAAATCTCAAAACACAAAAGAGAAAGAAGGAGATGGGATTGGATGTGAATGATGAGAAATGGAGAAAAGGAGCAAAGAAGATGAAGAAAAGAGAAGAGGGATGAGTGGTTGCGCGGATGGCCAGCGGGTTGGCACGGCGTGGCGCGGCTTGGCAGGCTGGGTGGCGGAGCGGGCACGCTCTCAGACATCTGTTTGCGCTCGGCTGCTGCCGACGCCATCGGAAAAGGGGGGGCTGTCGCAGCCATGACCGGCGGGAATGCAGCACGCCGATAATGCCCTTCTGCAAGCCGATGCCGCTGTGATGCCAGTGCGCCTCTCCGCGTAAGGTACCTTACATTGGCACAGGACCTCAAAGCAAACTGAGAAGCAAAAGATTGGGAGAAGAGTTCAAGGCAAGCCACAGGGCTCAATTTTAGGACATTTTTTGTTGTTGTTTTTTTGCTCACTGCGGATATTTTGAAGCGGCATCCTATCTCTAGCTCTATTTCTGTTTTCTTTCTTTCTTTTTATTCATCTTCACCATTAGACCTTGAGTTGAGTCTGCCTTAGAGCAGACGGGCAGGCGTGGATGGCCTTGACATGGCCCACTCCTCCAGCTGTCTGTGTGATCACAGACACTCACACACACACACACGCGCGTGCGCGCACGTGCACGCACACACTCATCCTGTCTCTACCTCTGTCCTCACCACCCCTGGATGGACGCCAGTCCCCTAATGCCAGTTGGTGCGCCCATCGTACAGCGTGACAGCAAATGGCAGATCTTCAAGGCATTCTGCTGATGCTGCTCTTAAGCCAGGATGGCAGCGTCTGATTTTCACATGATTGCCTTCTGTGTTGGACGGACAACAACACACTAATCCTGCCGTTACAACATGATCTCGTGCAGAATTCGAAGGATTTATAAAGGGAGCTGGGTAAGGTAGCAAGCATGCTGTTATAGGAAAATAAACAACTTGATTCATCATTTTCCTGTAAACAGCACATGAAGAGTTTTATTCCTCTTCTACCTCAACAACGTGCCAAAGAACAACACATGACACTTTTTTTCCACTTATTTTGGTTACTGATGTCTACAAAACAGCTATAAACAGCTATGAAGATTGCGTCTCATTTTTCTCTTTTTCTTTAACCTAATAATAGGAAATTTATTAGAGTTACACAGTTTACATGATGGTTATGTCTTTGAGAAACCACAAACATTTTACTGAAGACTTTTCCCAGTGCATTAAACTTAAAGGAGCAGGTTTACCATAAAACTGATAATGATTAAACATATCCTCACAGAAAGATTTATTAATTATTTGTTCCTAAATAACCTTTGCTGCTATAGGAATTGAATAGAAACCTTGCGATCAATCAGATGGAAAAATTCAACTGCACTGTAGGAGAATAACTTATGGAATAACTAATTTTTTGTTTCTAAGTCATTCAGCTGTCCTGATACAGTAGATCATTCTATTATTTTGGTTATTTCATGTGCATGAGATACCCTTCTCAGCCCAATTTTGGTTAATTCATACGTGCATAATACATTTTGGTTAGTTCCTGTGCATGATACAATTCATCTACACATTTTGATTAATTCATTCATGTGTGTGAGCTATAATTTGCCTCCCCATTTTGGGTAATTCGTCTGTTTGAGATTTAATTTACCCGTACTATTTGGTTAATTCATACACAAATGATATAAATCCTTACCACATTTTAGTTAGTTCCTGTGCATGATACAATTTATCCCCACATTTTGCATTTTGGTTAGTTCTTACAGTATGCATTATACAATTCATGCCCAAATTTTGATTAATTCATGGGTTTGAGATAAAATTTGTAACCCTATTTTGGTTAATTCATCTGCTTTCAAGATTTTGGGTAATTTGTCTGCTTGAGAAACAATTTGCTCACACTTTTTGGGTAATTCGTCGACTTTAGATTCAATTCTTAGCCACATTTTGATTAATTCATATGCATGATACAATTCATCCCCATATTTTGGTTATTTCATCTGCTTGAGATGGATTTCTCAGCCACATTTTGATTAATTCATCTGCCAGAAATACAATACATCTCCACATTTTGGGTAATTTTGGGTAATTTATCCACTTGAGATACAATTCGCCCCCACATTTTGGTTAGTTCTTATGCTTGATACAATATATCCCTATATTTTTTACTTTAGATTCAATTCTTAGCCACATTTTGGTTAATTCATATGTGCATGATACAATTCATTCCCACATTTTGATTAATTCATATGCATCATACAATTCATCCCCATATTTTGGTCATTTCATCTGCTTGAGATGCAGTTCTCCGCCACATTTTGATTAATTCATCTGCCTGAGATACAATACATCTCCACATTTTGGGTAATTCTGGGTAATTTATCCACTTGCGACACAATTCGCCCCCACATTTTAGTTAGTTCCTATCCTTGATACAATAAATCCCTATATTTTTTGTTAAATTCTTATGCATGATGCAATTCGTCCCCACATTTTGATTAATTCGTGGGTGTGAGATACAATTCGTAACCCCATTTTGGATAATCGAGATCCAATACATCACATCACAGTGTAATCCTTCTGCTTGAGAAACAATTTACCCACACATTTTACAGTAGTTAATTCGTACACATGCTACAATTTGTCCGCAAATTTTGTTTAATTTATCTAGTTACAGTAAATAAGTATGACAGTATGATACAGTAAATACTTAGACAGTATGATAAACACTTTTTTTTTAGCTTGTACAGAACTTTTTACAGCAAGAGGCTTCATTTCTTGGAAAACGAGACCGTATTGGATCGTAAGTATCAAAATAAAAGTTGCGCATGAAACTCAGTCACATGATTGGCAGAATTTTAAAACAAACACTAACTGCATGTCCCATATATGGTCCGCTTTAATAAATAGTTTGCCTCCACGCTGCTTCTACTTTAAACCCGAATACAGATCCAGCTGCGAATAATCATAAACAAATCGTTAAACAAACAGAGATACACCGTTACACCCCTACTATACAGTATTTAAGTATGACTTAGCACTTCTAATGAATTCATCAGCACATTAATTCCTCCCATGTTTCCCGTTTGAATTTCCGCCCCCACACACACTGATACTGCAAACACACACTGTATGTTCTTTAGATTACCACAGGAGTGAACTGCATGCTACTGATTTCCCCAGCGATGGGAACAGTATCATGTTAATTATTTCAACCATCTGGTCCAGCCCGTGGTACAGGCATCCTCCACCCCAAACAGATTTGTACCTGTCAGGCCCGGTGGCCATGGAAATAAAGTCCAAGTCATCCTGAGGGATTTAATGAAAGGAGGGTGAAAATGATTCTGGATCGTATACAACTGGACTTGGGTCGGATTTAAAGAACGCATGAACTCAATGAGTTTTATTTGATTCAATGCTAAAAAATAATTCATCAATCTACTGATATATATAAATCTATTCATCTAACAATGACATTCGTGCTGTGGTGTTTCTCATCCTAACCTATTGTAGCGTTAACCATTTTTCCCATAAGAACTACATTGAAACAGAATACAGTATCATAACACCTTTCCTGCACCAATATCACCACAACAGCTGTGGATTTGTCATATATATAACGTTTTATTCTAATTCACCACCTGTAAAATCCCGACGTGTCCTTTCTCCATATGTGCATCACACCGCTATTATAAGTCTTAGGAACGATAAAAACTCTTAGAGCCCATGCATTCATTTTATCCAGCTGTGAAAAACTAAATGCAACAGAATGTTCAGCAATAAACACTGAATAAATCTGGTTCATTCTGGTGCTTTATGAAATTACATAGGTTTTTACATACGGCTTCTCCGTCGCGCTGTGCAATTATATCTCACCCAGTAGAATCCTTAAAAATGTTTATTTCTTTCAATTATTGATCGTTTAAAAAAAAAAAAACGAGCTTTTCCATAGTGTTTTTAAAGGACGGAAATGTGGCTTTCAGTGTGTGGTCTGACCTTGAGTGATGGAGAAAAGAGGGCAGAGGGTGAAAAAAAAAAAAAAAAAAGCATAGCCTGGGGTGACTTCATTAATTTAGAGGCATTTATTAATATACATCACCATCATGGTGCATTTTGATGACCTGAAATAGACAGGTTGGGTCCATCCTCATATATTTCTGCAGCTATCCATATACAGTACAATAAAATGGGTGTGAATTGAATGGTACCATCAAGTCTGCATTCCTCATTCAGGAACAATATCGAAAAAGGAATATTGTAGGGAAATTCAATTCGGAATTTAAAAAAGCTCATATTTAACATTAATCCATGTTTAATTTTTACGAGGTGCAGCAGATATGGCGTGACCTGTAACTTACCCTAAGGTGTGTCTTATTAGCTCATTTGTAACATGTAGCATGTGCTGCTGAAATCTTAAATCTGATTGGTCGAGAGGTGTTGATCACTTTTTGATAACAGTTTTCCCAATAATCTACAGCTACAGTAAGATTAAACACATTTAAACATGTTTAGTGATCAAGTAAAGAACAATAAGCCATCTGATTGTAAGGATGTGTTTGCTTCACAGTGTCAGAACTTTGTAGAGTCACCAGGAAATTTGGTTGCTTCATTTTTTTTTGTCTTGTTATCTTTAAGGGGAAGGTGAAAGAGAGGGAAGAAGGAATTGCTGAGGAAAAGTTCATGGCTGCTACATTGTCCAGTTAAATTTGGATTTAAATGATCAAATACTTAAGATACTTTGATTAAATAAATACTGCAGTGATTAGTATGTTTCATGTGCAACACTTCTTTTAACCTTTAAGCTAGCTTCTTATACTGTAGCTTAGACAACCATGTCAGAAGACATTTCCCTTAGTCATGGAAAAGATGCTGTGTCAAAAAGGGTCAAATTATTGGCCCGCATCAAGCAAAGAAAACAACTAAGGAGATTGCTAAAACTACTGAAATTATATAAAGAACTGTACAACACATTATTAAAACCTGGATGGCTAGTAATGAAATGTCAATTTATAAAAGAAATATGGCCAGAAAAAAAAATCACTTAATCGCTTAAACACTTGGGTAAATTGCATGTTTAAAAAAATCTACAGTAGAAATTCCTGCTATGTTTAACAGTAAAAGTAAGAGCATTTCTACACACAGTGTGATGAAACCTCACCAGTTTGGGATTAAACAGCTGTGTGTCCATCAAAAAAAAAAAAGTTTCGGTTTGCTAGAGAGCATAAAGATTGGACTTTGGAGCAATGGAAAAAGGTCATGTAGTCTGATGAGTCCAGATTGACCCTATTCCAGAGTGATGATACATCCATCATGCACAGTGCCCACTGATTAGTTATATGGCAAAAAAATGTACCCAGCTGACGACCTGTATTGAATGACCAGGTTACTGTATCTCATAGGCATGTTCCAGGAGATTGTGAAAGAGTGGTTCTGAAATCATTTTCACACATGTCTTGCCCACCACAGAGGCTTGACCAGCATGTTTCATTCTTTATTTAATTAATTAAAAGTCCTTTAGAAAAAAATCAGGAATGTAGTGAAGAATGTATATTGTGGACATACAGTACATACATACAGTACATATATATATATATATATATATATATATATATATATACACACACATGAAAAGACATAAAACATGTAAAAACAGCTGGTTTGGGGAATGGTTTTTGGGAGCTTTGGGTTTTCCCCACCCAGATGTTTTTTGAAGTTACTGTAGCGAGAAACATCAAACATAGTACCATGGAACCAAATTTGATGGCTCAGTAGTAGGTTTCTCGCCTGCCATGCGAAAGGTCAGGTCCCACTAAATCCTCAAACCCCAGCCACTGGATGCAGTGCCGGTCCCAAACCCTGGAAAAAAGGGAGGTTTGCATCAGGAAGGGCATCTGGCATAAAACCTGTGCCAAGTTGTGAGTGGATCGAATGGTTTGCTGTGGTGACCTCTCGATGGGAGCAGAAGAAAGACTAACAACAACAGTTATGGGAAGTTAAGGAGAAGGTTCATATGGTAGAATTATATGACTTTTTTTAACAACATCTGGTGGAATCATCAGAACTTTGTACTGGTCAATGCTGCTCTGTTTTATTTGAGCACATTGTCTTGTGTTATGACTTAGACATGCTGCACTTGTACACTTCATGTATTTAGTGTTCTTGATGTAATTTTTTTTACGTTATGCATAGTCTTGTTTAGTTCTGTAAGGCACTGGTAGCTCAGTGGTACAATGCCCAAACCCCAGCCACTGGATGCAGTGCTGCTCCCAAGCCTGGATAAAATGGGAGGGTTGCGGCAGGAAGGGCATCCGACGTAAAAACCTGTGCCAAGTTGTGTGTGGATCGGATGGTCCGCTGTGGCAACCCCTTGCCGGGAGCAGCTGAAAGACCAACAACGACAGTCTTGTGTAGTTTTGTGCTGTTTCATGGTCCTAGAGAAACATTGTCTCATTTCACTGTGCACTGTACTGCTGTTTATGGTTCAGGAAAACCATAAGGAAAATACTGCAGCAACTTGGAATTCCTACAATGTCTTCTCAACAATATGTTCATATATTGATATCAAATCAAATGTCTGCTTGCATCATGAACAGTAGCCAAAGTAGCATTTCTTACTTTTAAATTTCTGTCTGTCTACCAACAATGAACATTCAGTCATTAATTTCTTTCCACAAAAAGAGATAAGAAAACAACACAATTCTGACTTTTGGGGTAAGTGGAATACTGCAAAAATGTTAAAGTCTTTTAAAAATATATAGTAAAATATCATTTTTGTACAAGAAATTCCATTATCTCCAATGTGCATCTACATGTTATAGCAATCCCCACTGATAGATTAGGCAACTTGTATGCTGTTGCCTTTAGCGTTGAAAAATTCAATTGAATTTAGTTAAATTTTATTTCTCATAAAGCAGTTTTACAAAAAAAAAAGCAGAAGTCAATTCAGTTCCGTAATGAGCAACCCCAATGGGACAGCGGCAAAGGGAAAAATAAACTCACCATAAGACTGCATGAGGAAAAAACCTAGAGAGGAAGCAGATTTAAAATGAAGGCTGTGCTCTTTTGGATGGAATTGGATGATTGTGAGATCTTTAATCAATGCATAGAAAAGTGCAGTTGAATTTTTTTGCAGAAAATGTCCTGAGATGAACACAGGACAGTGTTTATGATTACATCAGTGGTACCGTATTTAGGAACAAATCTAGCGTATCCCGGTCAGATTGTCCACTAAGGCATGGGCAAGGTTTAGGTATGAACTGGTTATGGGTTTCCAGCACCACAATTCTCGTCAATTCGGTTGAAGATAAAAGAAGTTCAACTTGAAGTTGGAAAAACACCAAACTTAACCCGGGAAACAGAATCTGTTTTTGTTCTTTTTAGATCATGTAGCTAAAGAAAAAACAAGAAATAGAAAGAAAGAGACGGAGAAAGTGAGGCTGAGAGACTTCTCCTCATGCCAGCTTGTTATGGGTAGAGGAGGCTGAGGCAGACTGGTGCGAGGCAGATAAAAGCCTTCCTCAAGGTGCAGCACTGTTGACTAGTTTTAACCCCTTGAAATTATGCCGTCGTTTCCCCACTCCGTTCCAAAGTCCCGGAATTGGGTTACAAGATAATTTCACAGGCGACTTGCTCGTCTTCCTTGGCAGTTCAACTGGCTAATTGAAGGAGGCGATTTCCAGGCCCTGCCACTGTTTAAGGAATGATACTTAAAATCTGAGTAATGACGATAAAAAGGATTTGCCATGACGTGGATGTTGCTGGATTTCTTCGACTATATATGAGGCCAAACACGGAGGGAGAAAAAAGCCTCCAGGCTCAGGGTGGGTGGGAGAAACAAAATAAACTTTTTTTTTTTTTTTGGCAAATTTTTGCAAAAGTTCGGTGCCAGTTTGAGAAGCGAAATGGTTTTGCATCATGATACAGATATTCTGAACAGAAAAAAGTCATTCATTCCGTTTTGCTAGCCAACTGTGTGATGACAGCCAATTATTTTAGTTTGTTTATCAATCTTTAAAACATTTGTTTAAAAATGACTGATCTCATTTAATTTAAAGTAACACATTTTTTCTGTTGATCAAATTAATGACTATAAAAGCAAACAAAAGTAAACAAAAGAAAGAAAGAAAGAAAAAAGGAAAGAAGGAAAGAAGGAAAGAATGAAAGAAAGAAAGAAGTAAAAATTCCAAGATTTGGTGTGGCCATACTTTGATTTTTTTTTTATTATCAACTTTCTCAGGTACTGCAATAAGAAAATCATTTAATAGTTTATTTTGAACATCTTTTGGAAATTATTGTAACTCTTTTGTAGACTTTATACATTTATACAATTTAATTAATCTATATACATTGAACTAAAAGACAGTAGTTAAATATCTAAAGCAAATTGCATTAAATAAATTTAATTTAATTAAAATAAAATATTTATAAAAAAATATATATAATTCCCTGCACAGTCCTGTACATTTTAAGCAGTAATAATATTACTGTAAAAATGCATTAATGTAAAATGCATTAATGCATTAATGTAAAAATATTTTCACATTTAATTTTACATGAACATTGATGTATGTATTGATTTACATTTTTTTTTTATTCATGTCAGCTTGGACTTTGTTTTAGGAAAACAAGTCAAATAATTTAGGAGATTTATAAATACATTTATTTATGAAGAAGGTAGAAACCTAAAATCCATTATAGTCATTTGTTGCTTGTCTCTTAGAGTGTTTATGAGATTTATTTGAATGATACTAACTACTAAACATACAATTAAGTAATTTTAATTAATATTGGTAATATAAGAGTCCATAGGCTCCTGATGAAAATCCTGAAAATCCAGACAGAACAGAGCAGGAAGGACATTTAGACCATCTGATGAAACTTTTAACACTTTAGTTTTGTTTTAAAATTTGTTGTAATATGCATGCATGTTGTTGTTTCTGTTATTATAGACCTTTAATTTAACACTCAAATTTAATTCCAAAGATCTTCTTAATAAGGATTTATTATGGTATTTTTTATATACATTCGTCAAATAATATGTCAAAAGCTTTCTTTCTCTGATAGAACCAATTAGATCTACAGTTGATTTTGGTGCTTGGATCCTTAAATATAATAACTTACAGAGAAGATATTTTATATAATAAGTGAATGAATGCTGAAGTGGCAAAAAACATTTTATTAGGTGAAAAAAAAATGCAATATCATCTAGTTAACTGCATACTGTAACTAAATTAGTTATTCCGTTATTCAATTATTAATGACCAATAAAAAAAAAAAAAATGATATAAAAATGAAAATAGCTTCATAACAAAGTTTCATAACAAAGCTCAGCATGTGAGGTATTGCTCTTCTTATTTATTGATGCAATAATACACACATTAGAATGACATTACATTAGAATGCACACATTAGAAATCAACACTCCAACCTAATCATATTCCCAAGCAGGAATGACATTTTCATTTTCTTCCCCTGGATAAACTCTGGCGGATTATTAACAGTTATTCCACACACAATAAGATGAGTAAGATCTGTGTCATAACACGTTTAGCAATGTGCAAGTTTACCTTTAAAAAGAAAATTAAATATTACTGTAAACTCACAGTGCAAAAGGTCTGGGAATTCGATTTAGGGGGTTTAAATACACATTAACGTAATCACAGCCCACAAACGTAATAAACTACAAATGTAATCTAAATCTGTAGTGTTTAATGATATAATCCCACAAACGTACTGTAATACATTTTGCAAACGTAAAAGCAGTTGGTAGTACATTTGCAGGGATTTGTTATGTTTGTGGGAAGATGGAAAACTTTCAAAATTGTAATAACTTCCCAAAAATGTAATATGAGATTTATTACATTCATGGGAGTATTACATTAAAAGTGGTTGTTAGGGATTATTGCTAAATTCGTATTTACAACTGTTGTAAAGCTGTTGTAATTGATCTATTTATTTATTTTTGATTAAGAAAATAAAATAATACGTTACATTTTCCTGTTAATTCTACAGAAGTGACACTTTTGTAAAAGCCTAAATCACTTACTCCGAACTTAATTTTAGATAATTCATTATACATTATTTTTAATTTGCACTTAGTGTGCACTTGAGATTCATTCATTCATTTGAAACATTTTTATTTTTATCAGCTTCTGGCTTCTCCTTTCTACTGCATATCTGAATGTTATTGTAAGTTTTTAATGAATTAACAAAAATAATTACATTTGTAAAAAAAAATTATTGATTGATTGATAGTCAGCTGTGGTGTTTGGATGGAATATGTTGCCTTCAGTCCATTTTCACAGTGGTGTTCTTAAGGGTTAAGTAAACAAACAAACAAACAAACAAATAAACAAATACCATTACAGCAATCAATCTCCAACAGAAATGACACCTTTTTCACCATTTATTTTGTTAATGTTAATGAATGTACAGTACCTTTCAAAAGTTTGGACAAACTTCCATTGTCTTTCCTTATTTTTATTTATTTCTACATTGTAAAACAATGCTAATGGCATTATTACAAAATATGCAATAGCCTTCTTTGAACAGTTGATATTGAGATGTGTCTGCTACTTATACTGTACTATGCAAACGCACTTGGCAATACTGTTCTTGCAAGAACTATTCCAGAACAGCTCACCTTCATGTCTTAACATAACAACTGACTGTTGTAGTTTTTGTTGCTGTATTTACTTAATTGCACAATTCAAAATGTGTTATATCATAGTTTTGAAATCTTCAGTATTGTTCTGGGATGTAGAAAAAAAAAATCACTGAACAAAAAATTTAGAATTTGAAGCCATTTTCAGACTGACTTTTGACTGGTAGTTTTTCTATCTATCTATCTATCTATCTATCTATCTATCTATCTCTCTCTCTAGGTTTCTTCCTACCATCTCAGGGAGTTTTTCCTTGCCACTGTCGCTGTCGCCCTCGGCTTGCTCATCAGGGACAGTCTTATCATTGTCATTCATACACGTTCACATCTCATCCAAACTTAAATAATTATTTTGATTGTGTAAAGCTCTTTTGCGACAATGTCAATTGTTAAATAAAATACAAACAAAATTTAATTGAATTGAATTAATCCTTAGCTCAGTCTAAGTGAGGATAATGAATAACCAAAATAGCTAAATATATAAATAATGAACAGAAGTATATCTGTAGCCTCAATAACTCTTTAAAATATGCGTGTAATAGCAATAATAAGTTTATAACCAGTTTGTTGGGATGAGTAAAAAGTGCAATGCGTGGTAAGGTCTTGTTCAACATTTAACTTAATTCAAGTTCAACGTTTTTGAATAACGTCTAAGAATGAACCTTGTCAAAAAAGTAGCTTTACATAAATCCAGCAACCTCTATAGTCCAACTAGGGACCAGTGTTAATTACCATTGGTATTTATCCCTATTTTACGACTGTGGTAAAACCTCCTGTTAACATTCACACATGCATTTACACCACGGGCAATTTGGGAACACCAATTAGCTTAATTTTTCTTCAATTTTCCTTTGATTCTGTAAAGCTACTTTGCAACAATGAGCACTGTTAAAAGTGCTATACAAATAAAATTGAATTGAATTAATGTGCGTGTCTTTGGAAAGACTTTGGGAGGAAACCCGATTACCACTAAGGAAAACCGACTAAGCACAAAGGGAACATGCACTCCATGCACACACATACACACATATACACACACACACCCCGAGCCAGGAATCGAACCCTAGACCATGGAGGTGCGGAGTGACAGAACAAATGTGATAAATATGTCGTTATAGCTTTATTTATTTATTCCTGTGACGGGAAAGGGAACTCTCCCTGAGAAAGAGAGGAACCAGACTTCATCTAATCGTGACCATAAATAAACGCCCTCTATACAGTAATTGGGTATCAAACCCTCGACCCTGAAGGTGCAAAGGGAAATATTTGTTAGTTAGTTTTGGCTGCTCCCATCGAGGGGTCGCAACAGTGGACCATCTGATCCACACAACAACTCCAGGACACAGGTTTTACGCCGGATCACCTTTCTGACGCAACCCTCCCATTTTATCCGGGCTTGGGACCGCAAACACTTTGAGATTTTGGGCACTGGGTGGGAATCGAACCCGGGCCTTCCGCATGGCAGGCGAGAAACAAATCCCTGAGGGACCAATATGGCAGTGCAAATACAAAACGCATAAATGTGACGTTATAGCTTCATTTATTGATTTACATATTGATTCATTTATTCTAAGTGAGATTAAAATTGATGGAAACAGACTCATAGTCTGATAGTGGCCATAAATAAATGCTATACGATGAAAAAAGTGGTGAAGACGAGTTAACGTATGTGTGTAACGACATAACAAGCTGTATTAGCTTTGGCAGCTACATACAGTACAGCAATCACGCGCAGTTTTATAAGTGAAGTTCGCCTACGGTGCCCGCCGAGGCCCAAAGCTTGTGTTCAAAAACAAAACCGCGAAACGCCTTCACCTCGTCAGTCAGTTCCGGCGGAGCGGCGCACCGTGCAGCCTCCTCACCTCACACACACACACACACACAGAGAGAGAGAGAGAGAGCGGAGGAGGAGGAGGAGAGGCAAAAGAAGAAACAGTGCTCTCTCACACACACACATACATACATACATACACGCACACACACGCATACACGCGCGCTGTCACTCGTTTCCCCTCCCGCTCTTCTGCAGCGAGTCTCCGGCTCTTGGATGCACCGTCTCCCGGCTCTGTGCGAGTGTTAGAGCCGGCTTCAGAGCAGCCATGTCCCGCAGAAAGCAGAGCAACCCGCGGCAGATTAAGCGTAAGTGCCTCCTGCTTTTCCTTCTCCGAGAGCAAAGTTGGGTAGTTAAAAACAAGAAAAACAAAAACAAACTAAAAAAAAAAAAAAAAAAGAGCGGATAAGTTGCTAAGCGCCGGAGTCGGCAGGTGCAGTTGTTGTTGTTGTTTTTGTTGTTGTTAATAATATTGTAAACGTCTTTATCTCAGCTAAGATAAACTCCACTGCTGCTCAGCAATAACTGTAGAAATAACACTTTGTCTGAGCTTCACTACTGTAGTGTCTGAGTCAGGCTGAAAACCAGAGTTTACATTGTTTTTGGTGTGTTTGTTTTTGTTTATTTGTTTGTTTATTGTTATATAGAAATAATAATCTGTTTATTATGGTTATTATTTATTTATTTATGCTCTGGACAGATTGAATTTTTAGTGGGCACAGAAATGTCATAGAATATATATATATATATATATATATATATATACATATTATAGTAAGCTTAAGAACTGTAACACAAACTCAGATAGAGAGAGAAATAATATCATTTGGAGAAATAATTTCAGCACTAATAATAATAATAATAATAATAAAATGAAAAGAGGGAATACAGTCTGGCTATCATGTTGTAGTAGTAATAATAGCAATAATAATAATAATAAATGGTGGTGGTTGTTATTTAATTAATTAAGAATACACCACAATGTACATAGTGTAATTGTAACTGTCATTATTACTGCAGCAGTTCAAATTATACATTATGATAATATTTAAATACTTCTCTCCTTCCTATTATTATTATTATTATTATTATTATTATTATAATGTTGTTTTTCTGTATTTCTAGTTGACTTTAAACAATGTGAGTAAATGTCAAGCTACACTTATTCACATCTCATTTTTCATATTCAGCGTTGTATATCTTTTAATAACCTTCTGTAACAATTACACAATTCCACAAACGTGTAAACCCCAGCAGAGAGAGAACGAGAGAGAGAGAGAGAAAGAAAGAGATACGTTCGGGGTGATCGATTCAGCATCTGGTTTTGAAACTAAACTCTAAGATTAATGCGATAAATCCGGATTAAATATGTCAGATTAGTTTACTTAGGACGTAGTAATTGATGTAGGTTTCGGGATGTAGTGACTGTTTGATTGGTGAGATTACTGGAATTAGTAATTAGTTCATGTTGTCTTGTGTGATGCAGGGCCTTGAGGGGTGTGCGTGTGTGTGTGTGTGTGTGTGTGTGCTGTTTTGAGGGACAGGTGGAACTGTCCTGCACGACTACTTGACTGCTCGATCGTGTTACAGTAGCGTTTAAGCTGTAGAAGTGTTAGCTTTGTCCTGGTGCACGTTGGCGTTTGCATTTTTTTACATTTAGTACGGATTCTGTGCTCTGCTTTGTTTCAACTATTCAGTCATTGTTATTGTGGGTGTGTAATAATAATAATAATAATAATAATAATAATAAAAGTTCAGCTAATTCCTCACATAGAGAACGTTTCATCTGATTTAAGTCATATCTGGATTATTTTTTCTCAACGTGACGAGGAATGTGTTTTGGTTTTGCTGCAATTATTGACGAAATATCGCTCATAAAACCACACCGAGTTTTTTTCCCTGACGCTGTTCTGTTAACAAGAACCTAGATCCTGTACTACTTGTGAATGTTTACAACAACCACATAAATTAAAGCAAAAAATAAATAGATAGAGATGATCTGCTCAGCTCCAGCAAGAACGTGCACTCTTTCTGATACGCTGGCGAGCAATTTAATTGTTGAATGTGTTTGCGAAGATGAAGCGTAAAGAATAAAGGGGAGTTCACATGTACAGAGTGCACATGTCATGCAATGATGGATATTCTGACTAACACTCTCCTTCACACACACACACACACACACACACACACACACACACACACACACATACAGTGTATTTGAAATAAAGAAGGTCTAATTTCACAGCAGTAAAAAAAGTCACCACCGCAGAATCATCCTGAAGGACAAAAAAACTAAAATAACCCCAACACCCACCTCATCCTGCTCTCCCTCCTTCCCTCCCTTCTTCCCACAACTTTCAGGCCGCCCCGTTATCTAAAATTGTGATTCATGCAGCATTTTAATATTTTGCTTATTCCTATCCCTGGGGCTGCTCTCGGAGCGGCGATAAAAAGGAGATGGCGAAAGAGCGCCATTAATTTGCTCCGATGGCCGGCGCGATAGAAGGCGATAATGGGAAAGATAGGAGCTGCCAGATATACCATCAGAGGCCCCCCGATTATTACCATTAAAATTCCGGGCTGGCAATCTGCAGCCGCCTGATAATTCACCCCTCTCCGTTTCCACCACTTTGGATGATAAGGCAAAAAATAGTCACTCAGCGCTCCTTGATTAGCTCTCCTGGATTTTCCGATAATACCATGATAAATTATGTTTTTTTTATATATATATTTTTGCCACCTTGTTTTTTTGGTACCTGATTTCCTTTCTGTCTCTTGACTATTATGTATATATTATATATAATTTACAGACTGGCTTAAGTGCTAAGAATAATTTGTTAAATTCATTGTTGTTGTTATTATTATTTGTATTAAAACATCTAATCTAATAACTGAGTAATGATTATGTTTCAATTTTGCCATTTTTCAATAACATTCAGAAATTTCAACTTTGACTTAAGGAAGACAAATAGTCACACTTTCTTTACAGTACACGAATGCTACATGTAAATATGACGGACCGCTTTGTTTTAACAGAAAACACACAGGCTCATCTTTTCCTTTTTCATTCGTCACTGATTAAAAAGTTTAACGCAATTTAACTCTCTCAAATCTTAAAATTCTTTACTCATTCCTTACTATTAATGTCTTGCTACACAAAACATGAACGCGGACTAATATTTCATCGTGTGCATGTGTGTGTGTGTGTGTGTGTGTGTGCGCGTGCGTGCGTGTGCGGATGTAACTGCACAACATCGCCCCCACGGCTTCATGTGCTGCATTGCAGGTTTTCACTAGCAATTTTTTCTCAAGTAAGCATCTACAGTAGCTAGTGCATCAGTCTCCTCTTACTGTTTAATTTCAGAATAAAGACTACGATCCAGATGTGTACAGATGTTGTTTTTACCTGTTTTTATGCTAAAAAAAAAAACAACAAACGCAGATGCTATGTGGATTAGCAGAGACTCTGATTGACAGTTTCACAGGCTTGTATGGGATTGTGGAGTCGAGTGACAGGAGCAGTGATGGATTTTGTTAAATGAGGAAGAAGAAAGACTTGTAGAAACAATCTTAACTGTACCTCCTATTAAAAAGTTTATTTATTTATTTATTCATTTATTTTTTATCCCATACCCTGAAAAGCTGGAGGTTTATACAATGTAGAAGGTTTTGAAGAATATTTGCGTATGTGTAGGTTTACATTACAGCGCTGCTCTGATTGGTTGTTGGATAATTTTCTAGGCCCCCATAATGAAAGTTACAGATTTATATTAATACTCTTGTTCGAATATGTTATCGTTTCTATAGTAACCATTATCGGCGGGAAATTTAAGTCGGAGCAGAAACAGATTTAAAAAAAGTGAAATGTTGAATTATTGCAGT
>JAQMYJ010000019.1:6509860-6546533 GCA_030014305.1 Clarias laeviceps | reverse complement strand
TGTGTGTGTGTGTATGTATGTGTGTGTGTGTGTGTGTGTGTGTATGTGTGTGTATATGTGTGTGTATATGTGTGTGTGTGTGTGTGTGTGTATGTATGTGTGTGAATGTACTGTATGTAGGTATGTGTGTGTGTTTATGTGTGTGTGTATGTAGGTATGTATGTGTGTATATGGTACATGTAATTGTTGGATTCCTAAATCAGTATATGCGTGTGTGTGCATATGTGTGTATGTGTGTGTGTGTGTGTGTGTGTGTTTATGTTCAAAGTGTGTGAAATGACTGGTCCTAATAAACTGGCCGTGTTTGCATTTTCTTCCCCCCATTGTCCCCTCTTCATATGAACAGACATCAGACTCGTATCTATCGAGGGCTTTTACATCTATAAATGATGAATTAATGAATTTATGAATTAATGATCCTAAATCTATTCTTACCCTAATGTGACATGTATATTTAATACAAAATATTAATATTAAAATATTATCTGTGCTATACATAGTACGTACACTGATGTCGAGATTCAGCAAAAAACTACAATGTAGCAATTTTATTGTTGTATGAAATTGATTAATTTTTTATTATTATTTATTTCTTTTAAAATACAAAGTGCAATAATAAAAAAAATAAAAATAAATAAATATTAAGCATTTCTGGAGAGGTGACAAAAAAAGTATGTAATAATTACATCTGAAAAATAATATTAATATAATTATTGTGAAAGTGTTAAATAAAAAAAATTTAAATATGTAAGTTCAGTTGTTAGCATTACATCAGCTTTTTTCAGTACCAGGAAACAAAAACACAATAACAATATGTAGAACATTGCAAAAACAAAGCGACAAGGCATAAGACATCCTTTATTACACTACCATGACATCGTATTGTGATATAATAGAGTTTGTTGATTGGTTGAGCGTGTGAGTGCCGTGATTGGACAGAGTGGTGTGGAGTAAAAAGTCGTCTCACTGTCTGATTGGCCGGTGCAGACCCTGAGACGGAAAAAAGAACGAGTATGTTTTAGAAATCCAAAATAAACTTTTAATAAAATGTTTTATTTAGTTTTTAATTTTAACCTATGAAAGAACTCTGTGAGTGGTGCACACTGTTTTTTGCTGATTTGATGAATCAGCCAAATCTCGTTTTACTTATTTATAGCTCTGATTTTATATTTATGAATTTTGTGTTTGTTCATGGATCTGTTTTGCGTTTATGATGTTTATGCCGATTATAATATGATTTTTTTTGCATGTATTTTTTCAATAATGTTGCAATTATGTTGCGACCATGATGAGAAGTCAACATCTGGCCCTTGGAGAAAGCGCCTCTGGTTTGCTCGCGGATCGTGCTTAAGTGGCGCTTCCTATGCCGATGATGAGCGTGCTCGCTCCATGCCAACTTTCCCAGTGGCATCTGCTGACATCCAGCACTGCCTCAGATCTCGGTCGGTAAGCGGCGTCTCTCTCTCTCTCTCTCTCTCTCTCTCTCCGTGCTCGAAAGCCGCCATATTATCCTATGCAGATGAGCTATGCAAATGAGCTATGCAAATGAGCTATGCAAATGCACGCGGAGCGATATCAAGACAATTTGTCATTTTTTTATCTCGTCGCCTATTCATTCGAGATTATTTGTTTTTATTGTTATTATTATCGCCCGGCCGCCTGCTCTGCAGTGATGGCACGTCCGGCCGGAAAAACCTGAACGATCGTGAGCGGCGTATTTCACAGGGGACAGCGTCGTCGCATGCAGCGGCAACCGGTGCACGTTTCCTGCCCTGGAAAATTTGATGCGTGGTAGAAATATGTCTGCAGCGTGCATCGGTCTCATTGGTTTTCTGAAAGAAGGGGGCAATGGGCAGCGGGTGCTGCTTTCAAAAGGTGATAGAGGTCACTTCCGGGCATAGTTTCCACTTTATCTTCCTTTTTCCTGAATTCGGCTGTAAAGAATTTCGTGAGTCAGAATCCTCGCACAATATCCTCAGCTCTATTTATAGCCCTGCGTCTGTTTGCCCAACATCAAACGTTTAGACGTTCCCATGAGCGTCGAACTCTCATGAAGCATTATGTGTGCTATTTGTTTCAAGGATCGAAAGGATCACGCAATTATCCGATCAGCCGATCATGCAGAAACAGGGGAATACGTCAACTCATGCAGATCAAGATCAAGAGCTTCAGGTGATGTTCAGATCAAATGTCAGACATCGTTCAGTTTTGTGAGAGAGATCAGAGAAGAATGGTCAGACTGGTTCGATCAATCTGAAAAGAAAGACCATGGTGACAGTAATATCCACTTTTTACCTCAGTGGTAAGCAGAAAAGCAGCCAAGAACACACAAAACCCCAATCATGATGGGATACAACAGTCATCAGATTTCATTTCTCTCAGCTAAGAACAGGAATCTACAGCAAAAGCGGGTGCGAGTTCACCAAAAACTGGGATTCCTGGTATTTGCTTAACCTGAGGATTAAGTTATTACCTCGTGTTTTCAGACTTCTCCAGAGAGAACATTAGATCAGAGACTCCATTCAGTAGTGTGTTTACAGGCCGCACATAGCATCTGACCATGTGAGTTGTAATAGTCATTTCCTCAGCCATGGACTTGGCGGACATTGTTGTTTTGTTCTGGGCTTTGATGTTTTGTTTGGCCGAGACTTTGACGCGTCGGGCTGGAGCAAAGGAAACTACTACATTCACAGGTCGGTAGCGCGAGCTGTGTTTACCATCACACTACCTTTTATAGAGTCCATGGAGCAGTTTAAAAAAACAACAACAACAATCTATTAAATCCTTTAAAGTCCATTAGCAAGATTTTTGACATACCGACCATAAGTATGCGGTTGTCAAGATCAAACAGCAGAGCTATGTTTCAGAACCACGTTTAAGCATGTGATATCTGCGATCCACACCGCGCCGCCGGCACCAATTGACTTTCAGCCTCCCGGTTAACAGCCTCGTCTCGTGCTGCGGCTAATCAATATCAGTATTAATTAATCAGCACTATCGGGCCTCGCGATCTGGTCCGGTGCCTTGTAACATCAGCGAAATATCAATAAGTAGTGAACTCCTGCGATCGCCATGGCAACTTCATCTCTCAGGTCAAAGCAAGTTTATCGTATCTCACGGCAAACTGCTTAGGAATCTAGCTTACACTCCCGAGATCATCGATTGCTGTTTTTGTTACGCTCTCATCACCCCATCGCTGTTTTACGAGGCGGGAAAAAACCGAGATCAGGACAGAGATCTAAGTCCGATTTAAATATCGACGTTAGAGAAAAGGGCCTGGAGTGGAAAGCCGACTCAAGTACGTCCTTTTAAATCCAGAACAAAGCTCGGATTGTTGGACCACAATCTCTGAGAATGTGCTCCCGTCAGGTATTTCATGGAATATACTGATTTACATTATATACAGTATTGTGCAAAATCGAGTGACAAATTCTTTTTTTTCTTTGTGCAATATGATGAAGTGAATTTTGTTGCATTTTAACCAAAATGACTGAGCAAAAACTAAACTAAAAAAGTCACATAGGCATAGAAAGAGCACAGATTCATAAGATCGCGTGTTTTCAGGTTGTTTTTGTGACTAATAATAATAATAATAATAATAATAAAAAATTCTGAGTTTTATGTTTTTGCGGCGTCATTATTATATTCCAGTTTCAGTCAAATTTACACATTTAAAAAATAATGTTAACTTTAGATCTACGACAGACCAGAAAACCCAAATGCCTGAACACTTGTCTGATGTCTGAACACTCGCCCTCGACACACAACGGCAGGACTGTTTTTATATATTTATTCATTTACTTATTCATTTAATTTTTTCAAATTGGTTATTGAACAATACTGTGTTGCTGGCGCTTGAGTTTCAAGGGTTATTAATCTCCCTGGGAACTGTCCATTGATCTTGCGGGGCATCGTTCTCCCTCACAGATTATTAGAAAGGGTGGACAAATATACTCAGGTGGCCGTCAATATACTTGGACTTCTCATTCTCACACTCTTCTGGGAAGGATTTCTTACTTTTCGATTTTGGAGCGTAGCCGCGGGGATTTACACTCATTTAGCAACAGGAGAATCAGTCATCAGGAGCTGATGCTGGGCGAGGAGACCTTGGGTGCAGTCAGTTTATCTCAAAGAGTCTGAGTAAAGAGTTGAGGTCAGGGCTTTGTGCACACAGGACACTCGAGTTCTTCACCTTCAACCTTGGCAAATGATGTGTTCGTGGAGCTCACTTTGTAACTCTTTGTAATGGGCGTTGACATACACTGCAGGTTGATGTCGAGGATGTTCCCCTTGCAAGACATAGAACATCGTAAGACATTGTATGGACAATATCTAAAGAGTCCCAGAGTTGATATTGAGCTCAGGTTCCTGCCTGTGTTTCATTTCCTGCCTGTTTTTCTTTCTTGACCTAAAATCCTGGATGGATTGGAGACTCCAGGTTGCCGCTAGGTCTGATTGGGTGTGTGTGTGATTGAGTATCATGAGGGCATGGTGCCACACACACAGTCAGTATTCCAATGATTCATCCCGTCCCTGACCTCTATAACGTGTCGACTAAACAGGAATGAAGCATCTACATCATAACTCCGCCCCCTAAGATCTAGCAGCATAACCTTCTCTTTCTCTAAATTTCCAGTACGGCACTTTATGAACTATTTTTTTCCCCTCTGGTTGTTTACGGTGCCATTATTCATCTTGACCTGAATTTGTAGAGAAAGACGTACCATGTGTTTGGGTTTACGCTCTTCATGACCTCATTCGAACGGAACCCCAAAAAAGTTCTTCAAATTTCTTGGGACGCTCTTTCTCAATCCCGAGTTCAGGATCCATCATGGCCGCTCACAACATGAACAGTAAACACAGCAGCACTTCTGCAATCAACATCCAGGCATATTTGCATGTTAGCTTGATTACATCCTGTATAGTCTGACTACATGCCTGCTGAATCGGTTCATTATGTCTCACCATATTTTAGTTTTATTTCTCTATATGGAGTTAAAACCTCAATAAGTAACTGCAGAAACGAAAACAGTTCATGGTGAATAATACATGAAAACGCACCAAGGGATGACACCAAAGCAAATCTTGTTTTTTTTTTTTTTTTTTCTCTCGCTGTCTCTCCAACATCATCATCATCATCATCATATTTCTACACGAGAGAGAAAGAAAGACTCCCCCCCCCTCCCCCGCCCCCCCTGCTGCTCCTCTGCCTCGGGGACACACTCGCCTCGTTTAACATTGCGAGTTTGGCCCCTGCCAAATGGAAAGCGAGTGAAAGGGGGACAGCGCATAAGAACGCATGCACACACACACACACGCGCATAGACACACACAAACACACACCTCCAATTCAATCATTACACTTGCACATCCCCTTTCACCTTGCCCAGGCTGTGCAGATACGACTCAATTAAGCGTGTTTGGTTAGGCTACAATGCTTGCGGTCACAGTGAGAGTGTGTGTGTATACAAGTTAGTGCACATGTGTGTGTTTTTATCGACCATTTTTTTGTCATGGAGGATCTTTGCATGTAATGAATATGGATATTGGGTCATGGGATGATTTAGCTCACGGCTCCACCTGCCCAAATACAAACTATACTTATTCTCTCTCTCTCTCTCTCTCTCTCTCTCTCTCTCTCTCTTTCTTATTCTCTCTGTCTTTCACTCACACACACACACTGTTTTGACAAAGGAATGAAGAACTGCTGGAATTATCACTCAGCTGATTCCATATTACATCAGTTTGCTGCTTTTTCATTTATGTTGTATATATTTTTATTGATAGTATATTTATAATTAATAGTATAAACTTATGTTTATTAAATAGTTCTGAAATAGTTATAAGTTTTTTTTACATTCTTTTAAATCGGAGGAAGAACCTGAAATTAGATTTTTGTTTATGACTGAACCGAACGTGATACAGCAAGGGTTATTACATCATAAAATAAAGAAGCCAATCAGGTCGCAGTATGCAAACGCAGGCTGTACAGCTCTGGTTTTACATGTTTGTATGTTGGAGAGCATGGTGGAGTTGGAGAGCATGGATTTATAGAAATTGGCTAAAATTAGGGTTAGGATAATATGTTTTTGGTTGGAACCTATGCATAAAATTAGGAAGGCTTTTTGTTCAAGGTAAAATCTAAATGTGTTAATTTTACTAGCCATGGTTATGGTTTAGCCAAAAAAAAAAAAAAAGTAAATGTGACTTTTAAGGGGGAGCAAAACACAAAACAAAACCTCTTTTTGCGTGGAAACATTATTGTATTTAATAATGTACTTCTATCAATGTCTTCAACCAGGAAGAGTTTTGGCAAAAGAATTATACATAACAGTCCATCTGTATAAGGATGATACAAGGTTATATATACTGTATATAGACAATGAAGTTGGGAGAAAATGTCATGTGACATTTAAGAGATTAAAATGCACTTTAATTGAAACCTCAATGCAGGGTGAACCTGCTTGTGTGACGCGGTTCTCTCATTACACGTTCCAATAAATGTTGATGACATTGTGGAAAAAAATAAATAAATAAAAATACTGTGCAAAATCATTCAGTATTTCCATATATAACTTAAAAATTAATAAAATTACAGGAGAATATATGCATGGTTGTACAGAAAGAAATATAGTACAAAACAGATGGAAACAAAAAACCTAATGTTATGCTCCTGGGATTTGCATAAAAATAGAAAGGAGTGAGTGTGAGAAAGTTACCAGAAGAACTCATTGTCCAGCAAGCTCAGTAAAACCTAACAGCTGTTTAACTTATAGTTCTGTGCAAAAGTCTTGGGCACATACAAAAATATGGCATAAGCAAAAGATGCTTTTTAAAACACTTCTATAAAGAGCAATAAAGAGTAATAAAATAAACAGTCAATATTTGGAGTGAAAACTCATTGCTTAAAATCAGGAGTTTTAGACACAGCGTTGTGAAGTTTTAGAAGAAAATTAGGTTTTTTGTTTCCATCTGAAACAGCCATGCATATATTCTCCTGTAATGTTATTTATTCATTAATTTTAAGATAAATGGAAATACGGCATTATTTTGTACATGATTATGCAGACATGATGAACGTATAAAACAAAGTTGGTGCAGCATATAATATGGTGCCTAAGACTTTTGCACAGTCCTGTATATGTGCTGCAGGAGGATTATAGTGCAGGCCTCTCAGCTTCATCTTAGCACCAGGCTGGAAAATTCCACCTGACACAGCAAGTTAAATAAATCAACATTATTATGTCAGGAAAGTTAGCAGAACTGTACACATTTCCGAATGGGGATTTAGAAACGTTTTAACGTTTTGCTACTGACACGTCAAGTACAAGGACTGGGACATATAGGGAATAACAAAGAGGAATCACATCCAAGACCACGAGCGGTGATGCAACTTTTTTTTTTCCGTCACAGATCCGACGTGTATATCACAACAATTACTGTTTGATTGTTATTTTAGTTTTAATAAACACTACTGGATACTTGTATCACCACTTCATCAACTTTCTGTTTTGTCTTGCTTGAAGTTAATTCAGCTTGTCATGTTAGTGAGGAAACACACATCTCTTTGTCGGATCAGCTTTACCTCACTGACACTGGAGACTTCTTATGGAAAAAAAATGTGAATTTTTCATTTTGTCATACAGTTCCAGAGTTTTTTAAATCTGTGTTTAATATCACATTAATATACGGAGAGGTCTGTAAATGTTCGAACAAATCAAGAGTTTTAACAAAACTATCAAATCACCATATTTACAGGATTTCTTACCAAGACTTTAATTTTAACAGACTCAAAAGTAATTGGGCAACTTATTGATAAACAGTATGATGGCCAGTTTTGAACAGTTTCTTACTTATTTAATGACAGATTGAGGAGATGAAAGGTCTGGCGTTGATTTTAAGTGAAAAATAAATTTTTCCATTCGAACTTTATGCATGCAGTCTTAAGATGTGATGATGCAGACGAAGAACCTAACATTAGGCTGAAAAAAAAACCAGACATGGCAGAGAGATAGCAACTTTTGAGTGATCAAATCAACAATTTGGTGCATTCTTAAAATGAAAAAAACTAAAACAAACCAAGACAACAACAATTGTTAGATTGTTCTTAAAGAGCCGAGTCAGTAACCTGACCGCAGCTTAATTAAGCGTGCTTTTCACTCACTGAAGACAAAACTGAAGGCAGAAAGTCCCACAAACAAGCAGCAACTAAAGACGGCTGCAGAAAAAATGTCAGCAAAGCGCCTCAATGGAGGAAACTCAGCATTTGATGATTTGGGGATCCAGATTTCAGGCCGTTCCTGACAGCAAATGATTTGCATCCGAGTATTAAAAATGGGAATAATATTTATAAGTATGTTAATGTTGTCCAATACCATTTAAGCCTTTAAAAAGGCTTAAAAAAAGAACTTGATGAGAAATAAATGTATGTACGGTAACAGTCACAGGTTTGGACACAAGTTTTTCTTTTTTTTTCTACATTGTAGATCAATAGTGGACTTTTTTCAAATCTATGCAATTAAGTGTCACCACCAACAACAACAGTCAGTTATTATAAGACACAAAGGTCAGCTGTTCAGGAATAGTTCTTGCAAGAACGGTATTGTCAAGTGCATTTCTAAAACCTTTCAAGCTTCATCCCATAAAAGCAAGACCAAAACTTACCTCTGCTGCAGTTTAAAGTTTAAAGTTACCAGACTCAGAAATATCAAATTAACAAACAGCACCTTAGATTAGAGCCGTTATGAAGGCTTTACATAAGTAGAATAAGTAGCAGATACATCTCAATATCAACTGTTCAAAGGAGATTATTGCATATTTTGGATGCCTTCAGGATTCATTTTCTAACAATGTAGAAAAAAAAATCAGGAAAGACCATGGAATTAGAGGGTGTGTCCAAACAAAAAGTTAAAGCATTATTTTTGTTTAACCCCTTGGATTGAAACGTAAAGTCTTGACTTTTCTGTATTGGTATACAAGGTGACAAAAATATGCACCCCCCCCAAAAAAAAAAAAACTACCTACTGTATCAGGTTTGATCATTTGTATTATAGTTTATATTTAATATATGTGTAAAAATGGATACGCATTTCAACATGCCATTTTCTTTTTACTTGAATTGAATTAGGGCAGCAGTGTGTACTATTATATTTCCTCTAAAGATGTCAATAGTCGCACCATTATTGATTTTTTGTGCATATATATTTTTTTGTCGAAGTGTGTATATGTTTTTTTTAGGCCCCTCTGTATTCACTTTATACAGTATGTACAGTGACGGTAAATTGATTTTCTTTCTAAAACGTGTCTACCTTTCTATCCATAGATCATTTATGGCTTATTCAATGTGATTACTTCATTTGGATCTTTCACTTCCAATATCACATACTTAATCGGACGTGTTTACTTAAATCGGAAGCTTTTGCGAGTGCGGTGTCCTGAATCGTGACGCTTGTTACGATGTTATGCTTCATCAAGTACTTCACAGTACTGTATATGTGAAAAAATGCCTACAATGCATTGCACTGTAAATTACAAAGAATAATGAGCGCAGTCAGAATGATTTATGAATCATAGGAAGTGTTCGCAGGACCTGCAAGTTGTGTGAAGTTGCACGTTTTTTTTTTTTTTTTTTTTGACCATCTTTCTAAGAAGTTCCTCCTTAAGCCATTGGAAGAGCAGAACAACTGGGTCAGGTGATAAGAAGGAAGAACTGCAAAAGCCTGGCGATAAAAAACGCTAAGGCCTGACTGATTGATGCTCCGTTCTCCCCCTCCATCACACACACACACACACACACAAACACGCACACAAACACACAGACGTTTGACAGTTCTTTCGGGATCTGATGATGCTCAGATTGAAGCAGAGAGGAAACCAAGCAAATAAGAAGGACACGAAGGTCACAGACGTCTATCTTCCTCCCTCGATTTTTCTCTCGCCGTCACTCAGGGAGCAGACTGTGGCAAGGCGCAGCGAGGAACAGGTTACAGTGCCAGCAGATGTTTTACAACACAGGCCATATTTCATTTCTCCTCGCAGCTTGTGTAAAGAGGTTGTTTGTGTACGCGTTTGGAATCATCGTATGTGCGCTTTCACTTTTCCCTCCTGCTCACCCTGTGTATGAGAATGATGGACTTTTAGAAAAAACAGGAGTGGGGAGTATAATGATGTAAGATTGATATCATGATAAATTGTGTATATTTTTATAGCCGTTTTTTTTTTAAAGACAAATTTTGAAAAGAAACAATTGATTTAATGTGATAATTTTGTTTTGTGAAATACTGAAGATCGGCCTGATATGGAGAAAAAAAAACAAAAAAAAAGTAAAAGGGAATTAAATGGTTTGACGAATATAACAATAAGAAATCATCATAATTAGGCTTGAAAGTTTTTATTCTTTTTTTGGACATGGAAAATAATTTTATATATATATATATATATATATATATATATATATATATATTATATTTTTTATTTTTATTTTTTTATTTTTTTTTTTTATTACATTTTATTTTAAAATGCCAAATTGCCAAACTAGTCTTCATACTGTACACGGGAGAAATTAATACTGAGAACAGCTTCCTGATCCAGCCATGAGAATGATTTCAATCTGCCTATCATTTGTCAAAAGCATTCTTAAAGGCTATTTTAAAAAAATCGAATATATACTAATTATGAAAAAAAAACTTCTAGAAAGATTTTGCTACCACAGTGGAGACTTTTGGGACGTCTAGGATTTGCAGTTCAAGTGATTATTGTGTAAAAAATTTTAATTTTCAATTATGCAATTATTCATTTTAAAGCTTCAGTTAAAAAAAATAGATATTGCTATGGATGAGTATTGATATTAAAAGGTTTTAGCTTCAGTGTTACAAATCATTTATCGCTGATTTTTCTTATGTTGTTTTAATTTTTGTCATCATTTATTTTTCTAGACTGCAGCATCACTTTTTTACTGGACGTTTGTTAGCAAGCCTGTGTGTCATGAAACATTGTGTATAACTCAAATGTAATAATGATTAACATTTTTGGCGTGCCTTTGCAAAATTTTTATATACCATACAAGGTGCATAAAATGATTTTCAGGACTGTAAATGTACAAAATAGATACAATGCAAACATATAAAAGTAAAAAATTTGTCCGTCATGCTTCTTAAAAAATATTACAATAATCAATAGTCATGTAACTAAGGATTCTGTTCAGAGATGTTTCTGAAATTTTTTATATCAAAAACCTTTTATTTATTTATTATAATTTTTTTTTTAACTAAGCAATCATTTTGAGGGAATTTTCATGCTCCACAATTTGTTTAACTAATAAAAAAGCAAATTATTATATATCAAATAGTCATAAAATATATCAAATCACCGTACAGTATATACATTATTATTCTTTTTTTTGAGATTATAAACTGAATACTTCTTTAACTGTCCTGAACACAGAAGACATAAGTTGAATTGTTTACTTTTACAAAAATATCAATGTTATGCATTTTTATTATCAGGTTTCGCTCCATGTTGATTATACTGAAAATTCATGAATGTGCTCTTTACAATTTTCCTACGTATGATTTTGCCCCATTTCCCGAATGTGTGACATTTCTTCGTTCTGTTCAGAAAGAAAAAAAACGTAACGAGCAAGAAAAATCCTTCATCGACGTGCGGAACTTTGTTCTCATCCTTTGCCTTGAGTTGTCAATTTAAGAGATAGAATAAAAGAAGTAAATTATGGCGAGGCAGCAGCTCAGAAGTCCCTCTTTTCTCTAAGTGGAACATATTAAATGGCCGCATCATCTAGTTTTTAGCACCTTAGAATCAAAATCTATTCAAAAGACACCATTATCTCAGAGAAAGACAGTATCCAGCGTCGCTTTCTCTTTTAGGCGTGAATTGGACTTTATCATTAAAGGACAGAAAAAAAGAACTTTTCTTTACAGAGTTAGTCAATCAAAGAAAGTTTGATAGAGAAACGTTTGTAAGAGTGTCTTAAGGTGTTTGTCGTTACGGCTGCCGAGGTCAACGATGAGTTATTCTCATGAAAGCAACCTAGTGAATAGACTGGATAACTATCGACTTGTACAACAGTGCACTTCTCCTCCTTGCGGATCATCTCCCCAAACGTCCCCTCACACGATCGTGGCTCTGTTTGGATACGAACACATATATCTTTGTTTAAAGTGGCTTTTCATCTCCACAGCTTTTTCTCCAAGCTTATCAGACTTCTCGCTCATGCGCCACTGTTTTCTTTTGCGACAACGTATTATTATTCTTTTTTTTTCCTCCCATATTTCTATGATTTTGTTTCTGAGATTGCGTCTCCGAATTGAAGTTCAAAGCCTCTTCAGTTCACTTGGGAGATATGGTGTGACTGAGAGAATGGCCCTTTGTTCTTCGACAGTCTTTGAATCTTGGTGCATGCGTGTTTTTTTTTTTTTTTCTAATCGATTTCTTGATATACAGCATGCTAATCCAACTTGGACTCTGAGGAACGAACATCAGAGTTATGGTGGTACATAAAAACAACGGTTTATTTAAACAAACGCTGGGTTATTGATGCTCTTGGCAATAGGAAAGTTGTTTATTAATGACACTCTGATTGAGAAAAAGTTTGTAGTAGCTTGAATTACCAGTGGCACAGTGAGGCTTATTGGAATGTTTCATAATAAGCTACATTTACACGGACAATATTTCCAATTGAAATCATTCAGATTCTCCAAGTATTTAATCAAAATATATAGTTTTTGACATGAGCAGAACGGTTCTGCCTGCGGTCAAGCATTTAATCTGTCCGAAATATAACAGGTGAAAGGAAAAAAGAATTTTTTTTTTTTTATCCAAACATTGTGGATAGGTTTGGCTTCCCATCATTTCTGACAAATCCCACCTTCTGTCTTATGATTGGCCGGAGTGTTTCGACTGAGGTGTTTTAAATGATGCATTTTTATTACCATTATTAGTGGTAATAAATGTGGTAATAATGTTGCATGTGCATTATGGTAGCATATTTAGTCAAGAAAAATTGTGACACTTAAACAAAAAACATTAGGCTAAAGTTAAATCAAACTTGAGGTGCGTACAAGTACATTGCAGTAGTCCTTGGTTGTTAAGTTGGAACGCAAGTACATTAGAAGTAATCCGGGCCAAAATCCACAACCCTCGTTTCATGCAAAAATGCTTCAGCTGATACACATATGAAGCTTCTGAAATTTGACTGAGCTAAACTGAGTCAATATCTTTAGAAGTATGGGGAAAATTTTATTAATTTTTATGATTGTTTTGTGTGCACTATTTATGTGTCACATATTGATTTAAAAATCGATTTAAATTAGTATTATTATTTTTTTTTTACAAAAAAAGTATTTTTGTATTTTTTGTGGTTAAATAGTGCCATTCTTCTATAATAGTTGCTCTAAACTATTAAACCTTTGGCAGGTAACACTGCATCCTGTGTTGTAGGAACAAATTCTTTGTAAAAAATGTTTAGAATTGTAACAAAGTCTGAGAAAAAATGTAATACTAAATTGGGATGTTAGTAAAATCATGATACTTACAGAATCTCAATACAAATTGAATCAACACCTAGGTATCGTGATAATATTGTACCGTCTGGTTCCTGGTGATTATTTAGTGCAAACTTAGCTATACAGCTAGTTCCGGTTAGCCATATGGCTGGTATCTTTAAAAAATATCATCTTGATTTAGTTCAGTGGGACTACAGAAGCTTCATATGAGTCTCAGCTGAACTTTGGAATGCATTTTTGCTCAGAATGAAGGATGTGGAATTTCAACGTACTTACAGTGTACTCGCATTCTGGGCAACATTGATTGTCCTAGCAGCAGTGAGTTTGCTGCAGTCCAGGATGCTAGTTCGTCACTTTCATCTTTGTGAAGAAGGCCTGAGCAAAAGCCTTCACTGGAATAGAAGTGGCCTGCTTTTGCATGAAAGAAACACACACACACACACACACACACACATGTAAGAGTATGTACACACTTGGACACACACCGGTGTGAAATCAGCTGCCGGCTTTGCCTAAGACTAAAACCTCACTGCGACCATCTGTGAAATCCTCCTGCTCTGTGTCTAAGTGGAGCTTAGATAGCAATGAGAGAGAGATTTGGGGACATAGACTAAGCTTGTGAGTTTGTCCATTTTTAGATCTCTGGTTGTATTGTAGGTGTGTTTAAAGACTCAAAGCAACAAGAACTGTTTCCATGACGTTCCTAACTAAAACTAATTCAGCTAAAGTAAAAAGTGAATCTGTGTTTTAGCTCATATACAGTTACAGTCGATACATATCTACTTTATTTATTTGTAACTCTCCACTTTATTAGGTACACCTGTACAACTACTCATCATGGTATGTTTGAGCAGATGTGTGGGTGTTCCTAATATAATGGTGTATTCAGTTTGTCTCGCTAAATCATTGATTCAACTGAGGTTAAGAAGGATCTAAGAATCTAGAAGGAAGCATATAATTTTTAGGATGAATGTACCATAAGAGCAAGTTTTAGTTCCTTTAAGAAGATTTAGTTTAATGGATTTTGAACTATTTTTGATTGCAATAGATGAGGGACAGTTTATGAATTTAAAAATGATTTTAAATCGATTGACTATCGGAGACCTGGCAACCCTCTCCATATTGCCTTTTTAGCTAAAACAAGTCATTTAGATTTATTTATTTTATTTAATTTTTTTGGTAACAGAGGGAACAAATGTCAGGTTAAACATTGTGGGAATTATTTAGTAGGAAACCAAACAGACCTTTAAAACTATTGTATGTTTTTGTGATTAGGTACGGTCAAAGTGCTAAATACATTACCCCAAGTGTGCACACACACACACACACACACACATGACAGTCTTTATTCACTGAGCCTATTTCTTTTAAATTCGTGATTCACAGTGACACTGCGAGTCGATTTACAGAAACCAAACTTATTTTCTTTCTAACGTTGTTGTATAATGAACCGCTCATGAGTATATCTTGTAATGTTGAATAATTAATACTCGCATAATAACAGCATTTCTCATATTTCATTTTAAATAGTAGAATTTAATGAAGTGAATCGAATGAAATTTGATTTCATCATGAGATATCATTATGCAATCTCTTGTATGTTTTTTCTCACACACATTTGAAAGTCAATGCTACTGTAGCTCTTAGCTGCGTGCTCAGGTGGACAACTGGGTGTCTTTCAATCAGGAAATGATGATCTTCATCCCCTCCATTCATACTCGTCCCCCTCTCTGTTTCTTTCTGTCTGATGTTTGGGGTCGAGGCAGGAGAATAATGTCTGGTGATTGTGCAGCGCTTTAGAGGGCCAGTGCATCTTCTTCATGGTCACCACCCTCATCAGCGATGGAGCGTTGATTGCTTTTTGATACCCCTCCAACATGGACTGGCTCCTGCATACATTAGCCAATTACATCGCCGGCTGCAGTCTGCAAGTGGATGTTATTAACACACACCCTTTCCCCCCTAGAACAGAGCTGATTCAGTGCGGCCTGACCGCGTCGCGTGTGGTTGCGGCCTTGTTCACGCAGAAACGATTCCACACACTCACTCGGGTTTTCATTGATCTTGCAGATTGATCGTTCAACTTCAGTAATTGTCGTTATTTAAGACTGTTTAAAAATATACACTGCTTTTAGATAGTATTTTATCTATACGATTGCGATTCAAGAAAAAGTTAAGGAGCATGGAAATTGCAGTGCAGGATAAGAATGATTAGCGTCATCACTTGAATGATTAACGTCATCACTTTACATCCTCTTGTCGTCTCAAGGGGATTTTTTTTGCCACTCATATGTCTGGCTTGCTCATTATTCAGTCCAGTTGTTGATGAGAGACGGTCGAAGAAGAATAGCAGAACTGGTTCAGACTCAAATAATCACTTCATGCAACCGTGGTGAGGAGAAAAGCATCTCAGAATGCGCTACATGTTGAGTATGAGAGAGAATCTGAAGCTATAATAGGAACTGGCAACTGGTTAAAAATCCCTTCACTTCAGTCTCCAGCTGTTCTGCTTAAATCAGGTGTTTGAATTAAGGCTACTACTACCACTCAGTCGGGAGTGCCGAAGACTATCACATGTTTTCTCTGAACAACGTGACGCCAGTCGACCGCGTCTTTTTTAAGTGCTCGCTCACACACTGTTGGGGGCGGCGTAACACACTTGGAGGACAGCGCTATCCGCTCCTTCTGCGAGCCATGATTAATGTGGGAGCACCAAGTACCTCTCATCCCTCCCCTCTGAGAGAGCTCGGCCAATCAGCTCTCTCTAGACCTTCGGCTGCGAGAGGTTACAGCATCACTCGGGAAAAAAACTTGCGATCTCCGGATGATAGGGCGAGCACAGTCTAAAGTGTTTGTCTTGTGTTTATGAAGGTTAGAATTACTTTGATGAAATGCGCTGACTCCATGACAATGGAAAAACACAATTCCTAAACACAATTTTGTAAAAACAACGTCAAAGCCAAATTAAAACCAAACCGATGACCTGAGAAGGATGTAAACCGTGGTCTCTGCAGTGGGAACATTGTGAGCTAACCACCAGACCACAAAGCAACATGCTGTTGATGCTAGTAAATAACCATACATAACAATGAGCGCCACAAACACCATATTACAGTATAGTAATTTGGGAGATAAGTTGCACCTCAAGGTACACTGCTGGGCCAAACAAAAAGTCGCCATCTCAGAAGGGTCGAATTAATGGGCTGCATCAAGCAAAGAAAACAACTAAGGAGATTTGAAATGACTGGAACTGGGTTAAAACATTATCAAATCCTGTAAGGACAGTGCTAAACTCTCAACTCTGTGAAAGAAATCACAAATGGAGGTGAAGTTGCATGGTAAAAAATCAGCAGTAAAAACATAGCCATGTTTAATAGTGAGTAAAAGTAAGAACATTTCCGTACACACAATGTGATGAGAACTTAAAGGATTGGGACTAAACAGCTGTGTGGCCATAAGAAAACAACTTGTTAGTCAGACTAATCATAAAAAAGGCTTACAGTAAATTTGCTAGGGATCATTTTAAATTTGATTTAAAGATTTTGGAGACTTTGGAGCGCTGGAAAATTGATCATGTGGTTTAGTTCAGATTGACCCTATTCCAGAGTGATGGGTGTGAATAGGGTAAGAAGGGAAGCGCATGAAGCAATGCACCCATCGTGCATAGTGTCCACTGTACAAGCCTCTGGAGGCAGTGTTATGATCTGGGGTTGCTTCAGTTGGTCAAGTCAATGTGCAAATTCATGTTAATCAACATAAATGCTCCAAAGATAAGTACAAATTTTATTGCTTTGTGGTTGTATTTTAACATTGTGTTTTGGGACAATTCAAGGTTATCTCTAAGTTATTTTTTCAAAGCCATTCCACCTTTCAAAAACAATAACATCGTCAGAACATCATCATAACCGAATGACATCGGTCATCCAACGTTACGGTTCCTGCTGGGTTCAACTCGGAGATTATACAGATCTGTCTGTGCTGTAGGTCACTCACAAATCAGAGCTTGGATAGAAATAACTGGTTAGCTTAATAACCCTGTAGCAACGAGTTTACTATACTGTATATAACACACATGTGTAAAATCTTTTATACTTTGCTTCCTATACAAGTTGCACCAGCTGGATGTGGAAAACAGAGCGCAGCAAAGAAGAGCCTTAACTAGAAATCACACTCTGTTTCTCTGACTAATCTTGACATCGATCATAATTCCAATAAAACATTTTTTCCGAACTTTTTCCTTTTTTTTTCTTATTAGAACTAGAGCAATTCCAGAAAAGACTTCCAGTGGCATTGCTGTGGTCATACTTTACTGAATATCATTTCAGATAAGAATGTAATCCTTTCAGCTAGATGATGTATATTGACCAGCATCTTTCTCTTATCAATAATGGCTCACGGGGCTAGAGAGCTTTAAAGTAGTGTGGGTTTGTGTGTGCATGTGTGTGTGTATGTGTGTGTGTGTATGGTGTTTAGTTCTGATCAGTCGACATGAGCCTTACACACTGTATAGGATTAACCTGAACCAAACTTAATATCTTCTGTAAGTGTATCATCACAAGTCACAATGTTTGAACGAGTTTTCAGTAGCATCTCTCTCTCTCTCTCTCTTTCTCTTTTTTTTTTTTCTCTTCAGCCTTTGATTTGGGAGTGTTTACAATATGAAGTCTAAGCCTGAAGCTGTTCGGATGGTACAGAGATTATAAAAAAAAAAAAAAAAAATAAAAAGGAAAGACAGAAAGCCAAGGCTGTCTTTTACAGATTTGGCCTTTTGGGTTTGATTTTGTGTATTTTTTTTATTTCTTTTTGCAAAAGTGAATGTCATCCTTATATTATAAATTTAGTGGATGCTGTCATTAATATTTAAGAAATAAATCATTCGGGAATGCAATACTAGGAAAATAACCAACGGCGAGAAATGTTTTTTTCCCTCATACACCACTTTAGTCTCCCGATCATCAGTCACTAAAAACCAGCCAATTCTGGCTGATCAAACGATTCATCTCTATAATAAACATAAAAATAAAAAAAAATTATATATATATATATATATATATATATATATATATATATATGTGGGTGTGTGTAAAAAAAAATAAATAAAAATAAATATATTGTGTGGCTGACTCCAAACAAATAATGACTCCAAACAAATAATGATTCATAATTTAATCGATCTAGCGTCTATTGTAGTCTGTGCTAAAGCTGTTACTATAGAAACAATATCGTTTTAAAATAAGCATATTAGCATAAACATTGTAGCTGGAACTATGTTCTTGGAAAAGTAATCAGTAAACCAAACATTTTGCCAATCAGAATCAAGCATTTTTTTCCTATTAAAGGCAAGTAACTTATATGTCTATTACATTTACATTTAATTTAGGTTTTGTTGCCAGGAGTGAAGAGAGCAAAATTGTGTGTTGCGTTTTCTCTTGAAAAAGATGGCATGTTCACTCTCTCTCGTTAATCCCATCAACACTAGCCAATAGGAATTTAATTCACTATAGACCACCTGATACTATACTATTACTCTACCTAGGTGACGTTTTGATTTGTATTGCGATTTTCTAAGCATCACAATTTTATAAATATCGCAATTCGATATAAATTTTTTCAGGTTTTGTTACAATTCTAAGCAAACTCAGCAGATAATTTGTGCACCACCTGTAGGATTATAGAGGAACTGAAACATGTTGCCTTCTCACATGCAAACTTTTATAAAAAAAAAGATTTTGGAAAGGCGTACAAAAGAATTTGCAACTGACATTTATGCAGAAGAGGGCGGGTAGCACTTTCCTGAGTGTGTTACGCTGCCCTGCGATGCAGCGCGAGCAGCAGTTTACAAAGACATGGTGAGCCGGAATGGATGTGTTTCATATTGGTAGATGTTTTGTGGCTATGACACAAAACATAGCCTGTAGATACAGTGTATATAAAGGAATTATATATATGTGTCAATAATATATCTTAATTTTTTTATTCCCTCCCATTTCCACACCAACTCCCGTTGCCTGAAACGACGCCATGTTTTTACAGCAACAACAACAACAAAAAGGAGTTTGTCGTTCTTTGTTCGAGACAATGTCGTACACGTTCAGGCTGCACAGGCCAGATTGAATCGAGCGCTTTTGAAAACAGCAGTCCCTGAGGCTTTCTGTCTTCATCCATACTTTGTCTCAATCTGTGTGAAGACATTAGCGACACTGTGCCTCCTCATGCGAAACCGTGTTTGCTTGACTAGCAGTTTCAGTTAACTTACTGCTACGAGACATCTGGCTAATCTCTCAAAATCAAGCAAAAGCTCTTGAGCAGTTTTATTTAATGAGCATCAATGTAAATTGGACACATGCGTTTGAGTGCGCCAGACCAAGACGAACACGCAATGAAAGAAATGTTTGTGGAGCTGAACACAGCAGAATTAGTGGTTATTGCTGCTGTTGTCTTGATCTGTTGTGTTGGGTCTGTGACACGATGAAGAACTATAATACTAAAAGCCCTTTTTTTTTTTTTTTTTTAAATAATAAACCTGAAAATGACAGTAAAAAATATTAAAAGGATATTCAAAATATTGAATTAGTTTTTTCAGTTTTTTTAAATAAACATTTTAATTAGAAATAAATGTTATTATAATATTGATATATTGTATATAAAATATAAAGGATGGTTTTCATTCCTTTTATGGACTTTAACATCTGATGACTTGGCCTGTGTGAAATTCCATGCTAAGTAGCGTACAGTAACTCTACTGCTAGCATCATGTTCGGTGGAAAACATACCATTAGTTTGGTTGTTTTGAAAATGTGTTACAGATGATAAATTTATAGATTTACTTCCTTAGATTAGCAAGCAAAAGATGGGAGCACATGAGAGAGATAGTTAATGAATGAATGATTTCTGAAGGGAGTCTGGTTGCAGCTAAGATGCTAACTCCTGATTAAATCTTGCCTGGCTGTTTGTTGTATGTCTACATCATTTTGTTGAATTGTTTTGGATTTATGTGTTAATATCAATGCTGTTTCGAACACTGGGTCAGGTTTAGTCAAATGTGAATGTGTTAGAATGTGTGCGCGTGTGTGTGTGTGTGTGTGTGTGTGAGAGAGAGAGAGAGAGAGAGAGAGAGAGAGCAAGTGACTAGCTTAAAAATACAAGCACAACGTAGACTTCTGAATGAGTTTTTTCTGATGAGTCATGTACCTCTTAACACACGCAAGGAGGCTTAAAGATGAGGCCAGAAATCTATTTTTAACCTTGTTATTGTCAATGTCTAACTTTCATGACATAAGTGCATTCCTCGCTTGTAGCCCATTAGAGCGCATGGTTTATTCTTGACTCATCTAATGAACATTCTGGTGCAATCATGTGACAATCTGTGAGTTTGTGTACACATGACATCATTTCCAAAATGGTAATGTGACTGAACTAGCTTATTTTAAAAGTTAAAAAATAAAAGTAATTTCATCCTATTTAACAACTCTTATGATTTATTAGCATGTCATAGTTTAAATTATGGCTTATCGTCAATATATAAGGCAATATTGAAAGAATTATATGGCACATACTGTAGGGCGTTTAACTCTAAAATTGTCAGGGAAAATGCCAAGGTGAACCTAGATTGAAGTAATTTCAGAAATTCAAATATTTTAATCTAATGAATAGAGCTGAAAATCAAGGGTAGACTCGTTAAAATTTTTTATCATTTCCATTTTCAGTTCGATTAGATTCAGCAGCACTAATGTTTACTGGCAAACAGAAATAATTCCTAAATGCAAGTATTAGAAATTACTAAAAGCACCTAATAAACATTGACATGCAGTGTAACGTACTGTATGTTGTTGATTGATTGTTTAATTGAATCTCCCATACAAAAGGATCTGTTTTTTCCTTCTTCTGCTCTATGCTCCAGTCCAGTGACTTGCTGTAAAACACCAACTGGCCATAAACTCAAAAGAAGAAGAATCGATACTCTTTGAAAATCAAGTATTTGCTAGATGGAAGTAGTTTCTATTTTCTGCAAAAGCTGTGAAGTGTTTTTAGAGATTTTGTAAATTTTAGACCAACTTTTACCATTTTGAAGTTTACATAAAATTTTATAACTGTGAATCGATTTTGAATCAGAAACTCTCACAATGATTCAATTAGTTAAATCACATGGCTTAACTAATTAATAGAGCAACATAGAAATGTAAGGTAGATAGATAACCCCCCCCCCTGACTCTGATGATTTAGATTTTTAAAACAAATATTTGATATTTAATAATGCCTCTAATTTTGCTATGATGTTCAATTTAGTAGTTTTTGATTGATTTGTGATTATTTTAGTTTAGAACTTGATATAGGGTGGCCATTAATTAGCGAATAATGATGACATTGAGAAGGAATATTTTTAAATGTTCAGAATTATAGATGAGTGAATTTGTAACAAGGCATTTATTACCTTGATTCTAGAGATGGGGAAAAATTATTAATTTATGTATTGCAATTCTTTTGTATGTAAAATCATGTATTTCCACATTGACTCCAAAATAGATTATTTGAATATAATATTTGAATATATAATTTTTTTTATTTGTATGTGTTTGCATTTGAGCTGGAAATTTGTTGGAGGTGCATGCTAAACTATTCACAAATTGGCAGGTAACGTAGTATCCTGTGTGGTTTAAAATTGTAACACAATAAATTAATAAAAAAAATAAATAAATACATAAAAATAAATAAATTAATAGTAATAATAATAATGCATTGAGATATTTATAAAATCATGACACAGAATCTCAATACAAATCAAACCGATGCCTAGGTATCGTGATAATATTGTATCAGCTCATCCTTCGTGATTCTCATCGCTACTTGATTCATTTCACTTGTTGCCTTTAAAGTCATTTCACCAAGCCAAATCATTGGATCGTTACAACTCTAGATACTTTAAACATAAAATATTTTATCAACACTGTTACTTCCATTATTCTGACTCACCTGAATTCAATGTTAAAGTCGTTACTGTGATTTTGTTCAGCAAATTTACTTTCTATGTGCTTTTTAATCGCCCCTAATTGAAATGTAAGTCTGATCACATGGAGTACCAGAAAGGGCAGGACAGGCTTTTTTTCCTCATCATGTTGGGTTCATAAACGCCTCTAGCCGTCGAATCGGAGTAATTCCCTGAACTCCGTGTTCAGCCCCAGCGTTTACACACAACCCGTCCCTGTGGATCAGCTTGTCCCGTTGTCACGCTCTGCCATTGTTCCAGCACTCGGTAAAGACGGAGGGGGGGGGGGATTGGGGGTGTTGGAGAGAGTGACATTATCCTTGCCGTCTTTGATGGCGTCTCGTGTTTTGACGCAGAGTAATCTGCCTGCCTAATCTCCTGAGCTGATAGAAATAAACAAGCGCCAGGAAAAAAGTGCACGAGCTGAACAGAGGGAGGATTATGGTAATTTGGTCGGATAAGTAGAGGTGTTTAAAACATGCCTGTTTTAATAAGGAAGACAGACGCCTAGGGAGTGCTTGAAATCGTTATTTCAGGACGTGTGCTTGGATACTTTTACTAATATTCTAATATGTTTTGGTAAAGTTCAAGCAAGTTTTTAAAGTAACGTTTTGGTATTTCAGATGCTATGAGATTCTCCTGTGCGGCAGTGTCACAAAAAAAAAAAGGGTCGATCATTTTCCTAAACCTGGCTGGCCGTCCATTTTTTTTTTTTTGGAAACGCAGCAAATCAATTACGAGGCTGTGGCTGAAATGAAAGCAAAGGCACTGTGAGACTTAAAAGTCGCCTTTGACTGGATGCATTACAAAGAGGGAAAAAAATGATATCGGTGCATACCTGAACCTCCGAATGCTGGTGCTTTGAAGCGGTCCAGTCTGGCACGTTCAGCGGGTGTCGTCGGAATGGCCCGCGGTCTGAGCGGTCCTGGGCCCTGGCCCATCTGCTCCGAGCTCCGAAGCCATGCCATCCCAAGAAAGACCTGTGGGCTTGGCAGTACATGTGGGCACACGGTATTGAACGTAGCCCAGCTAAACTGACTACGCTTCTAACCGAACAGCTTTGAAAAATCATCCCCCTACCTCAGTTTGTTATTTCGGCATTTTTGCATTAAAAAAAAAAAAAAGATATTTTTGTTTCCTGCTGTCTCAAGGCTATGAGCATCATTACTGCAAAAAAAAAAAAAAAACGCTCCAGAAGCCAAGTTATGTTACTTTGTTTAAGCGCAAAGCAGAGCGAGACGATGCAAAACTTAAAAGCTGTCTTTCATCCGAACTTTAGTCGCCGGAGGAAGAGATTGAGGGCAGGGGGGGTCTTTCAGCTTCATCCTTGTGAGGCCAAAGAACTTGGCCTGCTCTCTCACCCATAGGTAGAAGTCTCCTTCTGCCAGGACATATCTTTTGTCTTCCATTATCTTTTTTTTTTTTTTTTTTTAACCCGGATTATTCCAAACACTTGGATTTCTCGCCCTTCCTCCGTCTTTCTCCCTCACCTTTACTTCGGCAGCTCTTTTGATATCCATTTAGATTGGAGCTTCATTTGAAAGGCTCAGACAATGGAGTGACTTCTAATTAAGAGCAGCAGCATCTGGCCTCTGGCACGCTATCCCGTTGTTCCATCTATTTTGCTGGGGAGAATTCATTTGTTTCTTAATTAAGAAAAACACCAATAGCGTGAAAAATCTGCTTATGTTACCTGAATCTTAATTAGTTAAATAGGGAAAGAGAAGAGTTCAGGGCGATTGGTGAAAAAAAAAAAAACATTCCAGTAGCCCTAGAAATGAACTCGGCGCTGATAAATATGAACTAACTAGCCTTGCATAAATCGAGAGTGGCGAGGAGCAAGCAGCGTGCGCGCCGTCATTATGGCTAAGACAATATGCAAACTATCTTCAAAGAAATCAAATTGCCGGAATGTTTTCATTTGCATGTATTAACCATTAACATAATGAGGAGAAGTGACATTGGACCCGGATTGCATGTCTGTTTGGATTGATAACTCTGCCGCATCTGGGGTGGGGTGGTGGGGGACACAAAAGGGACTAGCGGATGCTAGTCAAATCGGTGTTGAACTGTCAGATTGTGTATACGTGTGTGTGTGTGTGTGTGTGTGTGTGTGTGTGCGGAGCCTTGAAACCTAACCTGCAGCAGTGTTGAAACGGTGCCATCTCTTCCCAACAGCTATCCCCGAACAGGAAGCGACTACCAAAAAAGGGAACATGGGACCTCTAGACACACACACACACACACACACACACAACCACATATACACAAACAAAGAGACTTATCTGTTCTATAGTGTGGCCCACATTGCAGCAAAGTGGCACACGGCCAAAATGACTATGGTTTATGTAGCGCACACGGAACTGCCTTAATATTCCGGAACCATTTTTCCCCCCCGTGCCGCATGCTGTTGCAGGCAGGATCAGCCTCCGAGGTCAAATGATTCAATTAAGTGTCTGTTTATGACTGATACCAAAGCCGGGTGGCGTCTCCTACTTATCACCTTTTTTGCAGATCGGTGTCGTCCCAGAATGCCACGCGAGAGATTTTTCCGAGGCTGTAATTAAAATGGCACGGAGACATATTTCGACGTAGGGGCTAACAAGCAGGAGACAAATATGATGGGGAGGCTAAGGAGGAGGAGGAGGAGGAGGAGGAAGGGTGTCGTGATTTGAAAATAGCAACACTGCTGGCAGCCAATTAGAGAGGAATGCACCCAGTTCGAGGGCGTGCACCGGCTAACATTGGTAAAGATCCAGTTAAACAGTATACGGTAGATATTTTTTTTTCAGATAAGCGGCTTGAAACACGAGGACATGGTGAGACTTTTTAATGTCGTGTTTATGTTCCACGCTGACATTTTACGTTAACGCGATCGACGAGAGGCGTGAACTTTCGTACGACTCTTTAGTGAGATTCTTCCGTAGCGAATTTGACAGCAGAATGCACGATTTGTTCTTTCGTCGGCAGTTTGCTGATTAGACTAGTGAACAGTATTAAAGTTTAAAGCTTGATGTTTCTTGCTGTGTAACTACAGTAGTCTCCGGTCCGATGAGACGCCTTCAAGTAAAGTGTTTACGTAAAGGCAAACCGCAAAACAGAGTAAAAACCAAACCAAGAAAACACCATGACAGTGTGTAGCTCCTGCGTGGGAACTCTGGGAGGGACGAAGAGTTCAGTGAATGGCCTCAAATCAACATGGCAAGAAAGGTAAAGCAAGAAATGCAAACTCCTCACAGTGAGTTTGTACTTGCCATGTATTGTACAGTCCTTGGCAGCATTTTATATTTAGCACAAATCTTTTTAGATATATTGATCATGTCTGTATTATTAAGTACAAAACTATTCACTGTTTCTCAACATAACTGTAAACTTAATAATTAAATAAAATAAATAACATGATGAATATGTTCATGTCTGTAAAAAAAAGCAACATATTAAAGGACAGACTAGTTTTCAGATGAAAAAAAAAAATAATAATAATAAAAGCGAGCGAGTGTGACAAAGTTACCAGAAGAACTCTGGCTTATTCTCCAGCACGCTCAGTAAAACATAACAGTTGTTTTACTTATAAAACAGCACAAATCTGTTTTTAACACTACTGATTATTTCATGAAAAGAATTTGGTTTTATTTTATTACTCTTTATTGACCTTTTATAGAAGTTTCTTTTATGTAGAAATGTTTTCAAAGGCATCTTTGCTTATGGCATTATCTTTTTTTTTTTTGCATGTTCTCAAGGCTTTTGTAAGTAAACATGTAGTAGGTTTTACTGAGCATGCTGGAGAATATGCCAGAGTTCTTCTGGTAACTTTGTCACACTTTCTCCTTTCTTTTTTCATGCAAAACCCAAACGCCTACGATTTTTTTTTCTATTTAAAGACTGATCTGTCATGTACAGTAATGTGCTGCTTTCTTTACATGCATGCAGATATTCTTCTGTAATGTTATTTATTGAATAATTGTAAATTTATGTCTGGAATTCTTGAATGATTTTGGACAAACATGATAAAAAATTGTTCTTAAGATAATATAAAGTATATAAAATACATATATAAAAGACACACTTATCTTTTTCACAGTAATGTAGATGTTTAAAATCCAACAACATACACTGAAGAACGGTGAATGCAGCAGTACTTGAACGCAGCTGTTTGTTTTTACAGGATGTCAGTAAATAAAGGAACTTTTGGGACCAATGGACACCCCTGAGGTATACCCAAGTGTAGTAGAAGCTTCCTAATGCAAACAGCTTTTTCCTACTGCTTTGTTATGATATTCCTGAGCATTGCAGCATGAGGGGGAAAAAAAATCTGGATACGAGAACGTTCAGGATGTCTTGTGCGAGTCATTTTGAAGCTAACTGCAGTGCCATGTTGCAGTTCATGGTGGCTAACAGGCTAAGCGCAGGCTGGGCACAGTGTGTGGCACTGTGCTGCTGTTGGTGCCCAGAGCTGGCCTCCTGCTGTGACCACATTTGATGCCTGACTGGCAGCGGGAATTGGCGCACGTCTCTTGTGTCTCATGGCAACAGAGCTGGAAACACGTCACTTGAAAAAAAACAAAACAAAACAAAAAAATAATGTATGTCGATGAGAAACAGGAGAGCTGTCAGTGATTGTTCCATACACCTGAGGAGAAGGATTCTTATCCATGTGAATATTAAAGCGTGGTTCGAGCTCGTCTGCGAATGTGATTTGCACGTACAGTGTCACGGTCGCGCAGTCGACAGAGTTTGAGGTGGGGTGGGGTGTGGTGTAATGGGGGATGGGGCGTATGATGCACATATGGCTTTGCTGTTGATGTATTCCATCTTTGACCTAATTTAAATCCCTGCCAACCAGCTCATATACATCTCAGTTTTGTCTTTTTTTTTTTTTTGTGCAAAATTAGAAAGGGTAAAACCTGGCATCTCCTCATCGAGACAGGTATAAACAGCGCTGTTGTCGTGACTCATCGGTGGTAAATACAATAATCGGGGCATAAAAAAATAATAAATAAATTTGGCCATGCCTGGGATGCCTCTGGGGAACGCCCCGCCGGAGGAGGATGCCCATTCGCATGCCGCACACGGAGAGATATAATTACGGCCGCCCGTCTTTGTTCCTGCCCGGCTTGCTCGAACCGCACTAGTAATTTGCTTGTAATACGGCGGTGTTTTGTAAAAGGGAGGGTGTGATATTTAGGTTGGAGTATTCTCAGTGGGACTGAGCGATACGATTGTAATGGACGCTTTTGTCCCAGGGCTGTGTGCTGTAACAAATATAGCAAGGCTTACTGTGACGCATGCAAATGCAACAGCGGCACTCGGGTTAATAAGGGCGTTATGGGAAGTAATAATCATCATCATCATCATCATAATAATAATAATAATAATAATAATAAACTAGCTTAACTAAATACAGCAGCAACAATAATCATAATACTAATACTACTACTACTAATAATAATAAGAGTATGTTTGTTATACTAATTGCTCTCCATGTGGTGTTTGCAATAAAAAGCCGACACAGAGCACAAGCAAAGTGGTCGAGTGGATTAGGTTATAATCTTTAATGCACTGAAGTGCAGCTGTAGGTGTTGAGTAGGTAACTGTATAGCTCCTCGAGTGTGTGTGTGTGTGTGTGTGTGTGTGTGTGAGTGTGTGCTGTCAGGTTGAGGTAGAAGCAGGATTGTCATCTCTGGAGGACTCTTTTGACAGAGGCTCCTCTCCCGTACTCTCTGTCTAAAGGTCAGTGGTCCTTTTCTGTCTCTCTTCCTGCTCGACACACATACACACCTAAACACATACACACACACACATACACACACGCTTATGAAAAGAATGGTGGATTATTGCATTTCACTATTCAAATTCAAAGCCCTACCGTAAATCACTGCACTGTTTACATCCCACTGTGATTTATTCTGAAGTGTAATAGAGTAACCTGAGTCCTGTTCATTTAGGAAATTTCACTTACTTTTGCTTCATGTTTAAAAAGTCTGACCTGGCTCGTTCCGTTTGGACTAGAAGTTCAGAGCCAGTCAGGCTTGTTTTTATTTATTTTTAAATTCATATTCCGAGTTATCCTATGTACGGGGTCGTGGGGGACCTGGATCCTATTCCAGAGACTTTAGGCACAAGGTTGGGTACAAGCTGGACAGGGTGCCAATCCATGGCAGTGAACGCACTCACACACACACTACGGGCAATTTGGGAATGCCAGTTAGTCTAATCTGCATGTCTTGTGGAGGAAACCGGAGTACTCGGAGGAAACCCACCAAGCACGGGGAGAACATGCAAACTCCATTCAATTCAATTTTATTTATATAGCGCTTTTAACAATTGACATTGTCGCAAAGCAGATTTACACAATCAAAAGAATTATTGAAGTTTTTTGTGAAATGTGAATGTGTATGAATCAAAATGATAAGACTGTCCCTGATAAGCAAGTCGAGGACGACGGCGACAGTGGCAAGGAAAAACTCCCTGAGATGGTAATAGGAAGAAACCTTGAGAGGAACCAGACTGAACAGGGAACCCATCCTCATCTGGGTGAAAACGGATACCAGGGATTGATCTGCATCATACTGTGTGAGACTGGAAGTTCAGTATAACAGGAGATGTGTTGAAGTTAAAATAAAGTCCAGTTCGTTATTGGAGGCTCAGGTAGACTGTAGGAAACTTCAGTCCTGAACTATCGAGCGACTGCAGTTACAGGTCCTCAGAGAACAGCTGTCTGCATCAGCCGAGGACAGGACCGTCTTCGTGGGAAAGTGGAACCCATGCACACAGACTCAAGGCGGCACTAGAACCCTCGACCCTAGACGCGTGAGGCGACAGTTCTAACCATTACGCCACTGTGCTTTCATATAATACTTCCTTATTATATGCTGGAATATTATTTACAATAAATATTACAATATATTTTAAAGTACTTTTGAAGTCCTTATGAATTTCTTCTTTGTGGTTCTCCATTCTAGGATTCTAGTTAGCTGCTGTAGCTTTTAGTACGACGTGTGTATAACATTTTATTTTTTTAAAAATCATAGTTGTGTTAATTATCATGAAATCCCCAATCTGGTCTGTTACAAAAAAAAAAATTTCAAAATGCAGATGAAATCATCATAAAGGTCATGTCTTTATTCCAGTCTATTAGCAGGCAGTAATTTCTGAATTACACACTGTGCTGAGTTTAACAGTTATACCTGAACATATTAAAAGCTTTAAATATTCCATTAACAAACTTTTTTTATGGATCATTTAACATCAATAATTATCAGCTACAGAATTATTAAAGCATAAGTAACTTTAATAACATCAGCGTTGTTTGTATTTGATACATTTTCATATATTAAATGACATCCACTAACTAACGTTTATATCATCCATTAATGGAAACAAGCACATTAAAGGGCACATATTATGCAGAATAGATTTTTTAGTCTCCAGTATGCGCATACAAACAAAAAAATGTTCCCTCCTTTTTGTCTGGATGGGGTTTAGCCATGCCACTCCGATTTATTTTTTCCTTATTGTGACCTCATATAAGAACATACCCCTCCCCCATGTTGCTCATTTACATAGACACTGAGACAGCGTGTTTGGATCAGGAGTGAAACAGAGGAACAAAAGAAAAAAGCATTATATGAGGTGTATTAATGCTCTAACTTTTTGGGGGAACTCGAGACCTTTGTTAACTTGTTAAAGAAAAAGTACAATAGGGGGCGTTTAACAGGAACTAGCATGTTTAGTGGGTGTCTCACAACTGTAACATATATTGTAGATATGTCATAAATGGATAAAAATAGCAAGTTGTTAAAATTTGTAAAGAAATAATTGTAATTGTGGGCAGGTTGTTGCAGAAAATAATCAAAACACCACAGTAATCACTGATTATTTTCCTATAACTGCATGTTTTGTACCTTACTTATGTCAATGTTGCTTCAATCAGATGTTTGGGTTAACAGACAGATTAGTCTTTTAACTATTGCTTCACTTTTTTTTGTTTTTTTTGTTGCGTGTTTAATAATTTTAAGGTTTCTGAATTGCTTCTTGTAAATAATATAATAAATAATGATTGTTAAAGTAACACTAACGTAAAACCTTGAGTCTTTGTTGTAGCAAAAGTCAGCATGATCGCGTTGACTAGTTAAGTTTTGTTACTTTTAATATTGCGCCACGTGTTAAGTTAGTTCAAGAGTCTGGTTTCAAACTTCACAATCGTGTAATAATACGGCAAAAGATGCGAGTCAGAGCTCTGAAATCTCGGCCGGCAGTTCAGCGAGGTCATATCAAGAATCAAGAACTAAAGTAATGGAGAGTGAGAGAGAAAGAGAGAGACAGAGAAAGAGAGATGAACCCTCCTCCCCCCCTGCTACCATCTCTGTTACACTTTGAAAGGACAGCACTTTGAATGTCATTCGACAATTTCCTTTTAATTAGAACCAATTTACAGAAAGATGCCCAGTAGCTAATCTTTACAGGATAATTAACTTCTATTTTCTTTACTTTTAATTAAAAACTGCGAAAGATTTCTCCGATCCATAAAGAATCGCGCTTTTGAAATGTTCATCAGACTTTAGCGCTTTCTCTTTGCCAGGGGTAATATTTAGATCTTATCCGTATCCTCTGTTCCCGCCAACTCACACGACTCTGCGCTTTCTTTTTTTCTTTATTGGGCAAAGGGGTGGGGGGGGGGTATTAAGAAGCGGAACTATCAATAGTAGAAATAAGAAGCTGAGAAGTAAATTGGAACTGAATTAAAGAGGAATTTATTGTGAATGAAACTCGGGAGGAAAATTGCCGTGTCAGATAATTTGTTAATTGAGGAATAATATGCTGTATACCAGGGATGGGAATCGCCAGGGACGACCCTGCGGTACGATATCAGTTCCTACTGTTGGTGCCGATTCGAATTTGTATTATTTACAAGATTAAAATTTTTAATTTTTTGGATTTTGGTTTTGTTGCAATTCTAAACGAACTTTAAATTGATAATTAACTTCTACAGCGCAGGATGCGGAGCCGTGAGAACAGTTAACAGAGCAACACCTATAGGATTATAGAGGAACTGCAGCATTTCACCACATCCAATGCAAAAATATATAAATTAAAAAGTTTTTTTATCACAAAAAAAATTGCGATACGTAACTGAATCCATTTTTTCTCTTCATTTCTACTGTATGTGCCTATGATTATAAAGTATATCAGTAGTGGTTGATTCACTAATTATAATCTAAAACGTGATTGTAGGAGGAGTGAGGATTAACGTGTGTCTAAGCAGGATTTGATAATCCAAGCGAAATATGTAATATTTTTAGCAATTAAAGGTAAAGTGAGTGATTTTAAATAGACATTAAATAGACAGATCTCATCTTGATTGGTCCAAATTTTTGTGGTTCACGTCATGTCCAGTTTGCCAAGTTGTGGCAAGTAATTTTTTTAAAGTGACGTCAAATATCAGACGTAAAAACAATTTCAAAGTCATTGACCTTCAATAGACACCTTTAACAGACTGATTTTTTTTTTCTAAGTATAGGCTGTGAACAAGAAAGCGATCGTAATCAAACTGATGGTCCAAATTGGCTCTGAAGCCAAGAGCAGGAGCTAATAAGAGCTCGCACCTGAGCTTCGGAGAGCACGGACGCTGTTGAACATTTGGAGGACGACCCCGGGCCTTTAATAGACTCCTGCGACTGCCAGTTTGGGTGGCAGTGTTTTTGTGTGTGTGTGTGTGTGTGTGAGTGAGTGTGTGTGCACAGAAAGTAAAAGCAGTGCAGAACACAGAGAGCCTGGCATCTGCCGAGGCCCAAAGGCACGCTCAGAGGAGCCTCCAGATTTTTAATGACCTAGTGAAATGCCAGCCGCGCTTTCATGCCACTCCAATTTGGAGGCGCTGGACATGGAAAGCACACACATGCGTCCTTAATACACACATGGACGCCGGACAAATTGCGAGTTTGGAAACTCGGAACACATCAGAGTTTTGTGCTCGTGCGTGTGTGTGCGTACGAGTGTGTGTGTGTGTGTGTGTGTGTGCATGATTGGCTACAGAAATTCTAATGATCTGTTGTTTGCGAAGATGACCTGCATTAGCAGTTAAATCTTTTAATCAGGGATCTTTGCCTTTAATGGAGGCATCCAGCAAACATGACCTAATTAAGATTTAACTCCGCATTTATGCCTTCATTAACTGTTAGTGTAATGATAAAAACACACAAACACACACACACTCACACAGTTTCGATTAACAGAGACATTTGCGGTAATGTTTCTGTAAAACTGAATGTCTCACGTAATTATTTCATTTAATGCGCACAGAAATACACAGTGTGTAATATTATATAATAATTATGATACCTTCAATAATAATATTAGTAATGAAAAGAGTCACTTGTTATTATAAATTATTGTATTTTATTTAATCTATTTATGAGATTTCAGTCACTAATGCCGAGGCAGACTTTCTTCCATGTATCAATGTGTGTGTGTGTGTGTGTGTGTGTGTGTGTGAGACACAGGTTTCTAAAACATTGTGCTGCCTGTATGAGCCCGAGCGCAGGATGGCAGCCATTTCTAATCACCAGAATTACATTGCTTAGCAACCAGAAGATCAAGTTAAACAATACGAGCGCTTATTCTCAGGCCTGGACTGCACACACACACACACACACATACACACTCACTCAAACACGCACGGGTGAACCAGATTCAGCCTCATCAGCTGTCAGCTCCACAGATGGCCTTTTACTTTGGCCTGCTGTCGTAACATTAGCTTCACATTTCTTTAATCACTGCACACAAGAGTTGATGAACAGACAGCCAATAAACAGGCACATGAAAAACAAACAAGTCATTCTGAAAGTTTAGAAGAAAAAATCAATAATCTAGACGATGCACCGAGGTTAGGTTTGGATCCGAGCTCCCGCCGAGTGCGGATTTGTCCCGAGCTCTGACTGAGGAGTAGTGAGATGAGGAAGAGACAATTCTCTTTTCCCCCAGTCTCCAGAAAGGAAGGAGACCTGGAGGACAGAAACGCCCGAAACTAAATCCTGTTCTTTATTCCTGCTTTCCTCTAGTCTTCACATGCACCTTTTTTTCCCCATCCTCTTTTTTTTCCCAGTCTGCTTTTCCTCCAATCCTCTTTCTTTAATTCTTTTTCACTAAATTCCACGAGCTCCTTTTCTCCAGTTCTACGTTCCTTAATTACTTCCGCTTTCTTCAGTCCTTCACTCTCTCAGTTCCTTTTTTCCCTTCATTCGTCATTTCCATGACCTTGTCTTTGCCCTGTCTCCTTTTCCTTTTCTCCAAATCTTCTTTCCTGAGCTTTTCAGGAGAGGAGGAAATAAGGAGTGGAGGAACGTAATACTTGAGGGAAAAGGAGGACAGGAGAAAAAAAAAGAATAGAAATAGAGACATGGATTTCGCCTTGAACTTCTGACCTCCAAGAATCCAGTCTTCCTTTTTTCCTTTCCTCTGATGCTTCAATCTGCCCCAATTTCTTCATAAATTTTTTTTTATTCGATTTAACTGCAATAATTTCATCCCTCGTTTTCTCCACTACTACTTTCCCAAGCAGGAAATAGAGGAAGAAAGAAATGGGAAGTGGGAAGTAACACTTTAGTTAAGGAGGACTGGAAAAAACAGAGAATGGACAAAAAAAGAAATAGAGAAATTGATTTAGTTTTGAACGTCTGAATCTTTTAGAATCCAGGCTTTCTTTTCTTTATTCGTTCTTTCCTCTAATAGTTAAAACCCCCTCCTCTTTCAGTCTTTTCAGAAATTCTTTCTTTTTGATAGTCTTTCTTTTCCGAATTCCTCATTTCTTCTTGTCTGTTCTGAGCATCAGAGGAAAAAAGGAACGGAGGATTTTTTTATCTTGAACTTCCGGAGCTCCAAGAATCAAGATTTCAAATCCTGTCCTTTATTCCTTCCTTCCTTCCTTTTGATCCTTTTTAAATCTCTCCAGCTTCCCTATTTTTTTCCCCTTAATTCCTTCTTTCTTATAGACTTGATTTCCTTCATTTCTCCTTCCCCCCTAGTGTCCATTTTTTCTAAGCACCGGAGCAAAGCAGGAATTGAGGAAAGAAGCAATGGAGGAACAAATGTTTTGGGGGGTGGTAAAGAAACGGAGAATGAAAGAAACTGAAAAAAAAAAGACATTTGAAGAAAAGAAATGAACGAATAAATTTTATCTTTAAATTTTGGACCTTCGAGAATCTTCCATCATCATATCCTTTGATTTATTTCTCCTTTTCTCTTTCCCTTATTTCTTTCATTCCTCAGCATGGCAGTGTGCATGGTAGTGTTTTAAAACTAAAAGAAATCTTTTAGTGATTGGTGTGGGGTTGTATGGAGGACTGTGTGTGTGTGTGTGTATGAATATGCGCCAACCTGGACCTTCTAACACCATGCCAGTCTGAGCCTTGGCACAAAAGGATCCTGGAACAACCGCTGCCAGGTCGGACGTCCCTATAGGCATGCGAGGAGCATTTCACATTCATGTTGGGTCTCAGGTGCTGGGCACGCGTTTACTCCCCTCCGGCCAGCCTCGTTCCCGATTTCAATAGCATGAAGAGATGAAAAAGAAAAATAATAATAAGATAAAAAAGCAGCGTAGGTGGAAGTGAAAACCTTTTTTTTTATTTTTATTTTTTTATTCTCGCTCGTAGAGATGCCTGCCTTTGTTCTGCCTGATTCAATTATTTCCGCCCTAATTAGGGGACGTCACAGAGTCCTGGTTTGAGACAGCGACACCACTGTGCCTCCTGCTGATAAAGTGCACTATCAGGATCAAACTCCAAACCGCATACACACACCTTCCCCAAACCCGCATCATACATTCAGGTCTAGTTTTAATTTGAGATCGTTTGGATGTCATGCTGTCTGCATGAGGTGCTACGAAGGGGGGGGGTTCAAGTAAAACCAGGACTTTTGATTGTGCAGAATAACAGAACAAAGTTATGGGAGTAAAAACTGACTTTATTATTATTTATTTATTTATTTATTTATTTTTATATATAATCAGCTTCTACACTAATGTACTTCACTAGTGCCTGGATACCATCAAGGTGGGAAGTTTTCTCAGTACGCCAGAGCCATGATCGGACTGCAGCTTCACATTTGAAACACTTGCCTCCCAGGAACTCCTTTAATTGTCCTTTCCTTTAATGACTTGTTTACCAAAGGCGTTCTGTTTTTGCAGATATTGTTTACCAACACCACTTTGACGTTACAGGACCTCGGCTGGGAGTTATTGCCAAAATCCCTGTACAGTCATGACCTCACTCCAAGAGATTTCCACATACTTGGGCGATTAAAGAGGTTCCTGGGAGGCCATGATTCCAGACGTGATGCAGGCAGTCCGATCATGAACTTTCTACCTTGATGGTATTCAAACACTAGTTAAACTCTGGTATTAGTGCATAAGTGTAGCAGGGGATTATATAGAGAAATAAAGTGAGTCTTTACTCTCATAACTCTGTTCTGTTAGTCCGCACAATCAAAAGTCCCGCTTTGACTTGGACACAAGTAAACAGTGGATAACACCAAGAAAGTGGACTCTATATTAACTAAAACACATTTCTTGTTAAACAAATGCTCTTTTGACCAGGGAGTTGCCACTGTCGCCTCTGGCTTGCTCATCAAGGGCAAACAATTTTAATTAAAATTTATATCCAGAACTTTTATTCCTATGAAGTTGCTTTGTGCTTTTATGTCCATAGCCAAAAAGCGCTTTACTAATAAAACTGAACTGAATACGATGTCTGCTATTTGTCAAAAGGCAAGCGTTAACTATCATGAAGGACATTTCTCGTTCTGAAAGAATTTTTTTTTTTACAGCATGAAACTTTTAAATCAAACCTAATCAACTTTGATGATTAGCTCCTTACCGGAAAAAAGGTATGACCTTTAAATAAGTGTGAGATTCTTTTACAACGAAGTTCATGTTTCATACGTTACCCACAATCCCGCAGCAAAAGTTAGAACTTTGTATTGTTTGTATTCTTGCTGTATTTCCATCAGCGTCATCTGCAGACGTAGACTGTCATGTCTAATGAATTCTCACTCACTCAACTTCTATACCGCTTTATCGTGTATTCAGGGTCGTGGGGGACCTGGAGCCTATCCCAGGAGGCTTAGGGCACGAGGCGGGGTACACCCTGGACAGGGTGCCAATCCATCGCAG
>JAQMYJ010000019.1:6444529-6507219 GCA_030014305.1 Clarias laeviceps | reverse complement strand
TTTAAGTGCATCAGATGAATTTGGCACAACTGGCAGATAGATTTGTAAATCATCTGCATACAGATGAAAAGAAACATTGTGCTAAATAATCGACCCTAAATAAAAAAAATGTTGATTGATTGATTTTAGTAAGAGTCAGAGTTAAGGGGCATGGCTGTTGCTCTTTAGCAAAGGAAAGGAGGCGTGGCCTGTGGAGTTTCAGTCATACTCAAAGAGGTGTGGCCTGTGTGTTTCAGTAAAAGTGAAGGAGGTGTGACCTTTGTGTTTTAGTAAGAGTTAAGAGGGGCATGGCCTTTGCACTTTAGTAAGAGTTATGGAGGTGTGGCCTATGTGTTTTAGTAAAAGTGAAGGAGGTGTGGCCTCTGTGCTTTAGTAAAAGTGAAGGAGGTGTGGCCTCAGTGCTTTTGTAGGAGTGAAGGAGGCGTGGCCTTTGTGCTTAAATAAAGATGCATTCCGATCAGCCTGAAGTGCCCCGCGAAGTATATTACATAGGGTGCTAAGCCATGTTAAGTGTTATTCCAAACTGCAGGGAGCGAAACTGTTGAGTTCAAAGGGAACTGCGAACGGTGTAGGGAACAAGTGAACAACAGATCTTCACTTCCCTGGAAAAGGGAATGAAAAATGTCCCATAAGTCACTGCATTTTGCTCGGTGGTGAAAAAAAATAAAGCTCAAAAAAGTATTTATATATTAATTATCATTATTATCGAGGGCAGCATCATATTAATTGGACACAAAAATAAAAATTAATTAAATCAACAAATCATTAGTATGATATAGGCTAGTAATCTACAAAGAAAAAAAATCTGTACATCTTGTAAGTTATTTAAAAAAGTTATACACTTTTCATTAGTATTTGTTTTATAATGGTATCAGTTTTTGTTTCAATAAATGTCTAATAGTTAATGTCCGCAGTGTGAAATTTCCACAGCAGTAGCAACAGGTATCCAATGTGCTTATGTTACCATGGTAACGCATGAAGGATGGTGACGTTGCAAAGGGTGTTCCGAATAGTAGAATTTTGCTTAGGGAAGTTCCCTTCACTGACAGTCCCTGCACACGGAGCAGGGATTAGGGAGCACCTGGTGAAGTACACTTCGGAATGGAACGCAGCTTAAGAGTGAAGGAAGTAGGCGTGGCCTTTAAGCTTTAGTAAGAGTGAAGGAAGCGTGGTCTCTATGCTTTAGTAAGAGTGAAGTTGGTGTGGTCTCTATGTTTTAGCAGAGGAAAGAAGACATGGCCTGTGTTTCAGTCAGAATAAAAGAGATGTGACCTGTGTGTTTCAATCAGAGTGCGGGAGGCGTGGTCAGAGCGAATGAGGCGTGGTCTATACGCTTTAGTAAGAGTGAAGGAGACATGGCCTCTGTTTTAATAATACATTTTTGTTAATGTACTTTGGGATGATCTCTCATACACACACACACACATGCACATACACACACGCGCACACACACAGGCAATTTAAGTGAGCTTGGCTGAAAATGTGTTACGGAAGTTTTTTTTTTTTATTATTATTATTTGTTTCAGGGCAGAAACATTACATATTCAAATGCACTATGATATTTTTTTCTTCCTGCTGCCTTAATGCGACTCAGGTAGCCGTAATTCCTTCAGAACAGAATTGCGGCAAAACAGTAATATGCAAATACAAAAATGTACGGCTACAAGCAAAACTCTGAATCATTTAGATTTAGAGAAATACTATTGCACATGGGGGAAAATTAATCACACAGAAAAGTGTCTCCTTTCAGATTGCAGCGCTGTATTACCCAAAGGCATGGTATGTAAATGGAAAAATCAACATTGTACCCTGTGATAAGGTGAACAAATTAATAAAAGTATTTTCTTCCCTGTTGCCGTGCTAATGTTGGTGTGAAAAGTCAGGAGGCAGTGAGCGAGCAACTTTTCCTCAGACACATTGTTCTGTGCTTCAGGAATTGACGCTAGGTTCAAAGCTGTTTTTTTATGCATAGTTTGGTGTGTGTATGTGTGTGTGTGTTGCACTCATGCATACACATAGGAATTTGTAAGTGAACGTGTGTGCGTATGCATCTTTATGTGATTAAATTGTGTTGAAGAAATGATACAGTGTAAAATCAAATGCACACAGTTCTCCGTTATAATCCAAGTTTATTGAAGTGTTTTTGTTTTCTGGCAATTCTGTCGTACATGAATTTTCCATAAACAACAAAATTCCACCTTCTATTTTGTTCTTCAGTGTGTTCACACACACACAAACATGAACTTTGCGTTTATTTTGGGAGCAAACTTGCTGCATTATGATTATTCGAAATGCTTTTATTTCAAGACAGAATACCAGAGAGCGCCTGATGATGGAAGGAAGATTTATATTTGTTAAATCAAAATCAGGAACTTTTCACAACATTTAATGCGGCTGTAAACAGTTAAAATAAAAGCATATCGTTAATTAACAAATTTAATTGGTTGACAAATTTGTGTAATATGAGGAATTAAGCATTGCGGTTCATGCTGTTATGGGAAAGTAATCAATTTCAGAGTGGCAGCAATAACTCTGCTTTATGACATCCTGGTTCTGGTTCATTTCCTAGAACAGCACTCCTCCCAAGTGTTTTATTTCTTATACAGTACAGGGTGTGTCTCTACACATAGGGGAAATTGACACTTCTCCACAAACTGTCTTCCAAAACGTTTCTTACTTGCATACAAGCTATCCCAAAAGTCTGTATCTATGGGTATTTTTCTTATTATTTCTTTCAAATTTTATACACAAGATGGTTTTGAAAGTAACAATAAAAGATTGAACAGAATTGGGCGTACTGTAACACCTCTGAACATATTTCTTTTGGGTCATCTGTAAAGATGTGAATTCTAGGTTGAGTGCTGATTTATTAAATTTTTGGCCATTTGATTTTCATTTTCATTTAGATACCGAATCAAAAACTGATCCAACGATCCAATTAATAGAATCAACCAACACAAGAAACATCAATGAAGTTCACACTTACTGTACGAGGTACTAATAAAGAGAAAGTAAGGAGAAATTACAAGGTATAACAGTAGTGTTTGGGTCTCAGGATGGTAAGAAATGTTCAATTATATGTAGACAATTAGCCATAATATCAACTGAACACTGATCAACTGTACATCAACTGGTGACAGACCCAAGGCTCACCCAAGCCCATAGGGACCAAATGCTGGCCACTATAGAAAGGCACTTGAACACCACAGGTGCACCACAGCTCACCACATGGGCCTCTACAGCCCAAGGCAGCTGACCCGGCATTCAAACCCTCCAGATCCCAATCTAATCAAATACTCATGAGATGCCCTGGACAAATAAGTCTGATCCAAAGGGGCCCCACCCTGCAATCCACACCAAAGGATCCTCTGTCAACACCCTGGTGCTAGATACCAATTGAAGCTCTGCGGAGCCTTGCCCCGAGGGGCCAGATCTGCCCAGGTGCACCAAAGGAAATCACATTGGTGGTTTTACTGTTATGGCTGATCAATATGTATGTACTGTATGTAATCACCACCTGAATTTAACTAAGTAAAGAGTCTTTCATTGGAGAATTCCTGCAGTAATTAATATGGTCCTACTGGTAACAAGTTATTTAACCCTAACTGATGTTGCGAGTAGCTTCACAAAGATGTTGTGATGCTGTGAGTAGCTTCAAAAACGGCAAAGATGTTACTCTGTTTCAGAAAGGTCAAACTATTGGCCTGCATCAAGCAAAGAAAACAACTTCATTTTTTAACATAAAACTTCATGTTAAATAACGTCATGTTAAATAACGTCATGTTAAATAACGTTATGTTAAATAAACACTATTTCCACACATCCAATGTGAAGAGGACGTAAGGGATTGGGATTAAACTGCTGTGTAGCCTTAAGAAAACTACTTATCAGTGATGCTACAGTACTCTGGAAAAAAGTTTCAATATGCCAGCGAGTATAAAGAAGCAATGGAAAATGATCATGTGGTCTGATGAGTCCAGATTTACCCTGTTCCAGAGTGATTGCCAAATCAGGGGTAGAAGAGTTGCAGATGAAGCAATGCACCCATCATGCCTAGACCAGGCGTAATCCAGACCTTAACCACATTAAGAATCTTTGGGATGTGCTTTACGTACTGTAGCGGTCCACTCTTCCAACAGCAAGACAAGATCCTGGAGAGAAAGTAATGCAACTATGGACGGAGATATTTATTTGCAAATTATGGTGGAAAATAAATATTTGGTCAATAACAAAATTTCATCTCAATACTTTTATATACCCTTTGTTGGCAATCACAGAGGTCAAACGTTTTCTGTAAGTCCTCACAAGGTTTTCACACACTGTTGCTGGTATTTTGACCCATTCCTCCATGCAGATCTCCTCTTAGAGCAGTGATGTTTTGGGGCTGTCGCTGGGCTTCACGGACTTTCAACTCTCTCCAAAGACTTTCTACAGTATGAGGTTGAGATCTGGAGATGGCTAGGCCTTGAAATGCTTCTTACGAAGCCACTCCTTCGTTGCCCGGGCAGTGTGTTTGGGATCATTGTTATGCTGAAAGACCCAGCCATATTTCATCTTCAATGCCCTTGCTGATGGAAGGAGGTTTTCACTCAAAATCTCACGATACATGGCCTCATTCATTCTTTCCTCTACAAGGAATCAGTCGTCCTGGTCCCTTTGCAGAAAAACAGCCCCAGCACAGCATGATGTTTCCACCCCCATGCTTCACAGTAGGTATGGTGTTCTTTGGATGCAACTCAGCATTCTTTCTCCTCCAAACACAAAGTTCTATTTTGGTTTCATCTGACCATATGGCATTCTCCCAATCCTCTTCTGGATCATCCAAATGCTCTCTAGCAAACTTCAGACGGGCCTCGACATGTACTGGCTTAAGCACGGGGACACGTCTGGCACTGCAGGATTTGAGTCCCTGGTGGCGCAATGTGTTACTGATGGTAGCATTTGTTACTTTAGTCCCAGCTCTCTGTATGTCATTCACTAGGTACCCCCGTGTGGTTCTGTGATTTTTACTCAGATCGAGGGAGATTATCAGTTGTCTTGTATGTCTTCCATTTTCTAATAATTGCTCCCACAGTTCATTCCTTCACACCAAGCTGCTTACCTATTGCAGATTCAGTCTTCCCAGCCTGGCGCGGGGCTACAGTTTTGTTTCTGGTGTCATTTGGCAGCTTTTTTGTCTTGGCCATAGTGGAGTTTGGAGTGTGACTGTTTGAGGTTGTGGACAGGTGTCTTTTATACCGATGACAGATGCCATTAATACAGGTAACAAGTGGAGGACAGAGGAGCCTCTTAAAGAAGTTACAGGTCTGTGAGAACCAGAAATGTTGCTTGTTTTTAGGTGACCAAATACTTATTTTCCACCATAATTTGGAAATAAATTCTTTAAAAATCCTACAATGTGATTTTCTGGATTTTTTTCTTATTTTGTCTCTCATAGTTGAGGTATACCTACTGTATGATGAAAATTACAGGCCTCTCTGATCTTTTTAAGTGGGAGAACTTCCTTAATTGGTGACTGACTAAATACTTTTTTGCCCCACTGTATATAATATGCTATTTTTTTAAAGAATGCCTTTGACAACGGCAAGCTTTTGAAGCTGTCAGAAGGTTGCCATTTACTTTACAGGCACTCCGACAGAAACTAATTAACAGATTCAAAAAGAGTGGAGTTCTTACAAACCGACTGAGAAGTGAACATCCACAAACATCCACTGACAAATTTCTCTTCTGAATGGAGACTTTTGGGACACCTTGTGCTGCAGTTCAGTTATTTTTGGAGCTCTGCTTCTTTTTATTTTGTATTCAAAACCCATTTATACGACCTGCCTTTGCTATTTTACTGAATATTAACAAAAATTTTATCTAAAATATAGATTAAAATTAAAAAAACATTAAACAAGTTCAGTAAACATTTGATGCTTATCAGTTGACTTACAGTATCAGCTGAATTGGGGTCGAATCATATTCATATTGAGTCATATATTTTTAAATATCATTGAATGTGATTTTTGTTTTCTTTAATATGGATGTTTAAAAATATGTGTGCCTTTGCCGCTGTTGCAGATTTTTACATGTGTGTGCACATCAAGCTACTGTAGTGTGTGTGTGTGTGTGTGTGTGTGTGTGTGTGTGTGTGTCTCATTCTCATGTGAGTCATCAGCTGCAGGCACAAGGAGATGAACCGTACATTATGTGACTCCACTGCAGTTGCTTCTCAACCACAATGCTGTTTTGTTAGATTTGGATAATAATAATAAAAAAAAAAAAATTACGATGCTTCAGTTTTTTTTTTAAATAACCTTTGTGCTTTGAAAAAGATTCATGTAGCTTCGTCATAATTTTTTATCTATTTAAAACTGATGATCTTTATGGTATAGCTGAATATAATAATAATAATAATAATAATAATAATAGTACCAGAGCAGAAGTCTCAGATGTCTGAAAGTGCAAGCTTCAATTCAGTTCAGTTTGAACCTAGCTGGAGTTCTGTAGCTTGACTTCAAAAAATAAAACAATAAATAAATAAACTTCTAGTAGATTGACTACAGTAGTATCTCTACAGAGTGTGTTTAAATAGAGATTGTACTGTGTGTGTGTTTAGGTCCCCTCGACGATGGCCTGGAAGAGGAAGAGGAGGAATGTGTGTCTGAGGGAAACGAGCTCGCAGCGAAAGAGGAGTTCTCGGCTGAGGAGAACTTCACGACGGACTTCGAGACAGAGAACCTCGGCTGCGAGGACATGGAGTACTTCTGCACTAAAGGTCAGAGAATGAAAAAAAAAAGTGCTGAGTCATTCTGGGAACAGTTAGCAGACTGCAAAAAATAGACATTTTGGCAAGTGAAAATATCTTGAATCTACCCAAATTCATCAGGGATAAGATTATTAATCCTATTTATAGACATATTTGCATTTTTTAAGCTTCACATTTTCTTAGAATTGTAATTATGAAATGCTAATTTTAAGCAGTCATTTCTACAAAAGAGGCTAAATTATCTGCCAAAAGAAAAAGAATGTTTAAAGCTTAAACATGGTACAATATGTCTAGAAATAGGCTGATAATCTGATGTTTGGTTTATTGTAATCTTATAATAAGAAATATTAGATACGTTTGACATGAATCAAGCAATTATTATTTTTTTATTGTTATTATCCCTTGGGATTTTTCCTGATTTTCTTCCTAATTTAGTCGTAACCAATTCCCACCCGTTATTATCAGCTCTCTATAGGCTCCCAGCTACGAGAGGCTACATCATCACCCGATATTCAAACTCGTGATCTCCGGATGATAAGACTTAAGATGGAGAGATTTTGGTTAGCATTCACCTAAAAATGCTAAAGAGGATAAAACTGAAACATTATTATACCTGAACGATAAGCTGGAATTTTGTTCATTCATACGATTAGTATTTTTTGTACATTTTTAGCGATTTGCTTCAAGAGCAGTTCTGTATTGTACGTACTACCTTTCTTTTTTTAATCTTTAATACTTTACTTGAGGCTTTTTTCCCTAATTATTTTGACTTTTAGGACATCCTTCATTCATTCATTCAGCTTCTACAACACTTTCATTCTGTACTTTTAGTAAAAAAAAATTACAATAGTAACCCAATTAATTTGTCAATGCAAACTAAATACAATCATTATACTGTAATATAATTTTTTTCTTGAAATCGATATAATATTGTCTTATTCATAATTTATACCAGGTTGTATTATTTTTTTTTACTTTTATTTAAAAAATGTAAGTAAATAAATTTAAAGGAAATGTACTACAGAATCATGTGAGGTCAAACTGCTATGACATATTTTCTTCAATCTATTAATTACAGTGACACCAGCCAATCCTGGGCATCTTTGTGCTCGTGTTATGTGGAAGAGGGCGGATAGCGCTTTCCTCCAAGTGTGTTACGGCACCATGAGAATCGATTTAAAAAAATGCAATTTGCTGGCTTCATTTGTCTCAGAGGAAGCACATTATGGGCTTTACCCAGATTGGTATTTATTGTATGACAGAGCCGACTGGTGAGTGCGAATTCTCCCACTTTCCCAAAGTGGGAAAAAAACAAACCTGTATATAGATGTTTCTGATATGGTTATATGAATTGTTTTATCATATCACCTACCTCTAGTGAAGAGGATACCTTTACGCCCATTACTTAGTACACTGTATGTAAGTAAAGGACAACAGTCAAGGCCACTTCTCTCCAGGGTTGGAATCATTTCTTTTCTGGCTGGTTAAGAAGGCCTTTTGGACCAAAGTCTGGGCATACACACTTCTAACAGGACCTCTGTGTCCAAGTTTGTAGCCACAGGGTTTGGTATTTGATCCCTGTATTTGAGGACAGTCAGAGAGCTGGCTAACCCTCACATCTTACTGTAGCCAGCTTCCGCCATGAGGCTGTGTGTTTTTGGGCAATGTTGCTAAACTTTCAGCAAATGCACCAAGGCTATGCACACACATGAAAACAAAGCCAGGCAACCAGTTCACTTGTTCTTTGAACTCTGTTTCAATTAGCCCTCTATTCTTTTTATTTTATTTATTTCATTTTTTTTTGGTCACATCACATCACCGTAGGAACTTGCTTGAAGTTACAGGGCTGTCAACCAGACAACCCCCTCCACACACATACACACACACACCTTTTCTCCACCCCAGGTGTACCCGACTTCACTCGCGACCCATCACCAGGAATTTGACTTTTTAATCAGCAGCTTGTGCTTTGAATCGGCCCTGGCCTTCAAAAGACGGGAGTTTTTAAATTACGCTTCTGTCACGCTGTTTTAAAAAAACCATTGTGCCTAGTGGGATTTTTTTTCTTTTTCGCAGGGCAATTCTTTGAAAAACATCATCCTTTTATGTTTTTACGTTAGCTATGCACACTAATAATTATTTCCTTTTGTTGTTGAAGAAAAAGAAAACAAAGCAGGTAAGTGGGGGAATGTTAATAGCGATGACATTGGCATTGTTTAATTTCAAGGTTAAATAAGGTTTATGTGGAGTTTTTTTAGGGTATAGAGGGTTTAGAAATTTGGCAGGAATATTAAATACAAAATCAATCATTTGTGCTAGGCATAAAATAAGTCTAATTGTACGTGTTTTTTGGACTCATTTTAGGGCATTTTGTTCAGTAACCATAGTGAACGTATGCAGTTCAACAAGGAACAAAGTCATTGGCCAGAAGTAAAACTGATCATTCTCTCAGTGTGGGAGGAGGGACATACGCTCTCCCTCCTGTCAATTACTGTGACATTGGGCAATCCTGTGTGATCATGTATGCGAGGGAAGGCGGTAGCTCTTTCTTTAGCAGTTTGAAACTGTATGGCATGGTCTCCAATGAAGCATTTGATTACCTGCAGCTGTGATATAACAGGGAAATGCTAGCTAATGGGTGAACATATTAGGTCAAAAAAACCTTCCAAACAAAGAAACAATAAAATGGCCGGGTAACTATGAATAAAACTGGACAACAAAACTGGACTTGATGTCTAAATGGTTGCAGTGGACATGATTTGATTTTAACATGGCAAAAGGCCAGGCTTCATTACACAAAAAATCTAGGGTGAGTAAGTTTATTATTCTTGTATTTGCTATTAGTAGCAAAGACCCACATCATCACGTTTTGTTTAAAACTGACTTCAGAGCGGGTCACATTAGCTTTTGATAGTTCCTTTCTTTTGCACGAGGAGGTTTAGCAAAAATCTTTAATTTTTAAATGACTGTGCACAAAATGAAACCAACACTGTCCTTAAGTTCTGACTATCCCATTTAGGAGATGCTTAAGTAATCTTGGCCTTGTCATAGTCGGACCACGTACAGTATGTCAGATTTCCCAGTTCTTCTCCTATCTTCCCTAATTCTATAAGTCCCCATTTTCCTATCGCAGCTCTGTAATTCTCCAAATGTCCCCTCCTTATTTAGCAAGAAGTGCACGCTCATCAGGTGTAGCCATTTTTTCCCTCTTGATCCTCTTCTCTATTAGATCTCTTTTAAAAGTCATTTAGCCCTGAGTCGAAATGGCTTAAATATACCCCACTTATGCCAGAGCGACGAGAATTAAAAGCGAACGCAATCCCAGCGTTAAACGGTTTACGCGTGTTATTCCGCCCTTATATGAAGACAGAGAAGAAGGGCCCTCTTGATTAAGTGAACCCTCTCCAAAGTGACGGCGTGCTGTAATTAGTGCTGAATTGAACGTCTCCTTTCAATAGGAGCCACTCTTCCCTGGGCCTTTATCAGTCCCAGTGACTGTAGAGGAGAATAAGGTCTCCAGTGAGCAAGCTTCCATCGAGCTCCTAACAGAGTAACTGAGAATCTGCGTAGCCCTAAAATGGGCCTGTCACGGGGCAAACCTAAACCCTCCATCAAAAGTTTCAGTCCATAATAGGTATTAAAAGCTCAAAGCGCAAAGAACGAAGCTGTCATGTTCATTAACATAGCCACGCTCTTATTAGTGGTGCAAAATCGCAAAGCCTCTTATAGTTATGGAAGGTCAAGAAACTGAATGCCTTTTGAGGTTTCTTAACGTGTAAGGTGGAAAGGGGTGGGGTTAAGGAAAACTGTTGCATTTTGAAGCGCTTTCTTTGGCGTTCCTTCTGGTCAGTGACGCTTTGTCATACAAGCAAGTACTTTGATTAAATTATTCTTAGTAGGTATAAGCTAGTATTATATGGTCTAGTCTACTTGTTGGAAAACATTTTTTTAAATGAGAAGTTTATAACATGACCAGGCTAAGTGAAATTCTCTTTAAAGCTCTGAAAGTGCTTATGGACCAAATTCTGTCGTTAGAAAAAAAGCTAATTCAAAATCGAACAGGGAAAGTGAGGAAGTAGGTTTAAGAGAAAGGAAACGTCTGCAGCAGTCGATATGGGACTGAAGATCTAAAACAGCAGTGGTGAATCAGCGTGCAGACATCTAAGATATAATGTAGGGTCAGCTGTCAGGGCGCTGTTTGTATCATAAAAGGCAGAGTTGTCCAGAATTCCCCTCAGAGCTCTAATAAACACTGTTTCCTAGTTTGGCTACCTTTTAAGGCAAAACATTACAGGTGAATATGATGTACTTACTGTTTTACATTTATGTATTTCTAATAACAACATAACAATAACAAAATTCTTTGTTGTTTTAATCATAAAAAATCCTTTTGTAGATGTATGCAATAATCTCATTTGAACAGTTGATATTGAGATGTATCTGCTACTTATGCTCTGTAAAGCCTTCAAAACGGCTCTAATCTGAGTGGCTGGTTGTTAATTGGTGATTTCTGAGGCCGGTAACTCTAAATGAACGTCTCCTCTGTAACAGAGGTCAGTTTTGGTCTTGCTTTTCTGGGATGGTCTTCATGAGAGCCAGTTTCATCATGGTGCATGATGGGTTTTGAAAATGCACTTGACAGTACTGTTCTTCCAAGAACTGTTTCAGAACAGCTGCCTTTGTGTCTTAACATAACAATTTACATAATTCCATCTTTGATAGTTATGAAATCTCCAGTATTGTAGAAAATAAATCACAAAATTAAAAACAGTGAATTAGAAAATTGTGTACACACTTTTGACTGGTACACCAATCAGCCACATTAACACAATGTAATATTTACACATTGGCATTGATGCCGGTAAACTGGCGACAGTCATGGGCACCCGAGGTTCATTTATGCCTGTGGGGACCAAAGACCAACCCGTCTTGTCCAATCCCACAGAAAGGCCAATGCAGCACAAATTGCCGCACATAGGGTTGAAAAAATCCCAAGGTCACTGGCCTGACCTGCAAACGCCCCAGATCCCAATTCGAACAAGTACTCATGAGATGCACCGAACAAACAAGTCCAATCCACAGGGCCCCTGCATCCTACAACACCCAAAGTATCTGCTGCCAACATCCTGGTGTCAGACACCACAGCACACCACAGTCTTTGTGGAGTCATGGACAGGGGCCAAAGCTGCCCCTGTAGCACCATGGGAACCAACATCTACAGAAGAGATGTTTAGGTAAAATCTAAGATAAAACAATAGATGTAAAAGGAATTAGTCTACCTGTTTCTACCTGTGGTGTCTTGGCATTGCTTGCACGGCCCCAAAATGTCCCAGTAATGCATGTAAATGGCTATTGTCATACTAAAATCTTAAAATTAGGAATCCCCATTTCTGATCATACAAAGAGAAAGACTGTGGAGAGTCTATTTCTGAGTGGCCACTTTAAACTATCTGGAGGGTGTTTCGGCTTCAGTGGAGCCACCGCGTAGTCATGTACCATGAAATGGTCGAGGGGCTCCAGTCAATGGCTTCACAAGTAATGGTATTGAAACAGCATAGTTTGGTGTGAAATGAAGTCTCTGCCACTGAATAGATCGAGCTGAGCACAGGGATGTGAATAAACATGAGATGGAGAGCAGGGACCTATCGAGAGCGAAAATGGAAAAAAGGGACCCCAATACTCCATAGACATGACCTTGCCTTTTCTTTCATGATTAACGAAGCGCTCTTCAAACAAGGGTCTGCCTGGCCATGGTCGATTCCATGTTTATGGACGGCGAAAAGTGCAAGAAGGCACCAAGTTGCTCATCGGAATTTACACTCCCTTGTCACGTCCACGTCTATAATATTGAGGCAGTGTTTTATTTCCTGGATGTCATCATTTATATAGTAACTGTGAAATTTCACCTTCCTTCTAAAGATGAGTGGAAGACCACAAACGTCAGACAGATTTCTTATCTGTCCAGAGTTTCACAGAGTATAACTGGCTTTAAAGAAATGGCGCACAACATATGATTGCTTCTTGGCCCAAAACTCTGTGGCTAGAAATATGTTAATGTGAAGGTCAAGCCCGATAACAAGCTTTGTAGGGAAGAAGACTTGGCTGCTTGTGTTAATTTACAGTAGGTAGGAGATCGTAGTCATCCAGTAAGAACAAAGAAGGGGTCACTCCAGAGCTTACCAAACAGTGGTCCCATGGTTCTCAAAGTGGACTCCCAGAACCCTCATGGTTCTGTGAAATATATCCAGGGGTTGGTGGAAATCACAATCCACTGTTAGTAGTGTGGGGAGTGCGTAGCCATTCCATAATCGCTCATCAGTTTGAGTAAATCAATCGCTATACAGCCAATCACGGGCGTCTGTGAGCTCGCGCAAGCGGAAGGAGTGGATAGCGCTGTCCTCCGAGTGTCGAACAGTAGCCTTGATGTGGAAGACCCCTAGTGACTGTTGGGAATTTAATATGACTAAATTGGGGAGAAAATTCCCAAAAATCCCCAAAGTGAACTTCAATTTATTCACAAATATTGACAAAGTTTACATGACACAGCTGTCAAAGAAAAAGTACATGTTTATTGTAGGCCAACTAGTATTCAGCGTTGTACGCATACTTACACATATCATGATTTTCATGTTAAGATTTTCCTTTCTTGGTGGTTTTCCTTCACCAATATACATTGAAATCCTGGAGCGGTCTTTTTCCAGGAATACAGGTCACCATGAGATGCATTGGCTGCCATTAAACATGTGATTTGACATTTTTTATAATAAATTGCTTAAAATGCACAGGCAAATCAACCGATTATCGACCATAATCCATGGTAACTCCATCAATATCCATCATCATCATCATCATCATTATCATCCTCAGTTAATAATATTACTGTAGTTATTAGCAAATTTGACTGGCCACTTGCCATGAATTCATTTTATTATGAAAACCTCTAGGACAAGGAATGTTCCTGGAGACAAAAATGCCGGTAAATACAGTATTATTGTACATATTCAAATCTAGAGCCTAATATTTGAATAGTTGTGTTATGGTAAAAATCAAATATGTGCAGATTTAGTGATCTATTTTATTTACATTTTTTATGTTAAAGTGGTCCCTGAATGCAAACTTCCATGTTAGTCAACACAAAGCTGCAAAGAAAAACTTACTTGTAAACTATATGAACTAATATTAGGCTTTAGACAAACCAGAGCTGATGGTCTAGTGGGGAAAAGTTCCAGCATGGTACAAAAGGTTTGTATAACACCATGACTCTTCAGACTGATTTTTTAAAAAGGTAATTCTATCAAACACAAGCGATATGGTTAGACATTTTTCAAAAAGAATAAGTTGGAAGAAAATGTATGCCCTTTGGTATACCTGTACCCTTACTCCTAGCCTTTTGATACTATTTTTGATAAGCATGTATAAATGTCCAAGAGGTCTGCCAAATGCCTAAATGTAAAATGTAAATGAAAACTTGTATAAGTCATTTTGTCCATTTGCCAGAATTTATCCAACCATTGCTTTTTTGCTAAGAAGGAAAGAAGAATGAAATAATTCCCTCCTTGTTTCTGCTACTTCTGCGCTAATTAGGATCATGCCTCCCAGACTGTATCCCTTCAGCGACTTTTTTCCAACAGCAGACGTTAAAAAAAAAACAGAGAAGAATGTAGATTTGTGTGAAATTCAGTTTGCCAAGACATCTCGTGAAGCTGGAGAAGGAAATGAATTATTAATGTTATTTAAGTATGCCAGTCTAAATGAGACAGATCTCCACACTCCCAGACTGCATCTAAAGCGAAGAGCTCGAGCAGGCCGAAGCTCAGAGCCCAACAGGACTGGCAGAGTCTGTAATGACGGTGAATTTATAGCTCTCGGAGGAAACAGAAGCAAGATCTTTCACTAATCACTTCTCTCCACCAGGGTGTTTTGTGAGATTTTGCAGGATTTTAGAGCCTCACTTGCTTTTTTTTTTTTTTATCCGTTGATGGCATTTGAAATTTGTTTGGGATGAGTTCAGCAAAAGATTTGTGTACCATGAGACATCAGTGAAAGGAAATGTGAAATGTGAGTTGAAGGACATTCTGACTTGATTTGACTTCCAGGATTGTAAAGGTTTGTTGTTTCTATTCAGGGTCAGTATTGTTAGAATATAAAAACAGGATGATCATGCCTCAAATATTGATACATCTGATAATTGAAACTGTCAATATTCAATTGCGATCCTCCACTTTTTTCATTCTTCGTAAAAGGAAGCTCTCTCCTCTCAACATATGTCTGTCTCAGTTTGTTCCGGATTATGAGGCTCAGATCTCCTTAAAATCTGCAGATTGACGTTTTCAAGGGCTGCGCCAGTGGAGTCAGTGCTGAGAGGCACGTGGGAGGTGTGTGTGTGTGTGTGAGGTGTGTGTGGGGGGGGGAGCCAATATGACTTTGTTTCTACCTTGCTGGAGGAGGCGTTTGTGTAAATCGCCTGTAAGCCTATTGACCTGTGTAACATTATGCTGGGGAGAATGTCCGATTCGCATGGACAAGCACACACAATCATGACATTCTCAGTCTTCTATTGTTTGGCCTGCTTTAATCATACATTCATACTGTTGGCAAACAGCACTCATCTTTTTTCGCAACTGGACTTCTAGCTGAAATTAGGACTTCTATCTGTATAGCGCATCAAACAGTACCACTTTTCCTCTAAGCTCTTTGTGGTATTCCATGAATTCTGAAGTTGACTTAATGCCATCAATTCTTCTTAGCATTCTGTGTTTATCAGGCTATTATACTGTATTAGTACATCTGGAACGTAGTCTCATGCCAACTCCTCCTATATTCTAGGAAACCCTCATCAAGCCTGGCGACATTGTTCTCTCAGAGGTTGCCGTTCGGCGATTGTGTTTAAAATGCATTGCAAACAGCGCGAGATAGAAGCCAGAAAATCCTTAATCACTGCTTAATTAAGGAATCATCTTGTAGCTTCATTTCCTGAGCGGTAATTAAACAGTCGCAATACGTTTCGTTACAGGGCTTACATGTTCGCCCCAGATCAAGGTAGTGCTTTTAATGTTATCTGCCTGGTTTCCTCTGTCTCTCTTTTTCTCCCCCTCTTCCCTCTGACTACTTAGTAGAGGAACTGTTGATACTTGCCTTTGTTATCCTCATCATTATACATGAGGAGTATGTGAAGGAGGGACTCTGGGCCTGACAGTACAAATAGTTACAGAGAGTAATAGGGAAGGAATGGAAAGAAAAAAAAAAGAAAAGAATGAAGCTATGACCTGAGTAGGAGCTTGCATAAGAGAAATCCAGGTCACGCTGACCTCATGTTCAGTAACTAGGACATGTCTGCACACTTCTCGTGCCTGGCAGCCCAGAGCCAGCCAGAAAGACGCGATCCTTTTTGGCCGTGTTTACCCGCCGCCTTTGAAGTGAGCCGAGGCTTAACTGGCTTACGGCCAGCATGGCGAGGGACTTTCGATCTGTAGATTAACCCGTCCGAACGGGCTCATATTTTACCGCCGAGCACCACCGGGGCCGTTCCAGAGCGTTAGAAAGGTCACTTCCACATCCTGTGCCATTCCGTGCTCCACAGCGAGAGACAGGAAACGTGTCAGGCTAGCGTGAAAGAGATCTTCATTACGAAACGGCACTGTTAAAGGAGGGTTTCTTATCAGCAGTGACAGTCGATCTGGTTTCCTTCTGCTGTAAATCTTATCAGTTGTTGTTATACAGAAAATCTCGGCTGGAGACGCGTCTGCTTCCAGTTGAGGTTTTTGTCCGTGGATGATCACACAATCATGCAGTTTACATATAAAGATACAAAAACTATAGTTACAAGGAGATGAACTGCAAATGAAAGCAATTAAGTATGTTTTTAAAAAAAGTGGGCAGGAGGTAAAGCATTGATTAAAAAAAGACTTCTTCTTCTTATGTACATTTGATGTACGTTTTATTTTCAGTGATTGTTCAGATGTTGTTGAACATTTCCTTGTAATCAATATTAATGGCAGAGTTTCTCAATGACATCTACATCATGAGCCAAGCATCTTTTATGCATATTTTTTCCCCACTGTAAAAAAAATGACGTCATTTCAAGCTCTGACTCTGCATTACCCGAAGCAAGTCGAAAGCAGCAACAGATTCACAGAAGATTCCCTTTACAAACTTGTTGACTTGTCATTAAGAAGTCATTAATAACTGTTTTTTGTTCTGTTACCTTAAAAATACTTCTCGTTCCACGTTATAAGGGAACTTGAGCCAAGCATGAAAACTAACCTCAAATTTGTTAAGCATGTTTAATAAAAAGTCTGACAGACCAAGGATGACGGTAAATAATTGTAACTTTTTGGATTCTTGTATATCTGATTGCTTCTCCTTTTATGGGATTTCATCTGTAGCTTTTCCGAACACTTGTAAACAACACAAGACTAAGTACCGGAAAAGCTTCCCCCTAATCAGTGGCCTAAGATTGACTGATGTAGAGTCATTTTTAAGATATGAAGGATGATGCTAGAAGTCGATGTGCCCCCACTTAGGACGGGACCGTAGCCAGAACAGGCATGTGGGGGAGGTTCTGCTTTTAGCTACAGCATATGGCTGGAGAGATACAGAGAGAGAGAAAAGAAATCAGCTATATATCTCATCTTTACTTATCACTGCATTTTTCTTTTCTGGAAGAGAGAGTTGCTAAGGAGGAAAATTGCTCAGTCTATTTTTGTCCTGTTATGTTATATGCCACAGTAGCTATAAACAGCAATGACACTGGAGACTCCTTCCATGAAATAAACCAGTCAATATTTATAGAAAACAAGTCAGCATATGAACAAATGTATGTTTCGAGAAGGATATACAATATTTAATATATTTATTATTATGATAACTTAAATAAATGATCGAATGAACATTACAGTCATAACAATGAACCTAAATCTCAGATTTGAATTACGGATAAAGTTGCCGTCAATATAAAAGCCATTATAAATTTCTTTCATATTTAACACTTGGGGAAACCTAAATATATATATATAAATATATTCAATTCATATATTTTTTTGCCTTTTTACATTAAGGACACAGGTAAGGATAATTTACCGTCATGCTCACTGGAGCTTTACTTTTACATTGATAACCTACAGTAATATACGTCTTTTTGTACAGCGTCGTGTACATGCAGGAAATTTGCCGTGTGATTATGTCCAGCTGAAATGTCCTGGTATCAAAGGTAAGGAAACCCAATCCTGTGGAACTTGGGGCACAAGGCGTGGTAGACCCTGGATGGTGTGCCAATCTGTGACAGCATACACAAGCACACACACAAGAACATGCAAACTTCACAAAGGAAACCATTCTGATTGAGCTTTTTTCCTCACACTATCATACCAAACAGCATAGATAGAGCAGAGCGAGAGAGAGAGAGAGAGAGAGAGAGAGAGCCAACGGAAATCTTTAACTTGGTGCGTCTAACATCGCCAGATGGTTCAGAGTTGCCAGATATACAGTAGCATTTCCAGGCTGTGCAAGAGATTTCAAAGAATCGGTTCCACTGCTGGTCGCCCTTGGAGTAGAAGGCCAAGAGTGACAACGGGAAGACAAGACAGACTCAGAATTTAATGGCATCATTTCAGAACTTCGACACAAAATCCTGCCGCAGTAACAGAAACTTGATATTAACTTTGTGAGTGTTGAAAACGTTGGTCAACTTTACGCTGTCAAATCCAGAATTTCTCTGGAGCGGAACATTTTGAATTTGTGGTACTGATGGACACAAATTTATAAAATGTATAAAATTTAACAAAAATGAATTATTGAATTCATTTTGCTACTTTTGCTGATAATGTATAACATACTAACTGAATAAGATTAATGAGGTTTTGACCTTTTTACGTTCATAAACCGTTGCTAAGTCGCTACATTTGATGCTTAACAATGAATCTAAGCAGCATTCTCTAGCTCAGTAACAGGCTGCTCAACACCTTAATGCCGACACACACACACACACACACACAGATCAAACAGTAATAAACCGTCAGCTTTTTCTCCCCACACCTCCTGTATCCTCCTTTACCAGTGGGGTTTCCTATCTCCTGCTTTCTCCTGGGAGCGCCATTCGGTCAAACAGCCTCTAAACTTATTCACTAGAGTCAATGGAGATGTCCAAACCTCTCCTGTGAGAACAATAGACTATTTTAAAATAGAAGACACATCAACATAGGTCCCTCATGCTTCAGTCTGCAGTGACACAATCAACTGAATTCATTATTTACTGTATATAAGAATTATTATGTACTGTATTATGAACTTGTTGGTCATGCATACAGTAGCTTTTTTTTCTTGTATTTTAATTGTAATTAATCACCAAGGCTTTTTTTTTTCATCCGTTTTTAGTTATCCATACTCTTGCGAAACATCTGGGAAACACTTACAGCAGCTATAAACATCCCCTCATTGTCTCCTTAACAGCTCCTTTTTCGCCCCTTTATAGAAGTGATGTCACGCTCTGCATGTTACAAAGAAAGCAGAATGCACAAAGGCGTCTGTCCTGTCACAGCCCATTGTGGAAAACATACCGACTGCGATGAAGCACCGACACTGCACTTCCTTCTATAAATATAAAATAACACCTACTTACAGAACACATCACCATCACCATGCCAGTGATTCTATATTATTTATATTTAAGCGATACCACACGAGAAGGAGTGCTGTACTGCTGGATATAGCGTGGTTGCGATGCTGTCGTAGGCAAGAGGGCACGGACCGAGTGCCGAAGGCATCGCAGTCATGCTATATCCAGCAATACCGCAATACGGCCTCGATTTATTATCAACAGATTATGATTGGTTTGTTTATGTAACCTGTTATTTTGCTCCTCCAACACTCATCCTTCTGCAAATGCCGAAACTAACTGCCGACCGAATGTTAGCGTTATTAACACGGGTGGAAAAAGTTTTCAATTGTTTTTTAAACTATGGAGGTGGTGGACAGTCCTGTAAATCTCGTAAGTTTCTCTTTATGTCTTCACATATTCCGCTTTAGAATATCAGCTCGGTTAACTTCCAGTTAACTTCGCATAACTCAGTCGAAACTAACTATTGTATGATAAATAAAATCATGTGGATTTTTTGACGTAGCATTGCGTGTGAATGAGCTGTTATTATAGAGACTATAATGTTTTAGAATGAGCGCATTGATGTAGAAATGTGATGTACATTGTAGTCAGAGATAATGTCATAGAAATCAGCTTTGAGTATTCTTTGTTAGTTTAGCTTGACCACGGATCAAGAATTCTTCACTAGATAGATTTGTGGAGGTGTCTTGTTTTTCTTTTTTGTTTGTTTTTTTCAAAAACATTTTTTAAGATTTGCATTTCCAGAACTAATTAGATAACGCATTATACATGTATTTGCAATAACAGTATTGACCAGTATTGTGTAGGTCAAGGCGTGTGATCCACAAGACCTCTGAAGGCATGTGCTGCAGTATCACGTCTGCCACAACAGATTCCTTAAATCCTAAGTTGTGAGGTGTGGTCTTCATGAATCTGACTTCTTCGTCCAGCACAAGTCACAAATGCTGATCGGATTGTGATCTGGGAATTTGTAGGCCAAGTTACCATCTAGAACACTTTCTCATGTTCCTCAAACTGTTCCTGTGTGGCTGGGTTCGATCCTGATATGCCATTATAATGAGATTCTTCACTTCACTTGTTAGTGGATTTAATGTTATGGCTGATTTAACCTGAGATTTAAAAAGTCTAACCATATATTTAAAAAGTATATATATTCGTGATTGTGCTATAAAATGAAATTTCTTAAACAGGTGTAACCACTTGCTCTACAAAAAATATGTTTTGTCATTATTTGTATCATCTAGTTAATTAAGGAGCGCATATTATTTTTTTATTAGCACTTCAGAATTGTTTTAACAGCTGTATTACGAGGAAATACATGTAAGAGACTGTCTCTTTACATATTCTAGGAGAAGAGACCAGCAACAGAGAGATAGGAGACACAGACATGGAAGGACAGAACGACAAGACCAGACCTCCCCCTCTGGAACCGGAAGAGTGGGACGGTCCAAGTAAGTGTCCTTAACAGACTTGGGTGGATCATATACAGAAAGAAAGGAAAAGAAAAGATTTTATCCGCTGTATTGATACCCAATTTATCATCACTTGACAGCTACTATCACTTGACAGAATTTTATAAACTATATACTAAGTAATATAATATTTTTGTTGCATACACAGCACATACATCTAAAGATCAAAACATTGACTCCAATAGAAGCAGTCAGTACAAGTGAACAAACCCAAAGTGTGCAGGCTTGAAGGTCTCGGATCATTTCGCTCTCGCTATCTGGCAAGGTTCGGATGACATCAGATCGTCCCTGGCCTTCCTTCAAGCATTTAGCCCATTAGCTACCGGCTAGTAATCACTTGTAAGCAGCCCATTATGACACAGTTTAAATGAATCCATCTGGGATCAGGGGATTTAAGCCATTCAATGGCAGGGCATCTAAAGATATCCTTGACAAGGTAAAACTCTTGAGCAGAAGCTTTTAATGAGCGCTAAAATTAGCCATCTTCAGCTGCACTCATATAACTCAAGTAAGCCTTGTCATTGTTGCACCTTATAGACCAATTAAAGGGAATAAAAAAACTGTAAGTAAGTGAAGTGTTGGACCATGACCAAAGCAGCTTCAATACAACTCAAATGTATGCAAATGTACAGAAATGATAAACAGCATCATTGGTGTTCGGTTAGGTTTGGATTTGTTGACTGGGGAAGACACAGCATATGATTTACATCATGTTTTTACTAAGCAAATAATTCAGGAAGCCCTTATGCCCTGTGGACAGGTCATCGTAGAAGAAGCCATGCCATCCAAATGTGTCATCATTCAGTTCAAAGCCACGCCAGCTAAATGAATAAGTGTCCCCCAACACTTTACAGTTTCCCCCCTTTAATTTCGTCCCATCTGTAAATAAATCTTGCAACTAATCTTGAAAAGAATTTCACAAAATGATGACTGTATGAACATCGATCAACCTTTAGTAAAATAACTCGCCTTGGTAAGCCCAGGTGGCCAAATTGAGAGAGATAGAGAGAGAGAGAGAGAGAGAGAGGTCTGTAGAAATTCTGACACTAAATGCTCCAGTGATCCAACAAGCGTCCTAAATTGGACTAAATTGCATTTTGAGAGAACCTTGTATAGACCATTGGAATGATGGACTTAAATTAACTTATTATCACCAATGAATTATAAGAGAAGTTAGCAGGGTTGAATGGAACGGATTAAATGGCTTCGCTCCAAAGCTTTATTGCATGTGTGTGCTCTCACATGTGCTGTGCTTCCCCAACAGAAAGCTTACGCACACACAAAAACATATTTATCGTTTCTTCTTGAGGAATCTCATTTTGCCATGCAGATTTTCTCCCCGTTGCTTTCTCAGAGGGTTTGAAGAAAAAAAAATAGTTCTATCTTGTTTTTTTTTCTCTCTCTCTCTTCTCTATCTTCTTAAAAGTCACTTCATCAAAGTGATGGATAATGCATCGAACAAGATATGAACATCAGCAATTATTGCTCGCCAGTGGCGTCCGGTTGCCGGTCGGACCAAATATGATTCGCCTTTAATGCATGTGACCTCTGCAATTTATTGCAGGTACATACAGTTAAAAAGAAGAAGAAGAAAAAAAAGTAGATTCCAGCAAGTTGGAAGCCCCCCTGGGGGTGTGTATTTTTTTTAACACTGACAGTGAATCAGTGTTATCGTTCCCATATCAGATAATGCATTTATCATTAAATTTCACATTTGCATTTCAATCTGAGGAAGGAAATGAGCATTGGCAGCACACGATAAGAGCACAGGCGACGGCTGGTAATAAAGCATCTCTGCGATCACGCGTCAGGCAAGGCTGAGGGGGTCAGGCCCACAACTACAGGGGCCAGCGAGAGGAAAGAGAAAAAGGAGGAAGCATCACGTCCAAAGCAGGGCAACTGCGAAAACTAGTTTTTCAAAGACAGACAGATGGATGTGTTGGTGTGGTTTGGAGTAGGGTACTATAGGTACTACAGGAAGAGAAAGATAGAACGGAGAAAAGAAGCTTAGACTTTAATTTATAGAAGAGTTGAGTTAGTCTTTGCATTTTTATGGAAATTTATTTTATTACATGGGAATTAAGAAAGGAGAGAAAATTGTAATAAGAAACGAGGTATAAAAACCTTACTGATTAGCAGATCTTATGTCTAGGGTACATGTTTTTAATTCATGGCTCTCTGTTGGATACGTACCCAACAAACAGGAGAAAAAAGCTTTACTTATTATTGTTTTTTGGTATGTAGCTTGTATTTAAACCATGCATTTCTTGGTGATTCGATGCACCGCATCACTACACAAATCGGCATGCTGCACTACACAAATCGGTCCAGGAGCTATCAGGCTGGTGGGAAATCCTTGTTTTTGCTACACATACAGTATTAACTAACATACATTGATGACAAACTACTTTTTAGAAAAGTGCAGTGCTAAGAAATAATATTTTGTGGTTAAACGTAGCAAAACAAAATAAATATATTAGCAAGACACAATAGCAAGCCATTACAAAATAATAACGATAAAGTTTCTCCATGTACAGACAAAACACAGCGTCTTGTAGACTAAACAGCTGAGGTTTGTTTTAGGGTGCAAACACTTTGTTTGTAACACACTTAACTATCAAACTAGCTTGCTACAGGTTAATACATAGTAAAACTGTTTTGAGCTCGTCAGGTAGGGTTCCTGGCCCTGGGAATAATGTTGGCGCTTTCTCTAGCCCAGTCTGCTATGTGTCTGCTACTGGCACATAGTTGGATCTGCAAATCCTTTCCTAGATGTCATCAATATTTGAAAACGGCTTTCAATTTCAACCAAATGTAGCAGGATCTCAGTGCGAACAGCCTCGGGTACAGAAACAAATTGCATGTTCTCAAACATCCTAAGCCTAGGATTAATCTCCGTTAAAAAAAATATATATATATATATTTTTTATATATATATATATATATATATATATACTGTATACGTATTCAGGCACTTTAGCACACTGGCATCGCTTTCCAAAAAAGCACAATCATAAAACAACAGCTTGATCCTGAATTTGAAATTTGTCTTTGGCAGTTAGCATAATTGTTAGACTTTTATAGTTTGCGCAAAGCACGGCCCAGCGTCTGCAAGCAGCTCAACCGGCTTTTATCACCGCCACGGGGCCGGAGAGTTATTTTAAACTAATTTGTCAAATCCGTTTCAATTTGGACTCAGTGATTTCACTGATAGTACAGATGCTTGTCCACATTACCGATAACCTTGTCGCATTACCCTGATAAGATCTCGTCTGCATACCCACAACACAGCAGCAGCTTCCCCTCCTCCGCTTTCATCGGCACACGTTAGTGCCACAGACCAGCGGAGGATCTTACCTGCCCACAATTTTTGGCGATAATAGAATGGAAATGAGACTTTCTTTTGTTCTGCAACAGAAAACGGTCCTTTTCGCGTGAAAAGGAAATCTCAGAAAATGACAAAATTGTCTTTCACACAGGAGTACAGTGCATGGGCATTCATCTTGGTGCGTAATAACCAAATTTACTTGCACATCGCGTCTGTGCTGAAAGAACATTTCCCCCTTTTCATCGTTCCTATTGTGCCAGAAAAAGTCAGATGAGCATGTTATAATTTGAATAAAGTGGAAAATCAGACAATCAAATATGAACATCTGAAATGACATGACTTCCTGTGCAAAGCGATTAAAAGCAAATTTATTTAGTTTAAGACAGTCTATCCTGTTATCACTCGCCTTTGTGAGCATTCAGATACCGGAGAGCTCCGGTTCCTTTTGTTATTCCTCAGCTTAAGTTAGACCAGGTGCGATTACGATCGGCGAAAGATAATTCTTAATCACTTTCCAGAAGGCTATCTGAATGGGATGTATAATGGCCATTACATCTAAAAGACGGAGGCTTTCTTAATGAAGTGACTTTGACCAAGTCCACCTGCTGTGAAGAATCCATTAAAACCCACTCTGCAATTTGTCTTTGGTACTAAAAAACAACCGAAAGCCTCTCATCGCTCTAATTGAACTTCTTCTGTAATCACTTTATCATTATGAACGCTGCCTTTTCTCCTTTGCTTTGAATTCTTCGGGGTTCTCTTCCAGCGTTCGTTTGCAAATTGCCTCTGTTGTCGAAACTATGTAAGATACGGTTCCAAAGGGAATGCTCACGCTTTGAGAACATCCCCGTTATGAGATGTAGACACGTAGAACACCCATTTAGCTCTCGCCGGAGATGTTAGCCTTATCTGCTTGCTAATCTCGCACTCTTATTTCGCCTCGTTATGGATGTTTGCAGACTCGTGTATATTAGTGGTGATAGCCTGTACAGCAATTTGCTAATTATCATGGACTTCTTTGATACATATCTTGACATACTCCTCAAGGCAGAAATTAAATGGGGAAGAGGAGGGTGCTAATGAACTGCTGATCATGCTAATCTTCAACAAAAAAAGCCCTGAAAGTCAAGTACAGTATGGAAATTACACTAGTTCTCATTATTTAAAAAAAAAAGAAATCACTTTGTTAAACGGACTTCCCATTATAAATTAACAATAGCGAATTTAAGGTGAGTTTGCAAGATCTCTTGAGATTCAATCTGGAGGCCCTGGTTCAAATTTAAAGTTGGACTATTGACTGTGTGGTGTCACATGGTTTCTTCATGTTCGAGTGGGTTTCCTCTGAGTTCTCCAGGTCCTCATAAAACATTTGGCTTGGAGGAAATGGCTTCTCTTAATTGCTTGTTGGAAATGGGTGGGTTTGCATGGGGGCCTGGGATAGGCCCGAATCAACCATCAGTCTAAAGAAGATAAAGTACTGCTGTAGACAAATGAATGAAAATCTCTCTACTGTCAAGTAAAATGAGTGTAGATTTTTTTGGTTTTCCAAACCAAGACTAATTGAGAAAGAATAAAGCATGGTATCATGCAGAAGGATTTTGGCTCTTTTAGAAACAGTTGGGTTTAGGAAAAAAACGGCTTTCCTATGTTTCATTCTCCCAAAAATTAATTTTGAATGGTCAAGGTATCTGGATCATCCAGCAAGCATTGAGTAACCCACACCTAGAGCTTATCACCCCACAGCCAGATTTCTGAGCTTTACAAACCTCTGAGTTGATGAATCTGTAGCCCATAGAGTCTGTCTGGCCTGGCCTGACTCATCTGTATATGCCAACTGGGCACTAGCCACTGGCTTTGGCCTGGTACATGGACAAAAGCGCCAAGGAGTATCCTTGGATTTGCATTCAGTCTCTTAGTTCCTACCAATCAGGAAGCATCTACCACACCAAAAAAAAAAAAATCCACATTTCATCCAGTTCTCCAATAAGTCTAGTTCACAATGATCTGACCCCTCATCACATCATACATGCAACAATAGCCACCTCAGCTTTTAACACACATACACATGTCCTGCTAAGTGAATTTGAGGAGCAGATGGCAGTGATGGTTGCACCAGGTGCCTCCACAATTGTTTGCGTTCATCTCACTTCTATTTATATCATGCCGGAAAACATCCGGGCATAAATATTTGCATAGAGCCGCTGGGACCATTTTTTTTTTCTTTTTTTTTCTTTTCCAAAAGGATGATCCATACGCCAGTTGATTCATCCCACCCCTGCAACAAACAGATGGCACTTAGTGGGTCGATGCCTCTAGCATGAAATTCACGTTGATATTTTAGGAGATGACATGATGGAGCAGGAGGTCTAGTAGACCTTTCTTTAATTGCATCGTTCCTAATACCAGCATGTTGCCAGCTGTCTCAAGTTGTGTCTTGTCAGTTTTGAGGCGATTTGTAGAATTGGTGATTGAAATTGATCAACATATTAAAACTTAAAGGATCTTTCTAGATACCTCTTTCAAGATGCATCCACTTCACAACTAAAGAAACCCCGAGCCCAGGAAGGTGTTTTTTTTTTCCCCCACATTCACAAGTTGGCTATTTTCTCCCCTCTAATTATTCGCAAAAGTCTGTTAAGTCAGGGTGTCGTCAGAGGGGAACGTGTGGCCCAGATGCAGATTAGAGACTCCTGGAGATGAGGGTGTAAAAAAGGATTTAATGGTAGGATGGATTAGAGAAATCCTTGTAACAATGTTAAATAATTATAGTTCCAGCTGAGATCAAAGCACCATTGATTGAACCCCTCAAGCCTTTAGCACATAGAGAGAACGAGGGACGGAGAGCGAAGTGGAGGCGGGGGAAGTGCGTGGCGACTGAGCGAAAAAAAAAAACTCTTGGAAAGCGAAGATCGGTAAAGTGCCGATCAGCCCGGCCGAGATGCGCGACGAGAGGCCCTACGATAACGCCACAACTCATAAGCGAAGGTTGTCAGAACCGCTTCCGCTGATACCTAAAGCGTTTTAAGGCGACTTATAGACAGGGATTTACAGTCAGGGATTTTAATGTATGCAAAGCGGCAAGTCGGAAATGTAGGCTTTCACTCTGAACTTGTTTATTTCCAGCATAATCAGGAAGCGGTGACATGGCTCACTGCCACTCGTTCACCCAGCGAGAGCGTCTTCTTCATGGCTTTCAGTCGTCTTTATTTGAAGCTTACTTGGCCACTCATGTGAGGATAGTGTGTATTGTGCCAGTTTAGATTGCCATGACAAAAGAGTTTAGCATTTACTGTGAATCAGCATACTGTATGTAATGTAATGATGCAAAATCCTGCCTGAATTATAATATTTCCACGAGTCCTAAGTGCAACATACAGTAAGCAAAAGCACAACTAACAATGAAAAACAAGAAGAAATAAATACCTTCATATGAACTTGCAGCAGATACTTTTACTTTTTTTTTTTTTATATACTTTTTTACTATAAAGAATAAGAGATACTTCCTTCTTCTCAAAATATAGCACAGTGCCTGACTGGGGCGATGAAATATGCAACAAGAGATTAGACAAATCACTCGGCTCGCCGTCTTAAAGTGCCCCGATTCGAATTTAGCCACTGATCCGATACACTAAGAGGCTTTAAGAGAAAACTTCATGCTTGTTAGTTATGGAAGCAATCTGAAATACAGCTAATGCACTCCGAAGGCACTAAACGCAGCCGCAATTATAATCGAAACAAAGGTGCCGCTATATTCTTCATCACAAAGCAGTGCGTCATGATACAGTGTGAGCAGCGAACCTTTTTTATTAGAAGCTATTTATAACTAAGGAACTCTGTAGCACTCTTAACTAGTTGCATTAGCCTTGTACGAGACCGAACAGTGAGGCGTTACGTCTGTTGTGATTTTTGCTGTCAACAAGGCAGCATGTGATTTAGTTCAAGATACACATTCCACGGTTAAATACGATGGTGATATTTAACACAGCCGGGTTTCTGAAGGAGGTTATTGTACCGGGTGATTAGCATCTGACTAATACTATAGAGAGCTCACATGTTTTTCTTTTTGAAGATTGGTGTCTGGTTGGCGTTGTAATGGGATGAAGGTTTAAAGCGTGTGTTTAGCAATTGCGTTGAGATACAGTATAGCTGAGCTGGACAGATTAGTCTGGGCTGGTAGATTTTTGTTCGCAGTTTCCAGGTAGACAATTATCTCAAAGTGAAAATTTAAAAAATTTAATTAAAGGTAAACTCTTCTCTTTAGACATTTGCACAAACCAAAAGTATACATTTGGTAAACACTGTATGAAAATAAACGTTCAGACATTATCTTTTAAATGCTATTCAATAACAGATCAAGCTATTTTAAAAACTTTGTTACAAGAGGATAAACTCATAATCATGCCGTTTTCCTAGTCTTATTTTAGTCTGTGTTTTTTTCTTTTTTGTCTTTAGGAGACTAATCAGCATTTTTTTAAAGGTCACCTATTATGCAACATTCAGATGCATCTCCACTGTGTACAAAAACAAACATGAAAAACATCTGCCGGGGTTTAAACAAGCCAATTAGATTTCCCTCTACCCTCCGTAATGTGACCTCATAAAAAAGTAGATCTCCTCCCCGGGCTTGATGCTCAGGTTTGGGCGTGGCTTAGAAGTAGCTCATTTGCAGTACATAGACACTAAAATGGCACATATGGAAGAGGAGCATGAAAAAAAAAAAAAGCATTAGTTGAGGGGTATTTCAGCTGGAGCATGAACACACACACACACATCTGAGACCTGAGTTAACTTGTAGAGAAATTGTAAAACATGGAACCTTTAAAGCAATAAAAATTAACTGGATGTGGATCTAGATAAGAGTCGATATATCATAAAATATATTGTGATACTTTAGAAATATTTTTTGTGCTCTGTCTCTGGTCTGATTAGTAAAATGCACGATTCGAGATGATAATTAATTAGATGTGTTGCGTTTTATACTGTAACTGCTGGATTCCATGCAAAAATAAATAAATAAATAAAAAATTGATAGAGAAAGAAAAGGGGAAATTTGAGGACAAATGGAGGAAATGCTTCTTCCTCTGTGGCTTTACTGAAGGATACGTGTGCTGCAGTGTGAATAAACACATTGGGTTATTAATCACTGTTATTATCTTTAGCATCTAAATGACAATTGATAATAATAGCAATAATAATCAACAATAAGGAGTAATAAGGGTAGACGTGGTAAAGAAGCGACTGTGTGTGTGTGTGTGTGTGTGTTGCGGTATTCAATTATGCAGTTTCCATTGGCATATTAATCATCTTTTCACCAAACACGCCGGTGTTAATTAAAGCAAAGCGCGGATAAAGACGTGTTGCCGGATCATCACTCTGTTTATCGCTGCTCACACAGCCGCAGTTAAGTAAATTCAGCCCGCAAGAGGAATTTCAATGCCTCGTCCCACCGTGTTTGGTAATCTGCATATGCGTGTGTATATGTGTGTGTGTGTGTGTGTGCTCCTGAATGAAAGAGAAAGAACATTTTTTTTTGTATGTGTGTGTGTGAGCATGTACAGCTACCTGCTGTGCTGGAATAGTGTGTAAGTGGAAGAGAGAAAGAATGAACATGGGACTAAAAGCAAAAACGAGAGACAGAGAGTGGGCATGGTAGTAATTTTTACACAGTCTAGTGGCAGATCTGGAAAGAGAAGTCCAGCCCACTGGCAGAAAAGACGAATTGTGGGGTAATTAGTAGCAGAAGACCGATGAGGCGTCCTGCTTCGTTATCACTCGAGAGAGAGAGAGGAATAGCTCTGAACCCGAGTGTGTGACTCAGCCTGCCTGCTGTCAGAATAAACACAATCTGAAATAGATATTCCGTTTATTGTTTATCTATTTATCATCATTTACACAACCAGAATTTCCACAAATATGCTGTAGGGAAAACATTTTATTTTATTTTTTCAGTTCACTGATATTCAACTTTTAGAAAGGGAAATTTAATTATTTGAGTGGAGATGAATGCATTTGTTAATCGTTACCTTTAGAGATTAATGCCTCAGTACTCGCTAAAGCAATACAAATAGTGTGTGATTGCACAGAGGTTTATTTAATGTTTCAATCTGCCAACTTTATCTAATAGATTTAAAATTCAATAATGTACAAGAGAAAGCGAAGCCTTTTGAATGGTTATGAGGCATAAAGCGATTTGATTAGTTGCAAAGAATTTAGAGGCGGGGCAATGGTAGATTTTGGAGGATTATTATTATTATTTTTTAGTAAACAAAAAACCTGTGTGCAAAGCTGAGCAAAATAAAGTATATTGTGAGTTTTGGAGTGTAAAGTCTACTACAGGGGGAAGTAAACCAAAGACGTTAATTTAACCTAAATACCCAGTATTAGCCAAAGACCTGCTGGTATGACGGACATAAATTAGATCAGCATGTACTTGTATAGAGCAAGTGTGAGATTAAACTGCTTCTGGCCAGAAATTAAAGTCTTGAACTCTCAGAAATTACCAAAACGGATTTCTCTATTAGCCGAACATGGCAGCCATCTTGGCAGAGCTCCTGAGCAATTATTACTCATTTGACTTTATAGTTATTAATATGAAGTAATTGTTAAAATCTGATTAAAATGATGTACATATTGTGTAAAATTTGGCAGAGAATTTTCTTTGTCATTTTCAGGCTATAGTGACAAACTCCAATAGCTAGTGTTCTTAAAGGTCCCATATTTTACTATTTCTTTAACAAGTTATCGCAGGTCTCAGAGGTTCCCTAAAGTGTCTGAATAATGTTCCAGCTGAGATTTCCCTTAAATAATGCATTTTTTCTTACTGCATTCTCTCTTAATTTCAATCCACTGCTGAACATGCCATTTCAGTATCTACTGTATGTACATGAGCTACAGCTGAGACACGCCCCTCCGGTGAACTGAACAAGCTGGGGGAGGGGCATCTTCTTATATGATGTCACAATTACTGTAAAACATATTTTTGGCTTGTTTAAGCACCCGTCAATAAAAAATGGAGAATAATTTTGTGATTGCTTAATTAATATACACATTGAGTGGAGACCTATCTGAACGTTTAAATATGACTAAAAAGTACATTTTGTATAATAGATGCCCTTTAGTATTTCATGCTCAGGACTGATTTCATATAAGTAATTGGTCCATGATACAGTGTTATTTTTTTTTTATAGTATTAAAGGTTTTATATATTTAACTCTTTAATTTCACAAAGCAACTTGCAACAAAATGTATGACTTACTGACAGGAAATAATCACTCACTAAAATACTAAAATATTTTTACTACACTCTTGAGAAACTACTCTATTATACTGCACTATTTTTACTACACTATTGAGATATTACACTATTTCTACTACAGTAATGAGGTATTACACTTTTTTACTACACTATTGATATACCACATTATTTTTACTATACAATAGAGATACTACACCATTTTTACTACACTATTGATATACCACATTATTTTTACAATACAATAGAGATACTACACCATTTTTACTATACTATTGAGATACTATTTTGCGTTTTTCTTTTTTTCTTCTTTTTTTAAGCAAGGCTTGTTTTTCATAACTGTCAAAACCTACACTATTTAGATACTATGCTATTTTTACTAAAGTACTGAGATAGTACAGTACATTATTTTTACTACACTATTGAGATAATGCACTATTTATACTACACGATTGACATACTGTACTACACTATTTTTACCACACTATTTTACTACACAATAGAAATACTACACCATGATTACGAGACTATAGAGATACTACAATATTTTTACTTCACTATCAAGATACTATACTATTGAAAAAGTACACATTTTTTATTTTTACTAACACAAAAATAAAAAATGTGTACCTCTATATTATAGAGGTACCAGATACATTGTTTTTACTAAACTTTTGAGCTAATGCACGATTTATACTAGACTATTGAGATAATGCACTATTCTTATATACTATTGAAATACTACACTGTTGTTACTACACTATAGAGATACTACACTACTTTTACTACACTATACAGTAGATATACTACTCTACTTTTACTACACTATGGAGATACTACACTATTTTTCTTTTTTTCTTCTTTTTAAAGCAAGGCTTGTTTTTCATAGCTGTCAGTGTAAAAGCCTGAACCAAAACAATGTGAAAACTCTTTGAGCTCTGAACTATTCCAGTGGATTAGATTTAGGCTTTTTTTTTTTTTTCAGATGTAGACACCTGTATGATAGAGAAAATCCCCTGCAGCTGAAAGATTTGCTCAGATCTAAATTTAAAAATTGTACATTGATTCATTCCACCCCCAGGAATCGAGGAAGCCAAATCTTGTTTCTAGTCTATGTATCTTGTTTCTAGTCTATGTGTATCTTGCATGCTCTAACTGTGCTTAATGAGTTTCCTCCAATAGTCAAAAAACATGCTGTGTAAGCAGATCGACTTATAACTAACTAACCGAGTTCCATGGGATGAGCTCCAGGCTCCTCGTGCCCGAGCAAAGGATAAAGAAAGGGTATAAACAATGAATGAATGAATAATCGAATCAATGATTGCTGTCATTAGTTAAAAGGGCAGTGGTGGCTCAGAGGGCTAAGGCCGGAAGATCGGCGGTTCAATCCCCAGCTCCACCAGGTTGCCACTGTTGGGCCCTTGAGCAAGGCCCTTAACCCTATCTGCTCCAGGGGTGCTGTATCATGGCTGACCCTGCGCTCTGACCCCAGTTACGCTGGGATATGCGAAGAAGGAATTTCACTGTGCTGTGATGTATATGTGACAAATAAAGGCTTAACTTAACTTACACGAGGATTCACACTGTTGAAGTAGGATAAGCAGGAAACATTGCTGTGTGTGAAGTGATTAACATGGAAGGAACAATTTCTTAAAAAGTAGACATTTACTGAGTAGAATAGACGTAGATTTGCTACAGTAATATAAACCAAAGTGCATGAATGGCATTAATGAATATTTAGACTTTTTTTGGCGTCTAGTCACAAAGATGACTGAAAGTATTCAGAGTTTTTCCTCATATTTTGGTTGAATAACTGGAATAATAACTTTTGCACCAGGTGACAGATATTTGGTCTTTGTACTGAATTTTTATATTTCATAACAAACAATACTGCTGATGAAGGTTTTGCAAAAATGCCAACTTTGATGTGAATCTGTAGCGCTAAAAACAGGAAAAAGAAGAAAATAATGAGCTGAGGAGTGTGTGTGTGTGTGGTGTGTGTGTGTGTGTGTGTGTGTGGGTGTATACGTAGATCTCGTCTCTTTTTCTTTTCCTTTGCTCTCCATCTCTGTCTGTCTCTAGTCTTCTTTCTGAGGAGGTGAGTAAAGTGAGGATGATCCAGAAAGTCAGTGTAGAGAAGACAAGAAAGGGTTACAGCTGAGGAGGAGGAGGAGGAATGTGTGGGCAGGGAGCGCTCTCCTTCCTTCTCTCTCTCTCCCCTTTCCATCTCTACCTCCTGACTTTATCAGCGGCTTCACTTACAGGAGATCTTCGTGGTTTGAAGCACCCGGCTGCATCCGCTGTCTTCTGTCTTTCTCACCGCACTCACATTCGACCCACACGCAAGCACACACACACACACACACACACACACACACACACACATACTCCTGCAGATGCTCATGCACACTATCAAAGTCTCATACTAATGTCCTTTTACCTTGGATTTTTTTTTCTTTTTTCTTCAGCGTTAGCTCGTTAAGCAAAACGCGGCACAAGAGGCCGAGGCTTTTTCAAAGACTCAAGAAAGAGAGGGAGGGGAGTGCAAAAAGAAGAAGAGAAAAAGAAGAAGAAGAAGAGAGTTGGAAAAAAGGTCTACGTAACAATGCCGGGGAAAAATCAGAACATTTTCCAGCGAAAGATGGGCCATTTCCAAATCCTTGTGCCCTATCAGACAAATTAAAGTAAATCAAGCATGAAATGAAGCAGGAGAGCCTGGAGATAAGGCTCCTTTAAGTCGTTTCCAGATTAGGATAGAGCGAGAGAGAGAGAGCGAGAGAGAGAGAGAGAGAGAGAGAGAGGTGCATCTGCTCGCCGCCAGCCGAGGAGGCTAGTTTCCCATTTCACAATAGCAGCCTGTGTATAGGATTACTTTCCCCTGTCACTGACATGAGGGGAGCAGGAAAGGAAACACACACATACAGCGCACACCTACACACACTGCACTCATGCTCACGAACATATCCTTAAATGCTTCGTCTCAAACCGCAAGATTTCTTTTTTATTTAGCAGAGTAGTTCATGACAATGAACTTTACAGTAGATAGAAAAGTGAAGAAGCCTTTTGCTCCACCTTATGATCAGGCTAACTGCACTCTCCTACAGCAAAACATCCCTAATATGATGGATGGAAGCACTTACAGTTACTTAAATAAAGCCTCATGGCTTCATTTGTCACTCAATATATTATGTAAGTTCCCCCACTGGGGCAGCTCTGGCCCATCAGGGCATGACTCTACTAGAAATCTGGGAGTGTGATGTTGCGTCTGGCTCCGGGATCCTTTAAGTGCTGTAAGGTTGGATCTCCATGGATCAGACTTGTTTGTCCAGAACATTCCATGGACGGGCAATCAGACTGATATTTGGGGAATTAGGAGACCGGATCAACAACCTTGAACTCTTTGCCCGGTAGCTGGACTGACTGTTCTGATACCTTTCTGTCATAGCCAGCCTTTTTCAGAGATATGTGCTGCACTGTTTTTTCTTGGATGATCAGACCGGGCGGGCTGGCTTTCGCTCTCCGCAGGCCTGAATGAACCTTAAGTGCCCATGATCCTGTCAACAGTTTACCAGTATATAATTGATAATCAATGTTAGCATTCAGGTATATAGAATGCATTTCTCTAATACTAGACATCGCAAAAATGATCAACAAACAGAGTGGAAAGATACATCACTCAGTGGCCATTTTTGCAGTTATTTCCAGCTTTTTTTTTTCAGTCACTTGCCAGAAACAGACCAACATCATGACCTTTCCGACAAGGATTTGAGCTGCTGATAAAACCTGACAAAACTGGTATGAATAACATGCATGACCTGATATACAGTATAAATGTGGTAAGTACAGATATGACCTGGATATATGTTTTTTTTTTATTTTTTTTTTTATAGTTTGTTGTGAGCAAAGCTTTGCTAGAGACCAGGTCAACATCAGGATCGCGTGGAACCCCAAAACTAAGTCATGTACGCTGGACGTGTTTTTGAATCCTATGATGCTTTATGAAGCTTAGAGAGTAAAAAGTGAGCGTATTTTTAAGTGTGGACGTTTATTCATCCTTAGTAATTGCCTGATCAGGCTCGAAATGGAATTTAACTCATAGAATTTGCTTAGCCTTTAGTTTATGTTAAATAAAAAGTAAATGTTATGTAAAAGTAAACTATTAATAAAATTTACATAAAGGAAAAGTAATATTACATCAAATAAAAGAAAAATTTAATAAAAAATATAAAAATAACAAGATATAGAAAAGAGATGTTTTAGTTGTTTAAAATTGCAAGAAATCTGTTCCCAGTTAATACTTCTTGCTTATGAATATGTTAAATAGTCCAGCAACTATTCTTTTTTAGCTGTTTAAGAAACCTGAGTCAAGTCTATCTAAACGTCCTGACTGTGACCTTACAGTATATTGTATAGGACTGTATATTCTTGAAATGGTCCCCCTTTGTCTTTAAAGGTACAGTTTGTAATGTGTGCCTCCATACCTGCAATCATACTAATACTAATACTTATCTTTAAAAACAAAGTGGTTTACAATATTATAATGCAATGTATACATTTTTTTCTGGCCAGAAATGTGCTCCGTCCTCAGCTGCTCAACCTGCCCTCTTTTCTTTAGGAGGTGAATCATGAGGCATGCTCAGTTTCAACAGAAAGAAAGGTGTGGTCAAACCATCATTGCAGTTTTTCAGACTGGCAGCAACAGACTTTAAAAATAACTAATTGCTGCTTATCATGCCTTCTCTCTGTAAATAAGTAATCTCTGTGAAGAACAATGTTTTAGAAGTGTAATTGGCTAAAAAGATATAGTTATATAAGTAATGATATCTTCAATACAGATGTTATTACTTGCCATAAACCATAACAAATTTAATCACTCTTTCCATTTACCTGCTGGATATTGCAAAAAGATTAAAATCATATCTGGACCCTTTACACTTTGCCTGCTGGGATTAAAGGTTTTGTATCTCTGCACTTTGAACCCTCCATAGGTTGCCCAGTGATTAGGAGCATGACCTTCACCTTTCAAGACCTTGCCTTAGGTTTAGCCTCTCTATCAGCCCCATCTCCAGCCGTTTAAAAACTCCTCTTGGAAAAAAAAGTAGGTTTTTAACGCCGCTCTTATCCTAAACTGGATGAGAGGAAGAAAAAGAAAGGAGGGAAAAAAATCCTTAATCCATCTTATCTGTTGACTGTCAAACTGCTGGGGCTAAGACCTCGTCACAAAAGACAACTAGGTCAGGAGAGACAGGATTGGACTGGAGAGCTGGAGAAGCTGTAATTGGCTGGCGGGGAAGGATGAAGGGAGGCTAATGACATGGTGGAGTTAAACCGTACCTGTAAACACGGACAAAAATGTCACCAGTGACAAGCCACAATATGCAATTGAATCATTAAACTAATGTAACAACAACAATAATAATAATAATAATAATAACAATACTAATAATACTATGTGAAATATGAAAAATATTAATATTATAAACAATCATGATCACTTAAAAGACAATTGAATAATAATAATAATAATAATAATAATAAATAGTAGTAGTAAAATACTAATAAAAAATAATAATTCTAAAGTAAATGTGTGCATGTAAAAATAATTATGTTTAATAATAATAAGATTAAGAATAATGATGATAATAGACAATTTTATGTAAAATTATGAATTATTATTATTATCATTAGTAGTAGTAGGAGGAAGAGGAATTGATTATACTGATACTGATTATACTAATTACGAATAAATGTATACATTTTGTAAATAATGACATTACGATTAAACATTGACATTAACAGAAAAAAGATTATTATTATTTTTATTATTATTATTATTATTAGTGAGCATTATAATTTTTTTTGGCAAATTACTGTGGAAAACAATCAAATGGTAGTAACAGTAACTCCACATAGCAACACGCCACATCACACTCCCCTACTGTTGATTACTTTTCTACAATAGCTCAACCTTACATGTTTATTTCTTACATAATATACATTTAAAATACATAGCCTTAATTCTTAATTCCTGGGCAAAAAAAATACATATCTGGAAATCCAAGTATAAATAAAGTTATGTTAATGTTTAATCTGATCTAGTGTGGGGGGGGGGGCGATTGCAGAACTTACTGTATAAGAAACTAGTAGAGCAGTTAACATAATTGATTGTAAAAGTCGATTAAGATAAATACTGTAATTTCTTTGGAATAAATGACGTAATAATTTGTAATCGTGTTCTATTTCTCTTCTCAGTGGGCTTTTGGATCTTAATGTTTTTGAATGCTTAATGATCGTTAACAAATTTCTAAATAGTGTTGCTAAATATTTATTAATTGTTTATAAAGTTCCTTAATAATTCGGAACCACCTGCACATTTTTATGGTTCAGCTCTTCAGTCTCTGCGTATTTGGAGCTTCAGCTTCGACTCAATCATCTTGTAGCTGAAATCAGATGTATAATCGCAGCCAATCGAAATGCATGTGTGCTTCTTCCTTATACATATACACATTGTTAGTCATTTGTGCTGACAGCTGAGAAGAATTATATCCCTCACAAGCACTCTGAATATGTTACACTTCTCCGATAGTCAAATTTGTTGGTGGGGAATGACTGCCTGTCCTCTAGATGATGCTTTCGATAGCGTGTCTCGTTTTTTTTTTTGCTCTTGTGGTTTTTTTTTTTCATCGGCATTGTGACAGACCAGGCGAGATGAACGCTTCTGGAGATCGTTGTCAGGATGTCTTTGCCAAGGCTTTGATCGAAATGAACTCGGGGGAAGCAGGGCGATTTGATTTTGTTTAGCGCATATTATATAATGGAAGCTTTTTTTTACATTTCTCCTGCTACAGCAAATACAAACATACTACATGTAATCATGTTGAATGCTATACTGTACAGTTTTAGACAGTCAGCTGATTCATGAGACAAGCAGCAGGATGAAGAAGCCAAATTTGAACATACCTGCTACTTAAATATGCTTCAGATCTCTAGTGAACGGAGAGACACATAATGGGACATGCTGCTATACTGTACGTATATCATCAACAGTGTGATGCCAGTTAACAACCAGAAGCTGATTGTTTTTTGCTGAAGTGTTTTATTCGTCTCATACCAAAAATCTTAAATTCATGATCCACATTGTACAGTACCAGTCAAAAGTCTAGACAAACCCTCTAGATCAATGTTTTTTGTTTAGTAATTTATTTTCTACATTCTAACACAATACTGGATTAAAAAAAAAAACTTTGAAATTATACATATGGAATTGTGTAATTAGGTACAGTACCATCAACAACAACAAAAACAGTCAGCTGTTTTGAATTTTTTTTACCAAGTGCATTTGCAAAACCCATCAAGCACCACGATGAAACTGTCTCTCGTGAAGACCTTCCCAAAAAAGCAAGACTAAAACTTACCTCTGCTGCAGAGTCACCAGCCTCAGAAATCACCAGTTAACAAACAGCACCTCAGATTAGAGTCATTATAAAGGATTTACAGAGCATAAGAGGCACATCTCAATATCAGTAGAGATTATTGCATATTTTGGACGCCTTCAGTATTGTTTTACAGTGTAGAAAGAAACAAAACTCACCATAGAATTAGAAGGCGTGTCCAAACTTTTGATTAGTAGTGTACTTTATGTCAATTTATAGTTACCAAACAAGTTAGTTGCAGCATAGCCACTGTAAACAATCATTCTCTCACCAGCATCTTTTTCTTTCTCTCTATTGACATAATGACCTGAAAATGAGACAACTTTACTTCTGAAATCTTCAAAAAATGCCTCCAAAAAAAAAACTTCTCCATATCCAAGCTGTTTATATCAATTGTCTGCTTTACAAGTCTTTGTATAAGCTGGTAGTATAGACACGGTATGTGTGCTGTTATAGGAAATAAAATGAGTACAGTACGTAAGGACCCCCAAAATGATCCTATGCCAAGAGTTTTTTGGAAATACAGTACTTTTGAACATGGTTCAGTAATTTTTAAACGATTGGCCAGGATAGGATTTTACACATTTTGAATTCTAACTATCAAGATAAATGTTTCGTGACTTAAAATATGTATCACAAAACTAAACAAACCAGTTGATAAATTTATTTAGTAAAAAATTTTTTTGATAACATCATTTTGTCTAATGATTGCTTATTCAGCTTTTTGCCAGGAAATAATTTAGCTACAGTAAGTGAATAAGCAATTTGAACATGGCAGTGTCCTATCCACGTGTGTTTTTATTGCCTTACTCCTCCATGATTTGTGACCTTCCCTGGTTTACCTTCATCCATTTCCTCTTTATGCGGCGACACAAACTGATTTTGTCGGCAATTTAATTTTCTCCAACTTTTAAGAGAATGTTCACATATTATTCAGTCAGCTACCGTAATATTCTTCTTATTCACTTCACAAAATACTGTTAAATCCTTCCACGATATTGTTAGACAACTCAGACGAAGCTGTGCTGCCTTTTACAAATGGATTTGATGGTCAAAACGTACTCTTAAAAAAAAGAGAGAGATAGAAATTTGAGTTCAGCAGAAGGATTTTGTCAGAGATAGCAAGAATAAAGGGAGAAAGGGCTTGGGTGAGAGAGAGAGAGAGAGAGAGAGGGAAAGAGAGAGGTAAAAAGGTCCTTCTGTGTTTTAACACAAGTGTCTGAACAGGAGATAATGGCGAGACTGTGGGATATAAATGATGCATTTGCTTCTCTCAGCCCCGATAATGGCGGTTTTGGGGAAAGGGGGGGAAAGTTCATCGCTCTCTTATCAAAGCGCTCTGACATTTCTCCTTCAGCTGTAAAATTTCATATCGCATATCTCGAGCTCGAAGGCCCTTTTTGTGGAGCAATACGGCACATTCCATTTCTGCCCCATACGCTTTGGACACTATATTAATTTAGGGCCCTGTTTGGCCCTACTGTAGTGATGTTCTCGATATCTACAACGCCATTTCCACTTTTTCTTAGGACTCTTAGAAATTGTTAGAGATCTGTGAGATGTTTTAACTTACTGCTGTAGCCTTTAGATTTGATTTATGTGTTCAGTTATTTATGAAAAAATGTACAATTAGTTTTTTTTTTTCTTTTTTTTTTTTTTATGGGTTCTCAAAAAATAAAAAAAACACCACCACCAACAATTGAAAAAAATACCCTGAACCACCAGTTCAGTACAGAACAATTTTATGGACATGCTATTTTTATGCACCACTCAAATTACTGTAAGGGTTGGTGACAATTCTGTAATGCATAAAATGTATCATTAAACATAATATAGATTTGCTAATGTCTACAGAAATAATTGTACTTTTTTTTGTAACTTTAAAAAGATGTAAAAAAATAATATCTGTAAAATATATGAACAATATCTTTTATCTTTTAAATATGTGTAGAAATTATTGTAAATGTTAAAATGAATCGTAAAGCTTATTTATAAGTATTTAAAGATCACTATCCAGTCAGTTTGTAACTATTATGAATTTAAATAAATGATACTACATCTCACAATATCTAAAAAAAAAGCATATTGAGGCAATTTATCATGTCATCCCAGCCCTAACAACAAAGAAAAATCCACTTTAAATTACATAGAGCTTTTTTTTTATTCTATCAGATTGCAGTATTGTAGTATGTAGTAACTTTCTAATAACATTTATTGTAGCAATACAAAAAAACTGATTAAATAAATATAATTTATGACCCCCAATTTAACTCCACAAATTATATCAGATTTGTTTTACAGAAATGTTAAGAAAGTACATAATTGCATCTTAATTAGATTTTGTTCTACTTAACATAAGAGCAATTAGAGCTGTAGTGGTATGCAAAAGACATAGTTCAGTACCTACCTCTGTTATGTAGTCAGAGTTCAGTCTGTTTTAAGTACAGCGAAGTGAAAGAAAAAAATTTTTGTATTATTTTTTATTCTGACTTTGGCTTGTGAACATAAAAACTTGTATAAACCTGTGAATGGTGGAAAACATGGCACAATTCCTTGAACACATACATCCTTCTTTCTTAAAAAATAGTTAAAAAAGAAAATTGTTCCTCCGTTTCATCGTGGTGTACTGCTTAGCAAGGTCGCCTTGCACCAGGGTTCGATTCCCGGCCAGGTTCTATTCCCACCTCTGTGTGCATGGAGTTTGCATGTTCTCCCTGTGCATGGTGGGTTTCCTCCTGGTAATCCAGTTTTCTCCCATTAGACTAGTAGGTGGTCCCAAAATTGTAGTGAGTGAATGAGTGTGTGTACAGTATGTGTGTGTGCCCTGTGATGGATCGACACCCTGTCTAGGGTGTATCCCGCCTCGTGCCTTAAGTCTCCTGGAATAGGCTCAAGACCCAGCGCGACCCTGAATACATGATTAAGCAGTATAGAGGATGAGAGAGTGAGTGTGTGCCTATGTCTAGGTATCTACAGTAGTTGCTAAGTTGTTTAAGAATACTGACAGCACTATGTATAGCAAATAATGTCATCAAGGGGTTAATATGAGGGATATTTAAAGAATATAATGCTATATTATTTGCACTTTTTGTTACTGGTGATGGCACTCAGTGATTCCTTCTTTCTCGAGGGAGTAAATATAGCGAATGTCTTTCATGATGTAAAATACCACCACACTCCCTGTTTATGGAGTTACACACGGTTACAACATGGTTGCACACATCATCAGAAATACACCAAATAAAAGTTCACCCTTTTAAATGAGTTCTGAAGAATTCGCTTCAGATTCATCAACATACAGACATATTCGTTTGTAAAATCACTATATAGCTCGCTGGTTTTTTGAAGAAAAATATACAGCATTCGACTGAGTTAGCCGCCTAGCATGTTGCTAATAAAGCAGGAATGCCCAGTTTTCTTCTTTGTCCGTCGAACGCACTGATGTCGGAAATGTTCTAATCCTGCGAGGAAATTAGTGCTTGGGATGTGACACTGGATTATTTAAGTTTTAAATAAACTTGTTCATCTGACTTTTCATCTCTGAAGTGATATTTGATTTGTTTGCTACTCGTTCTCAGTGATGCGCTGCTTGTCCCTTAACTGGATATGAATTAACTGGATAAATGGAGAAAATTCCACAGCGCTAATTAAAGATAAACTGTATTTACTCGGATCAGGAACCGAATTGAACGTCTTGTACCGAACGGTACGAATTTGAATGTGAATGTGTCACTTTGTACCAGCCTTAATTTTTAGTTTCCTCTTTTATACTATTAGAAATAGAAATCAGACAATATATAGCTGTGAAATTCCATTTTAGATGAAAAATATATCAAATCTGTTTTGTTATAGATTATGAGTAAAATTAACAGCTTTTTTTTTTTTTTTCTTTTAAGTACAAAACAAGCTGTTTGTAAGTTAACTCTCATCTGTGAGATCGTAGTGAATCCCAATCCTATTTTTTTTTTGGGTAGGATTACTCTTCAGTTTGGTAGCTAACTAGATAACTTGTAGCCACTCATAACGTATAGTACAGATACCAACAGCATAGGGTTGAGCAATCAAACATTTCCTCCAAAGCACATAAATCCAACCTCTACATCTTTTCCAACTACTCAAAGAGCTAAACACTGATTAAAGCGAACTGTCCCCTTCTCCATGCATGCACTCACAGATGCTCATGATTGAGTAGCGTCATTGACAGTGTAATTGACCGTATTTCCCTTCTGGTCAATTTTGCTCCATGGATGGTTGTAGCATTGTCATGATTTACAGTCGAGATTTCCAGATGATGGTGTGAATCCTGGTCTGTTGCATCACTTAGGAGCCAACACAGTTAATTAAAACAGGAATCAAACAGGAGTCCTGATATCGGCCTTTTAATACAAGTTGATTTCTACAGTCCTGATGTTATTGTACAGCATGAAAATCTGTAGAACCTAAATATGCCATATGTCTACTTCTATCATTGCTGCCTTTGTCAAGCAGAAATAGCAGAATGTCAGTCCACAGTATCGTTTCCTGTACCATCAGGGGATCCTTATTGGCCCTTTAGGCTGTCTTTCTGTCTAGGAAGGTCCATGTTGTGTATCTTTGATTGAAAAGCTTATATAAGTTATATGAGTAGTCCTTAATGTATCAGGTATGTTGCTTTTAAATATTTTAAGGTGCGTATGACACCATTTTGTGACACCAATCTAGACAGAACTATAAATGAGCTGCCTTTTCAGGTTCCAGTACTGTACACGTGTTGTTTAGTTTTCTCGTGACTCTTCATGAGCAAAAAGCACCACACTGTAATTCCTTTAGCACATGTAGGTCATTCTGAATATGCATTTATATCATATTATTATTATACCGCTTGTGTAACTGCAGAGATGGAATAATTATAAAAAATAAAAAAAAACTCCTTACAAACCATTTTACTATTAATGATGAAGCAGACAGATGTCTATGTGGAGCATCTTATTGAGGGCGCTATCAAGAAGAGCATCTGCCCCCCCAAACAAAAGGGACATTCATGCCTCAGCCAAGTATCTGCAGAGGGAAGGGGCAGACCTCAGAGAGGAACGACATATGATGATCTTATCAAGTGAAGGAGGGGAGCGATGAAGGGGTTTAGGGGTGGACCTGAGAGCTTGCACTTTGGTCAAATTTTCAGCTACTCTTTGCCAGGATTGTGGCATTTTTGTACTAGGTGTGGAGCGAGTCGGAGTGGTGGGGACCTGTGATGTATGCACTAATGCAAATGATCGAAATATACAGTAGCAGAACAGATTCTGTATCAACATTATGTTTAATGGTTTTTGGTTTATTAGAAATATAGATATATTATTTAAGAAATAAATGGCATGTATCTTTGTACCATTGTACAATCATTCCATTTATACAGCACAGTCGTATGGGATGGTTAAATTGTTAAGCTTTCTGAAAGGGTTTATTCAAAATATTTCCTAAAAAGGGAAACCTGACAGTGGGTTCAAGACTCCCTAGAGCAGTAGATAGGACTTTTTTTTATTCCTACATTTACCTCAGCATCATTTTTTTCCCCTTTTGAATCAAATTGAACATTGATCTCTTGTCCACGTTTCTATCTTCTGTTACTGTCAGATCTTTTCTTGCTAAATGTACAGTATGAAAAAAAAAATCTGAGAGGATCTTTGATTTTGAGTATAACTGCATACTTGTATCAGAAGATACCCCCCCAAAAAAAGAAATAAACATAGACCTAGTCCTTGCTGCACAAAGTCCATATCTAATCAGGATCCTTTAATGAGCCAAAGCCTAACACCTAACCCATGACCGCGTTGAGTTTTCTTCACCTCGTGGACTTTTGGATAGACTCTGCCCAGATACAGGAAACTACATCAGGTCTGACAGCACCCTCGGGGACAACTGGGTCAACACCACTCGTATACAAGCAGCTGTATCGGGTCTGACTCCACCACCAGGATGTGTGGTTTAACACTGCTTAGGTATAAAAAGCTGCATCAGACATTTAGTCTACAAAAATCTGCATCCGGTTTCAGGATCCACAAAAGATGGATATTTTTGTAGTGGTGAAGGTGGAAGCTTACAACCACCCTTAACTCATCTTGAAGTCACAACATTGCCTAGTTTCTCAGTTTTACAAAAAAAGTTACTCATTTTTTTCATGGGGTTCATTCATGGTGTGAATGCAGTTGTTAAACATACACATACACATAAAATACGACCCCTTTAAATATGATAAACTCAAGTAAAAGTAATAACCACATTAGATCACTACATCAAAAAAGATCTTTACTAGTTGTACTCAGGATTTTTACAGATAACAATGATAAATAAAAAAGCAATGGTGTCTGTAACCGTTATTCAGAGTTGAAAAAGATGTAATTGTCCTTGCGCCTTGCCCTAGATTTAACCATTCCTTAGCTTGTTTGCGAGATAGTGTTAAATCAGTAGAATATCATTCCCATAACCACCTGAACAGCCTTAAGGAAAATATCCTGCCAAGAAATGCCCTTCACATTCTAGCTCTAAATGGTCCAGTGGTCAGAGTGAGCAATCTTGTCACGACTATTTCTGACCTCAGCGATCCAGTGGCCTACGCCACATCATTCTTCACGGACTCACGAGCTTACATCTCCAAACATGCAGACACGCACAGCTCTGACCGCACATGCTGGAGATAAGATGCCGCTGGATGACACCACTGTTTATCCCCTCGCAGTGTATCTGGAATGGTGATGGCTGTCTGGAAAGCGGCAGCATTTTCCCAGCCCTTCCATGATGGATCAGTGCGGATATTCTCCTGCCGTATATCTCGATCTCATTATCCATAAAGAGACGACATCTAAGCGCTGGTGCCGAATGGAGGGACGGAGGGAGGTGTTGATTATGCGTCCCAGGGGCTGGCTGTGATAGCGGAGTCTCCTCTCGGGTCCGTTTCGAATCCACAACAGCTGGGAGGAAGCGGCCTTGGAACAGCCCACAAACGACTGGCAGACGATCACAATCCAACTCCAAACACCCTCCTGCTACACACACACACACACACAGCTCTAAACAGATGCATGGATACACACCAACCGCAGCAACGGCTGCACTGGAAGTGTCAAAACGAAGCATGTGTGTGTCTTTTAAGGCCAGGAGGTCTCATCAGAGTAGGAACATACTCGCAATCAGGAAGTGTGAAGTGTTTGTGTATGTACTTTCGCAGTAAAATCGAAAGAGATGCTTAGTAATGAGTGGGAACCTTCCTATTTATAGCTTCGTTTTGTACACTAAGGTACAGATTGCTCTACTGAGCTTGACTAATCCTTACAGATTTAAAGATTCATATCTCTGATGTCTGATAACTGACGCAACTTTTGTCATTTATGTGAGAAGAGCATGAAACTACAGTAGACCAATGCTTTCCATGTGCTTTCTAAGTTGCTCTATGATCTATATACAATCAAATACATTTTAAAGTTGAGTTGAACATTATACTGCACATTAAACAACAAAACAGTTCTAAGCAAAAACACTGACGACTTTCAACAATTTTATTGCAAACAAACAAATTACTAAATTATCCGTCAAGTTAACAACCTTACGTAGTCAACCACATGGCTGGTTCTCATTGGGAAGAACAGCTAGTTCCAATCTATGATTATATCAAACCTATGCAGTGTAAGTGCCAGCACTAGCACAGGCTGACCAGCTAATGCAAATAAAGACACGTTTTCTTTATCCAAATAGATCAGGCTTGTTTAGTGACCTATTTAACGAATCTCCCAGATAACGCTGTCAACATAGACGCCAGTCATTTACATATGATGGCAAGCTCGGAAGCGACCTCTCGGGTACGGGGTATCACAAGGCGTCTGTGATATTTAGCAAACAAGTCACCTTATGCACAAGCAAGGGAATGCTGGTGAATTTCCATACCAGCAAACCAACAAGGCCAAGTGCTAGTGAGACACGGTTGGTATTTAAAGAGAGAGGAAATATAAAGTTCAGGGCTCACGTCAGTCCATCAGCCTAACAAAGAGCACCCGAGATTAGCATCCGAGATTAGAAGGCAGATGATATAGTATTTAATCCAGATTTTATGAAGTGCTTTAGTGTTAGTGAATTCAGTTAGAGAGTATCTAATGATATCCTTTATGACCTTTTCCTATTTAGCAGTTCATTGCCCACTGCCAAGGAATAATATCGCAGTTTTAAAAGAGTTAAACGAAGTCAGCAGGGACAAATATCACAACTAATTTTATTTTTAATCCACTAGACACATGTCCCGGAAGCACACTCTTGAGCTGCATTTGAATTCGGCCTACATTCCTTCCAAATCTATTCTCATGATGCAGGGATGTCGTTATCATAACTTTTTTGATTAATCGCCATCCTAAAAAAAAAAAAAAAGTACACTAAATCAGCCTGATAAGATAGCGAGGCTCAGGGAGCTAGCAGAGCGTTAGCCGTAGCACAGCTAATTAAGGCTGAGATCTGCGCAGCTCTAACAAGAGGCCTTGGCCCCTTCCTGGAAAAACAGAAATAGACCCAGCAGAGGCAGCCAGAAAGCCTGTAATGTCTCAGCTCGGCTTTATCAGCGAGGGGGAGGCGCTCGTTCAGGAGAGGTTAGCATCCTGTCGCTTCGATAAAGTCCATCTGATGGAGAGCAGCTATGAGGACAGGTGGACACAGCGTGGATTTTGTATCATACACACTTCACACATGCTCTCTCGCATGGCTAAGGAAAGAGACCCATTAGAAAAATTATCAAGCATTTCTCAGCATGTACGTAGATAGTTTTCTTTTTAACAGTCGTGGAGTGATTAGCATGTGAAAGCGGAAAAAAGCGACCTCGGATCAAGTGTGATCTTTAATCAGGACGAGTGCATGTGGACCATATGATCCAGGATTACTTTTCACAGGCGTGACATCATTCTGATTCCTGATTAACTTTAGAATTTAATGTAAAGTTGTTGGTGGAATTATGTTCCTCGAAGAAGATTCAATCTCCTAAGTTTAAAATAATTGCTTTTACCTCCCATTTTATTTTGGTGATAGATAGTAAAATAATAAATATTTCATTTTGAATGGATATCAGCTCCTCCCATAGCTATAGAAATGTCTCACCAAATGCGCAGTACCACTCAGGTTTTCTTCCAGCTGCAAACGTATCTATTGCTTAATGTTTCAAAAACAATGAACAATAAAGTCGTTATTCTAATGACAGAGAACACTGACTACACATTTATGTGATATTTTATGACTATCCATTGGTGAAATCAAACCAGATTTTGGAGCTGTTGTTTTTTTTCTTTTACGTAATCAGCTAAAACATTTGATGTATTGTTGCATTCTAAAATAATTTGCATCACTTAATTGTTATTTATATAATGCTTTTTTTTCTTTTTTCTTCAAATAAGGTAGGAAGTCTAGTGTGCGTTCTGTAGGTTTAGTTTAGTTTAGTGCCAAAATTGCCAAAAGTAAAATATAAGAATAAATCTCAGCTTGTTGAAAAAGGGTAACACAATATGAGGTATTAATTTCATGGACCCCGACAGCATGGTTTGATCCTGAGCTCGGGTTAGTGTTTTGTTAAAGTTTTCCAAGTTCTCCCAGTGTTAATCTGGGTTTCACTATAAGGGTTCATCTGGTTTCTTCCTCCTATAACTATGTCAGTAAGATTAATGGTAACTTTAAATTAACTATTTAATATTGTGTGCCTGGTGTTCCATGATGGATCCCCCATTCCAGGTATATTCCTCAGTCATTCCATGTGTTCCCAGGATAGGCTTCAGATCTAGGATAACTAGAAGGACTCATTATGACTTTAAGTATGATGACTATAACTGATCCAAAGTTCTGCTTTGTCTCCCAGGAGAACTCGACCTGCTGAACAAAGATGGCGAGCGGCGAGTCCAGAGTCGTCAGCAACTTCCCGTAGGGACAACATGGGGACCATTCGATGGCAAGATCGAGATGAGCACTGATGGAACAAACCTGGTACGTTCCTGTTCAGGCTCAATAATGATAAATTCTGGAAATAATTTTTTTATGAAACTGGTGCATGAACTTAAACACGTTAATGTTAATGCAACATATCCAAGGCAACAACACAAATACTGTAAGTATAGTAAGTCATAGTTGCATATAAATCTTTTAAAAGTTTGGAAAATAAACCTGTCCAGCCTCTGAAAAACAGATATAAATATCTAACGTGGAAACAGACACACAAAAACCTTTTCACATGCTTCGGGCATAAAAAAGAAAAAAAGAGAATGTAACGAAGATGGAAACCACTTTATTTGTTTTAAAATGTAATTCTTAGCCTTAGCCTTTTTTACACATACTGTATATAACAGTCTTGAGCCAGCCCTTATTTCTTCATATTTTGCGTCCAAAGAGCCAGACATTCTTCTATTTTTAATGTAGTCTTGAGGAATAGTTCTCCAGGCTTCCTGAAGGCCTTTTTTAGCTCTCATTTTCAGTCATTTTTTCCAGTCGCTGTACTTGAGCAGTTTCAATGAAATGTTTTTTGCTTGTTAAACCACACAGTGACCAATGAATCATTCAAGTGTAAAATCATCTAACTGAAGGCATGAAGCAGTGAGAAGGCAGGTGCAGATGATGACAGATGATGACAGATGATCAGGCCAGTAATTAGTATGTGGCATGGGTTCAGGGGTACCTCAGTGGCATTGGATTATGGTTCGGAAGGTCCCAGGTTCAAACCCCACAACTACCAATTTGCCACTGTTGGGCCCTTGAGCAAGGCCCTTAACCCTCAACTGCTCAGGTGTATAATGAGATAAAAATGTAAGTCGCTCTGGATAAGTGCGTCTGCCAAATGACTACTGTAGATGGTGAATGCTGAGTGGTTGGAACAGACGAGAGGGGAAATGAGGTTGCTGCTGAGGTTGTTACATAAACAACCAATTTTTAAATTGCATTTTTATGGACTTGTCAGCCAGTCACAGTAAAACTTTTGTTCTCATTTCTTTAATTTAATTTAGTTTAGGATGAAGAAATTAAGGATGGTTCAAGACTTGTGCACAGTACTGTATACGTAGTTTAGTATTTGTCCGTTTTTCAATTTAAATGGGTCAAATGCCATATTTGTATTTTACGTTCTCCAAATTCCTTGGTCCCATAACGTCAGACTCGTTCCTTGCCAGACTCGTGTTATTTTTCCCCTCAAAGTTCCACAATTTCCTAGTTCTGCTTTCTAGAAAGTTCCCAGCACGGGAACATTTGAGCCGGTTATGCTGATTTTAATGAAGAGAGAACACGAGAGGGAGAGAAATGAAAACCTCCCATGACATTTGAACACAAACCAAACACATGGCTGCGACTGTCTCCGAGTCAAATTGGCCTCCAACAGAAGGCTTTGAAGTGGCTCTATTTTAACCATTTAATCTGCATATTTTATGACTAAGTGCTTTAATTGGTGAATGTTGAGTGTGGGCCAAGCCTCGATTGAACGAAATTATGATCTGTTATGTTTAATGGTAATTTTCAGACCGGCTCAACAAAAAGCAGTAAGTGTTAAGTTTCCTTAAACTGAGGTTGAGAAAGAGGGCGATGGGAAAACGTTGACCCTGATGATCTGGAGTCCTTTAGGCTTAAACATTCATTTTAAGTGTCGATTAATTAAGAAACACATATTAAAAATGGTAACGAATCTTAATTTTATCCTGGGATAAAACATAAGGACTTGTCCATGTGGAGTTTGGTCTCTGAGGTGCTGCTCTCTGTGTATGACTTTATTCACTTATTCAACACTTATTTAACAGCAACACAAGTCAAAAATAGCCTGAAAATAGGGTTAATTTAAATAATGTATACTGTATGTATACTTTGCAGTAAAATGTAACATTTGTTAACCTGAAGTGATGTTCTGCTGTTGTACATACTGTATACTCACTGTCCATTTTAATAGGAATTACACTAAACCTGCTCATTTATGTAGTTATCCAAGCAGCCAATCATTTTGTAGCAGCTCAGTGCATGAAATCTTGCAAATCTTTTACATCATACATCAGAACAAGAAAAAAAAAAGTGATCTCAGTGAGTCGTACTGTGCCGTGGGTATTATTGCCCCATGGGCTAATTTGAGAATTTCTAAAACTGATGATGTTCTAAAATTTTCGCACACAATCGACTGTAGATTTCACAGAGAACAGTGAAAAAAGTGAGCAACAGCTTTATGAGTTCATTTACAGATTGTTCTGAGCAAACAGGAAGACTATGGTAACTTACACAACCACTCTGTACAACCGTGCTGAACAGAAAAGCACCATAAAAAAAAAAAAACACTCAACACATTTAGCTCCCTTTTATGGGGGGACGTGCACCCGTATTGATCTGCTATTCCTCTGTAAAACCTCACATTTGACTTTTAACAAGTTTCTATGTTTAGCAGTGGATGAATGTAGAAAGAGAGAAAATATGAGGACAAAATAATAATAATTTTTTTAACAGAACCACAAGCTAAAGAACATTTAATAAAGAACATCTGCTGTATATTTGATAATATAAAGCAATTTATATACTGACTGATTGACCACTGCTGTAGAATATCTGATATACTATATAAAATAACTTTAAGATCATGAAAACCGTACAGATCTCTGTTTGAATAATTTTTTACTTGTATCCCACAGTAAGTAATGTATTATATCTGTTTCATTAATGTAGTCAGAACAGTGACGAGCTTCAGTATGACCCGTGAAGGTTAGAATGGTAAAAATAAAACGAGATGACGGCAGAGATCAGCCATTCTTGCACACCAAGCGAAATTGTCATTTTTATAAAAGGTGACCCTTATCTGCTCTTCTTTTTTTTCTGAATTTCTAAGCCATTTTTAAGAACGCGTGACCCTGGCTGCTTCAAAATCAAACCGCCATTTCAAGCGCATTTGATCGAAGATGCTGAGGTAACCAGGCGATAACCACTCGACTTTGGTGGTTAGTGGGACATGAACCGTCACCTCACTATCTCATTGTCGTGATGTCGCCCGATAATCGGAACGTGATTGCTCATTCTTGTGGAAAAAGGAGGTTGTGGGTTCATACAGAACTGATCAGATCCAGTCTCAGGAGGTGGCTGAGCAGGTATTGAGGCTTGAGCGGGCCAGCAGTCCGACTCAGAGTCTGATGGATGAAGAAGGAGGGATGTGGGTTAAAGAACAGAGATTAATGATTAATCATTTGGGATGAGATGGAATTAATGTAGACTCGTAGGCTGATGTAAAATTGGAGAAAGAGCGATTATTATAATTATTATTATTATTATTATTATTAAAAGAACTGTAGTTGGACATTGTTCCTGAAGCCTTTGTGAAAGTTCCTCCTGTCATTCAAGTGTGCAATGTACTAAACGTTATTACAATAAAAATTATATTACATAGGGAATAAAACATGACATGACAAGACATGCTGTTATGGAAAAGGGGAAAAAAATGGTCTCGGTTGGGTGACACTTTGTTACATCTCCGAAGCTGATCTTTTTCCAATAACAGCGATCTTTCTCCAAAATAAAGTGGCTTACTACTTTTCCAGTGCTAACAGTGTGTACTCATTAACGCCAGCTGGTTACCAGGGGTTACAGTGGGATTTGGAAGGTGGGGGATCCCTACAAGCTAGTGTCGTTAGCAGTGCAGCAGGGAAATGACTCGCTTCAAAACAAGTCAGACGGGCATGTGGCTTTTTCCGACGCGAGTTTAGAGACACATGCGCGCTGATGGAGTTTTGAGACAAAAGCACGAGTGATGCGCTTTTTTCACCCGCCTGACTTATGATAGTAATTTAACACCATATGTTAGGTTCTGATTTATTGAGTGAGTTTCTCGATGGTAGGCGCCTGAAGAAAAGCCAGGCTGCAACCAAACCGCAACATGCGAAAGGTTAATTTAACAGTTTGTTTAATTAGTATGAACCAAAGATCATACAGCGTAACAACTGTGAAAATCTGATTGTTTATTTATTAATTTATCGGAGGTACTGGAACTGAACCATTCCAGCCCATTTTAATCCCTGCTTGTTACTAAGAAAGGGTAAATCCTTCCAATCTAATGAACGGCATCATATCAGACTGTTACAAAACACTGACACTGGAGATTCATTACAAAAATGTTTAAATAAACATCTGCTCACAGAAAACATAACCATATCAACACTTTTTATACACCTTTTAAAAATTTGTTAACAGGGTCTGTGTCGAGCTCTTTAATATAGCACCAGTTTATTCAAATATAAATATTTTAAGTTATATTTGGTTTGATACCCAACATTTCTCTTTATTAAATTGTCGCATTCTTCTTTATGGATGTTATTGATAAGGTCTGTGTTAATACTCAACTGCTTGTACTTTATTACTGTCACTTTCATGACTCTTAATTACAACCAGGTGTTTGTCATCAATGCTGTCATGTGAAGAAAGTTAACATGAATTAAAGTGAATGGACTTGAATAAAGAGTGAGGACAGAAAGAAAGTATGGAAACCAAGGTGAGATTGTGGAGTCTTGGGGAAAGTGAGCGTGAAACAAAGGAATAGCCTATAAGAGGTACAGGAAGGGAAGGCGGTGGATGGAGGAGGACTGAGGGCATCTAGAGGGTTTGATGAAGTGAGCAGAGACCAGGTGGAAGTTTGGAGTCGGATGCTGTGGTCCCAGTAAAGCGTGGCTTGGTGTGTAGGAGGGTGTTTGCAGGTGGGTAAATGATCCGTTCAAATGATTTATGAGTCAGTAAGTCACTGCTGACAAACGCTCCAGTTATTGATTGAATACAGTGAAGTGTTTACTCTGAAGTGTTCCCTGCATATCATATTCTCTATTTATTGATATTTAGTCAAATTTATTTTATCAGAATTTAATATAAAGATTGATCTCATTGTCTCTCTCATGTCTCACGTCTATCATTTGTCTACCGTTTTGTGGCTCACGTGTAAAATTTCACTTAATTTCAGTTTATTCATACATTCATTCACTTAAACTGTGATGTACGAGCGGCGTTCAGGTCAACCTGGGATTTTTGCTGAATAACAGGACTAGGGCTGTAGCTATCGAATATTTTAGTAATCGAGTATTCTACCAAAAATTTTATCGATTAATCTTTTGCTTAATTACACAGCAGTGTAAAATACATAAGAGAAACTAAAAAATCTACTTTTATTTTTTAAATGCATACAGCATTATATCAAAAATAAACATTGTCATTATTCACAATACAAGGAATAGCTTATACCCCTATCTCACCTATGCGGTTTGACTCACGGTGAGATGCGGTGGTAGGCGGCGTGAGCCGCCGTGATTGCCCGCCGACGTTCCGCGAAGTTCTGCAAGGTCCGCAAGCTTCCGCGAGGACCACCAAAAAATTTAACGTTTGAACATGTTTTTAAGGCGGCTTAAGCATGTTTAATTTTTCGCGCGGAAAGATGGAAATGTAATCGCAGCGCCAAAACAGACACCGCGCGAAACCGCGTAGGTGAGATAAAAAGTTGACTGAGATGAATTAAATAATTATACAAAAAACACTACGTTGTGCAACTAAACTTTCAGAACTAAAAGTTTCAAAATCTACAGCTCAGGCATAACATAAGGCTTTACTGACAATTTCTGTCGTTTTCTCTGGCTGGTTTCTTCATCTCTTGGCTCGCTGATGTTTTTATTGTTTCCTTCCATTTTGCAGCTTGCAACAGAACGCTCCCTCAAATCAATACACAGCTATGTGTTTGTGTCTCCTTTCCCCTTTTGGGTGACGTAAGCGCTTCTTCTTCATTGGTGTTTACTGGCGGCTTGCAACCGGAAGCGCACTTTGTCAAAAACACGCTGTCAACAAATAATTGCGCAAAAACATGATTCAAGCTTATTAAAATTAATTAAAAGCAGCTTCGAGGCAGAAGATTTAGCCTCAGTCATTTTTTGTAATCGAATTACTTCGAGTTACTCGAGGAATCGTTTCAGCCCTAAACAGGACACATTTATGAAAGTAAAAGCCACATTTATTTCTATTTAGAACCCACTGCTACACTAATTCACCTTTCTCAGCATTTCACTTTTTTACATTTACATTAGGTTTTCTCAGTACCCCAGAGCCATGATCAGACTGCCTGCTTTATCTCTGAAACGCTGGCCTCCCAGGAACTCCTTTAATGGCCCAAACGTGTGGAAATGACTTTGAGTGAGGTCAGGACTGTACAGAGATGTCGCAATAACTCCCAGCTGAGTTCCTGTAATGTGCAAGTGGTGGCCTTTTTTTGTAATATTTGCACCATTCGAATGTTTTTCTGTAGCTGAGTCTCATCACAGTACTTTGCTTACTTAATTTTTTTACGCCGTCATTTACAAGACGTTTCCTGATTTGACTTGAATGCGCCTGGTACAACAATGAAATTTTACATATAACTATAAGACGCAAACCTAACAAAAAAGGGCATCAATAAAATGTCAATAAAACAATAATTAATATGCACACACACCACCGTCGACTGTGGAAAAACTAATATTTGCAATATTACATTTGCATAAAATCACAATAATGATTGGCTCTTACCTTTTATGACACATGAACACTCATCTGTGATATTTTCAAGGCAGATAGAAGTGTTTGCTTTGTTTTTATAGCAACGGGAAATAAAAATGAACCTTTAAGTAAGAGAGTATTTCATACAAGTGACTCTACTCGCTCAGCGAGTTCAGCAATCTAAAATCCAACATCAACCTGACTTCAATTGAGCATTAGTGGAGCGAGGAGTCTTGGGATTCTGCTGAAAAAAATGTTGCTCCTGTGGATAAAAGTCTGCTTTTTGTGCACTCAGCACACATTAAGTCCTCATCCAGACCTTTCCACTCGAGTGCTCTCGCTCAGACCTTTCCTTACTTTTTTTTATTTTATTTTATTTCTTATTTTCTTTGAGTGAGTGACTGGCCATCCTGCAGAGCCTCTTCATCTCGCTCTCTTCTTCTTCCTGTTCTCTTCAGCCCTCTGTCTTTCTCATATCCCACAGATCAATTAGGTCATTAGAGCCCAATTACACAGCATGCCTTGTCCAGGTGAGCCACCAGTTTTCTCTCTCTCTTTCTCATGCTCCGTCACCCGCTCTCACACACACACACACACACCTCTCAAATTAACACAAATTGATGATGACACTGGGATATAAATGTCTGCTGAGCGGTGGTCGGTATGCCAGTGTGGGTCGAAGTTATCGAGTAGCAGGTGTCTCCATCACGGTAATTACCGGGCCTGGACTTACTGCCCAGTGTCTGATTTAAGTGTCCATAATTGATTTGGAAGCAGCCTAATAATGGAACCTGTTTTTTAGGAGGGACCTCTAAAATGGCCATTAGTGTGCCTTTCAGGCTCGATGTGGCACTAATGAACGAACACGGTGCTAATTATGCTCCCGAAGCCGGGCTCTGTTGTCGGAAAAAGCGCATCCGGTTTTCTGTATCCAGGAGGTTAGAAAGTAAAACCTACCTCCATCATTGTTGTGGTGTGCATTACCTGCACGGTGCGTCCAGGAGAGGAAAAATGACAAGATACTTGGCGAGAGGGAGGGAGAGCGTGAACGAGAGGCTTTTATTCTGTAATTTAGCGGGAGGTTAGGTGCGGAGGGCAAGAACGGGAGGAATTCTTCAAGCTGTCACTTCTCCATTTATCACCTCCCTCTGCTCTCACCACTCCCTCTGACAGTCTCATTGTTCGTGGCCCAAAGTTGAACAAGTATCGCCGTGGCCTGTTTTATTTATTTATTTACCCCCCCCCCCCCCTTACACACCAAATTTATATTTTTCTTCTTGTCATTACTTCATTAATCAGGAGCCTGAACTTCTGAAAAATGTTTTGTTTAGGAGGCTGCAATCTGTTTAGCAGTGCAGGGATATGTGTGTATATGTGTGTGTGTGTGTGTGTGTGTGTATACGTGCGATACAGAGTGTGTATGTGTGTATGTGTTGTTAATCTGTGCCTGTGGCAGGTTTCCCCTCCGAAACGCAGCACTAAGCAGCGGTATCGCGCGCCTATTGTTGTAGCCTCTGTCATAGCAAGGAGAGCCTGATGCAGGCCTGGACTGGCCTGATAAGGAAAGAGTATTCAACATGGCTGGAAAAGAGAATCAGTGGGACTTGAGAGTGGAGTGTGGATGGAGCACACACATGCACACATGCTCACACACACTCTGAAATGCATGCACACCCACGCTCTTTCTTATATCACTCACACACGCCGGACCAATTATTTACAGTTACATCTAATTATAAACGCACGCCATCTTCCCGCCCTCATAACTAAGGGAATATCTAAGCAAGAGACAAGCTGAAGCAGTAAATCTTTTTTACATATTTCCATCAGCTTATACTTTATCAGTCTAGAAATCTCCCCTGTCAGTGGCTGGTAATGCAGTCTGGTATCAGGCAGTTACAGGATTTTAATTCCATGTTGGGCACACAAATGACTTTGGCGTCCAGAATGTGGCTTTATCTAATGAAATATTAGGCGGAGAACCAATTTGTGATTGCATGCTTCAATTACTTGCTTGGGCTTTGCCCCAGTCGCCAGGCTGGGGCCACCTCATATGGTTCAGATGGTAATGATCTTGCTGGGTTGTTTTTCCCCTAGAAACATTGCTATTTATTTTATTTATTATTTTCCCCCAAAATGCCAGAGTGTGCCGTTAAACAAAACTTATCTCTGAATCGCAACTTGATGTCGCATTTTAGCTCCAAATGCATACCACACCATCTACACGGTGGTCCTGATGGTCAAGTATTTATAATGTAAAATGAGGAAAAGTAAACAAGTTCGATGACCAAACTACCACTGAACACTGAGCCACTGCTCAAGAAGACTTCCTCTAAAATATGCCTCTCAGCTTCCTGGACAATCCAGCTCTAGGGGGATATAAAGGACCCAGGGTCATGACCTTGCAGAGGAGGGGTATATGGGATGCATTGTTCTTTTTTCATCTCTAAAGGTCCCCCTCTCAGTGAGACGACAGGGTTGCGTTTGTCGCACACAGCGTTTCCCAGGGCTACAGCTGAACAGCGCTTAGATAATACATAGTCGACTTCATCTACAAGTGAACCTGACATTCACCCCCCCCCCTTTCCATACCCCACCCCTGTCTTTTTTTATTTCCTCCATCAGCTCAGACAGGCAAGCAGATACGGCGCAGGGACGATAAGCCGAAGCGCATTGTGACTCAAGTGACGGCGGCGTCGCTTGGCACGATTGCAGGAAATGATGTGATCGCATTTACCATGTCGCCAAATGCAGTGCGATGACTTGAGTCAAAGTTCGTGAATGCCATCCGCTGATACATGCCGCAAAAATGTCATTTGATAACGTCTTGTTTCCCAGTTCTTGGATAAAACACTCTAAATAGATCTACTTTTAAAAAAAAATTTGGGGACTCGGGGTATATATTTGGCAAGGTTTCTTAAGAATTTTATTAAGAAAGCGTGATCTTTCCAATTTGCTCGACAAGCACCTGGTGAGAAGGCAAGTTCAGCTAGATGATCTCAGGATAGGGAAATACCAGCAAGAGGTGGCATTTTCAGGAGTGTACTGGTTTGAGAGCAGGACATAGATGGAAACGTATAGGTGTTTTCCAGTTATGGTTTTGCTAATGAGATGAGAAGTTCCCTGAAGTATAGTGGCCTGGTCTGATCTAACCGGACAAGGTAACTGATTCATCATTAATAAGCACTTTATTCTGGGCATGGCTACAGCTGATCCCAAACCTACCACACAATAAAAGTTGTGGGTAAAAGTTGTGAATGCATCCTTTATGGCACATCAATTCATTTCAAAGGCACCATGCGAACAGTCCTTCAAACCTAGGGGTAGTATAGTGTAGCCAATCCAAAAAGCATGCTTGAGAGATGCAGGAGGAAACCGGAGAAATCAGAGACCAAAATGGGGACGAGGGAAATTTCACACAGAGAGTACTTAACTTTGCTACAAGATCGACCCAGGGACAATGGAGATGTCAGGCAGCAGCACTTCCCCTTGTGGTTTCATGCTACCCTTTTAGGTAACCCAGATCAGGAAGTATTTAGTAAAAGGTTTTAGAAGAGTATGTCTCTAAAGTTAGGCATAACTGTCGAAGAAAGGCCTAAATGAAATATTCGAAGCACCTGTGATGCAAATCAGACTACCCTGTTCATCTAATCACCTTTAATTTCCCTTCATCCCCAAATCATATGATTTAACTATGGGAAAATAGAACTGTTTTGTTCCATATACAAATATTTGCAAGTGTTTTGAAATCAAGGACCATTTGGTGATCTTCAGGACATTAATCCGCTTTAATCAGGACACAATCAGCAAGACTGTACACAGTAATTTCTCCCTTGGTTTGTACAAGGAGATCTTGCCAAAGGTGTGGCCATACACCAATAAACTCTACGGCAAGCATAGCCGAGTGTGATTGAGAGGGGTATGAGCGGCACCAGCTGCTTTGCCATCTGTCACTGTCAAGGCTCCCTTTATGGGACACCGAAGCATCTTCCTCGAAAAAGCAGCCGAGATAATCCGCAATTGTTCTTGATCGCAAACACAAGTCCCCCATTGGAATTCCACATTACACTCCACGAGCGAGCTAATTGGAATCAGAGCGAGTGAAGTGGGCGAGGTGGCTGACTGACCCATTCACACACAAACACACATTTTTAAGTATCAGTAACTGTTTGTGACATTTGAAATTGGCAGTCCTTTTTAAAAGTCCATGTGGTTAATGTTGAATGCGTTTCCTTGTGTCTGTGTTGTTGTTTTTTTCCAGTCAATTTGCAGCATTCTAAAGTGGCGTTTGATTTTAATCTCATTTTCAAATGCGATGTATAATTCATAACATGACTTGGTTCTCTGTCTTAGATCTGACACTTCAATCTCATGGTGTCCCTGTGTGTCTTGTTGGCTGAGATATCAAAGCTTTAACCTTGCTTCTTTCCAAAAAAAAAAAGAGAGAGAGAGAGAGAAAGAGAGAGAGAGAGGGTAGCTCTTCTAACCCTCATGCCCTTTCCATCTCCAACCTCAGACTTGGTTGTATTTCCAACCTTCTCTAAAACTTGCGGTCATCCATCCATGCTCTCCTTTTTTGGATGCCAATGATCCTCCCATCCCATCACTCCAGATGGAGAAACAGCACAGAATGAAAGTATTCAGTGTGAAAATCATGGTTATTTTTCCTGCTCGCACGGTCATCTGGTGCGCTATCGCAGACGGTTGTCTCGTGGGATAAAAACGCCCTACAGGGGCCAGAGAAGAGGACGTCTGGACAGCGTCTGGTCGTCTATCCTGGTGGTCTAGCACATCTTGTCTACAAGGCTGTCGAATACATACAGGAATATTTGGCTGCTGGGGTTGCTGGTGAACTTAATTGAGTGACAAAGAGAAGATGGAACCCTTCTTCTAGCATCCAGCGTTCTGAGACTCCTTGATAATGGAGTTCAGGTCTAATGCATTGGCAGGTGGCAAGTTCACCTTCTCTATCTTTTAGCCGTACCTCTGAGTAAATACTGCTGCTCTTTAAAGTGGATTTGTGGCCTTAAAAATCATGGCATCCATCTAGTGCAGCCCTTCTGAGATTATGCAAATGGACGCCTCTGCAACAAAAGTGGCAAAGTTCACATCCAGTGCTGTCTTTAGCCTGGTTAAGTAATATCTTCGGCATCCGTTGGATTTTACCAGGCAGAACTTTGTAAAGTGTTTTAATAACCCCTTCTTAAAAGTTATACTTCACCAAACTTGTTAAGGATTTTTAAAAGGTCACTGTGGCCACGTCAGGGTTCAGGAATACTGCATATAAAAATAAAAATAAAAAGTAATTTAAAATAACCAGTTCATTTAATAGCACAGCGCTGTTGGTAAGAAGCTGTTGATCAAGTTTCTATAACAGCACTTCTGACAGTAGTCTCACTGAGGGTTAATTTTAATGAGCTTGTTTTAATATGTTGATTGGAAAAAAAAAAACATACACGGAGACACATGGATTAACATGGACGTACATGTACTGTAATTATAGATACGGTGGAGATTTCTGTAAGGAGATGTTGAGATGTTTATTTCACATTTTTGGAAGGCTGTTACTGGAAAGTAATTAGCTTTGTAGTGGTAATTATACCAAAGCTTTGTGTCGAGCCTCATCACATTACACTAAACCCCCATGCCTTCAGTATATAAAGTAGATTCAGCATCATCTTCATCAAGGTCTTAAAAATTGTATTCACTAGTTTTTAAATACTACATATTGTGGCGAAAAGTAGCCACTATGTATTGGACAAGCTGTATGAACAATCGTGCAATATACGTATGGTGAATAAGTTGACGTCCAGGTATAAGTGCCAACTTAGGACATTTGTAGTGCTCATGACAGCCTAGGAATTTGTGACATCACACAGTCTCGTAGAAATAATATATCTGTGCTCATACATAAGGTTTTTTCTGAGGTTTATGTTTATGCTTCGAGCGTCTTCGCGTTTTTAGAGGAGTTTGAGTTTGATCATGTTTAAAAACAAAACATTGTTTATTGCTACTTGAATCTTATTCCAGCCACAGCAGTTTTACATCCCACAACTCATGCAGACTAAACATGACCTTTTGTAATTTGAACCAAGACGATATTTCGATCAAGATGAAAAAAATCTGAAATTCTTTGCTTTAAACAATCTGGGTTGCTTCAGCCCCACAGCTGTCCCAGTGCTACGTTTTATGGGTTCAAACATATGGATTGTATTTTTGTTAATAAAGCATGATACGTTGGTTTATGTTGCCGTCCAGCTAATTAAGCTTTGGCTGAACTTTCCGCTATTCCAGCTTACCAGGCACAAAATACTGTATACAACTCAAAATTTACTTTTCTCCTTACTGTTTAGCAATGGACAACCCACCAACCTTGTATATTCAGTATTTAATTTTTTTTTTTTAATTGGTCTATGTTGTAAGCAAAGTAAGTAATTTATATAGACATGTAAATCATAACAAGCTAGGGCAATTAAATTAAATTTTATTCATATTTAGCAACACTTTTAACAATGGTCATTGTCGCAAAACAGCTTTACAGAATAATTATTTTAAAAAAAAGTGTAGAGCAACAGTGGCAAGGAAAAACTCCTTGAGAAACCCTGAGAGGAACCAGATTTAACATCATCATTTAGTTGATATCAGATAGATATAGCAGGGATTGATTTGCAGCCATACGGTGTGTGAGGAAGCTGGAAGTTTAGTATAATAATAAAAGGTGTTTAAGCGAATCTAAATTACACTTTCATTATTGGAGGCTCATATACAAAACAGTTTGTGGGAATTTCAGTCCTAAACTTTTGAGCGACTGCAATGACAAAATTGCCTACATCAGCCACGTCTTCATTTTTTTCTTTCATTCATTTGTTTACATAAAATTTTTTAAGCTTAGATATAAGTATAATATATATGTATATATTATAAGCAGTTCTTTTTCATAGTTGTACATGATTTCAGAAAATGCCCAAGGTCCATCCTATATAGCGCTTAACTTTTATTAAATATCATTAAATATTGTAAATACTTTTAAACTGGATTATTTGGACCTGAACAGACCTTCGAGGAACTCTACACTATGGTATGACTCCTACACACAGAGAGACAGACTTTAGTTATATTCACTCTCAAATAGTTTCTATAGTAATAAGGGCATTTTTTAAGTAAAATACCATGTTCACTACATTCATTGCCACCTATTTTATTTTTTATCACATGACTATTAGAATAATTATAGTACATCTGAAGCTAAGTGATTGTGCTCCAGATGTAGTATTGTGAATGTGAGAAAGAGGAATTGTGTGTGTGTGTGTGTGTGTGTGTGTGTGTGTGTGTGTGTGTGTG
>JAQMYJ010000019.1:6425477-6442977 GCA_030014305.1 Clarias laeviceps | reverse complement strand
ATTGCTTCTGTGTTATATACTGTATGTAGAACTATATAACAGGACAGAGGCGTTTCTTTTCTTTTCCTCTTTTAATTCCTTCCTTCCTGCTGTAAGTCATCCAAGCTGCAGGCCAGAGGAAATATTAATATGCAGCGATAAGGAGAGCTAGAAGTAAATCTGCCTTAATGAAATTTCCAGTTGACCAGATGCAATTTGTTTCATCATAGAGGACAACTAATTGCACAGGGTGTTATCGAGGTGTGTGAGGGCGCTTAAGGTTGTAAACACACATCTTAGGACAGGTCCAGTCTCTAACACGGACATGCACACCTCTCCTCCAAACACTCACCTTACACACATGAAACGGGACCAGGTGTAGACCAGGACACAGTGTGTCACTCATTTTTTTTACTTTGGTTTTTCCCCTTTCAGATTTGTTGTTTCTGAGCAAATTTTTGGATGATGGCCTAGGCGTTAATGTGTAATGCCCAAGCCATTGATGTTGAACATAAATTATTACATTAACTTTCTTTGCGTTTTTTAATAGTTACAGAAACTATTTTTTTTTTCTGGAAAAAAAAAGGTTTTAAAACATTTAACAGGGCACGTTATTAATAAAAATAATAATAATGATTTATCAAAATAAAAATTTAAACAGCTTATTTAACATATATCATAACGTTGATATCATAACGTTGATATCTTTCTGTGGTGTTTTGCTTTGATTAAAAAAAGATTTGCTAGTTTGACATTCTTTGCTTTACTTCGCTTTGATTTTGTTTTTAGGTTGTTTTTTATTTTTGCGGTTTGTTTGTTTGGCTTTGCCACACTGCTTTCTTGTGGTGTTTTGTTTTATTTGTTTTTATTTGATTAATTTTGTCCAGGATTTTTTTTTTGCTTGTTTTTATTTTGTTCTGTTTTACTTTGCCATGCTTTGCTGTTTTGCTTTGTGTTAGTGATTTGTTTTGTTTTGTTTAAGTCCCATATTGTTTTTTTCCGCACCCAACTTGTTTTCTCACTCTCTCAGCATCTATACCGCTTTAACTTGTATACACCGTCCTGAGGGGCCTGGAGCCTATCCCAATAGACTTAGGGCACGAGGTGGGGTAGACCCTGGACAGGGTGCCAATCCATCGCAGGGCACACACACATACATACACTCACTCGCACACTACGGGCAATTTGGGAATGACGATTAGCCTAATCTGCATGTTTTTGGACTGTGGGAGGAAACCAGAGAACCCGGGGGAACCCACCAAGCACAGGGAGAACATGCAAACTCCATGGCGGGAATCGAACCCGGAACCTGGAGGTGCAAGGCAGCAGTCCTAACCACTACACCACCATGCCGCGTCAACTCAATTACTTTTTGTCATAATTAAAAAAAATTAAATGAAACAAGTATAGCTTTAACAGACATGATGCATCATGTGTAGTGTGTAGTCAGAAGTTTTTTTTTTTAACATTTTTTTCTTTAATTTTAAATTTATCAAATGTCTATGTAACTTAGTACTGATGTTGCTAAATGAATTTTAATCATTTTAATTTCTGCGAAACAAAGTACAGCTTTAAAGGTTAATAAGAAACGCTGCTCTTTATAGTAAAATCTTTAATCATCCCATTTCAGACAATACCTCAATTATTGATTAACCAAAAGAGGAAAAAGCTATTTATCTTATTGTCTATTACGAATCATTTTGTTCTTAACTAAAAAATTAGAAATGTATGAAGAACAAAAAGGGAGACAGAACATACTGAAAAGCAATATACTTCCCAGTCGTCTCCAGGATTGATTTGTGGCGACCCGGAGAGCACTATAAAGGGCTCCTGCGTGTCATGAAGGTCAGCAGTGCTATCATTAGCTCAGTAGAAGTCACGGACACCGAGAGCGTTAACGTTCCCTTTCTTCCCCTCACCTCCTTCAGCTGATCAGAGGATCACCGTATCAAGGGCGGATTAGCCGCGATTTGGGATTTGCGCAATCGGTTAATTTATTGCAGCGAAGGCAGGTCTCTTTCATCTACAGCAACATTTAATCAGAGTCGGGCACACAGGCTATTACAGGTTCCTCTGCTGCCATCAGCTCCATCACAATCCCCCCTGAAATTTCCAAATTATCTGGAACTGGCTTTGGCTTCACCATAAAAAAAAAAAAAAAATTTATGGATAGGAGCTTTGCGCTATTTCGCACCAGGCCAATTATAAATAGTGTGCTCCGTGAACAAGATCGGGAGGGGGGAGAAGAGGAGAGGAGAAGAAGAAGAGAAGAGAAAAAAAGGCAGGAAATAAAAAAAAATATCGGATGTGAAAGGGGAACTTTATCGGCAGTCCCGGCTCTCGCGTTCTGATCCAAATCCTAGCAGCTGAAAATTTATATTAGATCTTATCGTGCGGGCCTAAGTCTGGGAAAAATCAATAGAGGTTATCTTTTATGTCGCAGCGACTTGTGGAAATATTGATTTTCATTTTATGGCGAATTTGGAGCATCGGTTGGTAATCACTGGGCCGCTGACTTCACTGTTTCGCCCACTGTATCTCTTACACGGCAAGCAGCAACCGAGCCGAGATGAAAAACGAGAGAACATTGAGACGAGGGGGAGGAGAGAGGAGCTGAGAGGGGGGCAAAACACACACACACAGAGTGAAACTAGCTATGAAACTCACCACCACTACTGCAAGTGACTAAATCCTTCAAAACATTCTCACATTCTCAATAGACGTTCTTTTTGCTAATCTGTGGTGCAGATACATACAGGACTAGCTCAACACTGTTTATTATTTCTCCCAATTTGGTCATGTGCCAGTTTCCTCCCACTCGCCAGCTCTCCTCTCGCATACGAAAAGATATCCATGAGCTAACACCTGCTTCCTTTGAGGCACGTAAAGCCAGCCGTCCTCATACTGCATCACAAAAAAGGCCTATCTGTCCTCTTCCACATACATGAGCTCACAGAGTGATTGCCTGATTGGCTAGAGAGAGAGAGAGAGAGAGAGAATGCCATCCCCTTGTATGAAGGGACAATTTTGTAAAGGGTAAACGCTTTCCTATTGTACCACTCACGAACCGCTATAAATGTTACTGACACTGACTGGATTTATCACAGTCATGCCATTAAAAATCAGTAAAATTTTTACCCAGTAAATTAAATAAAATCGTATTTCTATACAAACTAATTGAAAATAGTTTACTGTCTTTAACCTACAGAATATTTGACTGTAAAACTTTGCAGGCCATGTTTACTTTAATTTAAAAGTACGTTTCTGGTAGCTAGTTTGAGAAAAGGTAAAGATAACAACTGTGTATACACCCATCATAGAGACACGTTTTAATAAAAGTTAGACATTGTTTTAACCTTTGGACCACAGTGTTAAATGTTTAAATTGAATCACGTAACACTTCTCCCTTTTCCTCTTTTAATTCTCAGTTGGAATTTTGGATTGGTCAGAAGGTGTTGATTTGTTTTCTAAAACAGCAGTCCTGAACATGCTGAAGTTGTAGATCAGATGTGCATTACCAGTCAAAAGTTTGAACACAACTTTTAGTTCAAAGTTTATTTATTTTTTCATTAGATTTCAAAATGATGAAATAACTGGAATTATTTTAATTAAGTAACAACGACTGGAATAGTTCTTGCAAGAACAGTATTGTCAAGTGCGTTTGCAAAACCCATCATGCACCATGATGAAACTGGCTCTAATGAAGATCATCCCAGAAAAGCAGGACCAAAACATACCTCTTGCTGCAGAGGCAAAGTTCATTTAGAGTTACCAGCCTTAAAAATTAACAATTATTTCCAATTAAATGTTCCAATTAACAGCACCTCAGATTAGAGCGGTTATGAAGGATTTACAGAGCATAAGAAAGCAGATACATCTGAATATCAACTGTCCAAAGGAGATTATCGCATATTTTGGACGCCTTCTGCATTGTGGTAGAAAGAAATAAAAAATCAGGAAAGACCATGGAATTAGAAGGTGTGCAAACTTTTGAGCGGTAGTGTATATGTTAATATAAATGTTGATATGGTGATCTTATTGAAGTCTTTCAGTTAGCATTGTTTTTCACTTTTTTTAGCATGCAGATACAGTATGGGACACACTGATTAATGCCGCTCGGCTTAAGAACATGCAATGCAAATAAAGCCTTTCCACAATATACCAGTCATAATAATGTAATGTGAGCAACGGTGTTACATTTTACATCATATCCCATCCCACTGAGGTGAAGCACCTGTTCCAAACAAGCACTAGCAGAAGTAATGGTGTCTCATGAGAGAGTGTCCTATGGAAATATGGCACTGGTGAGAGAGAGCGCCAAGCCTGTACACTACCCATTTTCTGTTAGCTAAACCATTTCAGTGGTGCTCTAATGAAGGAGAGCCTGAGGGTTGGCAAGTAATGGCCTAGAAAGCCTGACATTTTGCCTGCCAGTATTAGCAAGAGCTACTGTAACAGCAGTGCAGCTCAGTGATGATGTACTCCAGGCTCTCATTGCCCTTTGTATGGAGGGTGGAAATGCCATTTGGGAAAAAAAAAAAAATACAAATTGAATAAAAATCAAGTGGAGAATAAATACAACAGCCAGGCAGCCGCAGTGGCCCCGTGTCCACATCAGGGCACATGGAGAGTAATGCCCCCTATTCCACTACTTTTGATTTAGAGAAATAACTTCAAGCTCGACCCAGGCGCCCGAGAAAGAAAAACGATATTGCGCATTCAGAATAACTCGCCGGTGCATTACGGCACCTAACCTCCGCCGCCCTTTGAAATGGAGACCGATTCTTTAAATTCTTCCCGGCCCGAGGAGCCGATAAGCAATTGGACAACGCGCCCAAAGTTCACCTCGGCTTTCTCTTCTCCGCCGAAAGCCATCTGCATTCTTCCCGTAATTTTCCCAGGCACCCGAGATCAGCAGCTAATCGGTAGAGATCTGACACCGGGATCACCGCGCAAAATATTTTCCCATAATTCTCAGTGCAAATGCTTGTGCATCCTGCAAGGCCCTAAAAAGTCTCAGGAAGGAGTAAAAAAAATAAAATAAACACGAGGGATCCTTGTTTTTCCTCTCTTTCGGCATTACAAAAAGCATTCATGTCATGCTCTTAATAATGTGCTTCCTAATCACCTCTGAAGTAAGTTAATGCCTTGTGTATATGTGTGTGTGTGTGTGTGTATGTTATCTCTTCTCTTACAGAAAAGCAAGGCCCCAGTCCCGGTGGTTTTGAGCTCAGGCCCCAGGTGGCTGCTGGATGTGACTTGGCAAGGAGCAGAAGACAACAAAAACAACTGCGTGGTGTACAGCAAAGGTAAGATCCCAGGTTTATCACTCCACCACACACACACACACACACACACACACACACCTATCACTCGCTTTGTTTTTGTGTTCCATCTTCCATATTTGAAACACAGCACATAAAGGGTGCATGAGACAATAGTGATGTAGTGTATGCCTTCCAAACTTTCCTTTTTATGTATTTGTGTTCATATATTTGTCATGTGTTTGCAAAAGTCTGTAATGCGGATGCAACTAGTGTAACACTAACTAGTGTTAGAGTACATGTAGTCAGATGTTTTTGACTTCTGGTCAGCTAAAGTATGCCATGTTAATTTTTTTGTTAGGAACATTGTAGGATCACCAGCTCAGGGAGGTAATACAGTATGTTTACAGTAGTAGCAGATTATACTGACAATGTTCAGTGCAAAAGCAGCTTTGTTTCCCCAACACATGGTGGTTAATGTGAAATCCATTACATAAGCAAATTACAGTTTCTACCAAAGCTGGCTTGACCACGTTGGAGAAACACTGGAGTATAATTTAGGACACGTCCACAGAGAGAGGGTGTTGCAACCAGACCACAAAAAGTATGAGATACACTCGAGTAAGAACTTAATAAAAACTAAAAAATAGACAGATAGACAGAAATACACCATAGTGACTACTGTAAAAAAAGAAATTTGTTAACCAGTATAGGTGTGATTTAAAATGATTTAAGGAAATGCAGAACCAACCAACTGTGCATTTGTAAACTAAAGTAACTATTTCATCAACTTAATTTATTTATTAATAAAATGTAACTTATTTATTTTAAAAAACTATCTTTAGCTTAAATGTATTTTAAGTGTGAAATTTTAATTTGTAGAGAAATTAAATTTTCTTTGTAATTTCAGATTTTTTTAATTAAGGTTACCGACAGTCGACTAAGCGTTTCACTGCATGTCGTATTGTGTACAGTGGTGTATGTTCAATCGAATCAAAATTGCCAAAATTTGTGGTTCGCAGCTATATTGTCAAAATGTCATAGGAACAATATTTTGGATGTGTTCCACAGCAGCATCTAATAGATTTTCCCAGATACTCAGCAATATGAAACACACGTCTTTTTATATAATTTAAAAATAAAATCCGTTTTGTACCTTACAGAACATGATCGAATGACAAAGGTTTTATGGACTTTTTTTTTTTTTTTTTATCATCCGTTCTGCTTGCATTACATGTTATCCAGCAGAAACATCTTAATATTTTCATTGCAGCACGGCAACACAACCTACCCATGCTGTCAAAGCATAACAAAGTTGCAGCGATGAGATCTGAGGCTCCCTGTTGACTCACGTTTACATTATAATAGCGAGCGGGTAACTCACATTTTATGTACTTCATTGTCTCAGATTGCGGCACATTGACACTACAATTTCTAAGATTTACGTGAAATCCAGCTAAGTAGTCTGATGATGATGCGTGACACTGGGAAAAATAAGTAAATAGAGTAAATACAATGGTACGTAAATAGCGATGAGTTGTGAAGGGTAACTCACCTCAACTCGGTTTTGAACTGGGATGAATTGAACTGAGATTTACAATTGGCGGATTTTCAGCCTCCTGGTTCTCTGTGGCTAATCACTAGACTGCACTGGAGAAGAAATCCTCTTACTACTTAACTTCATGCTTTTTATCAGCGGAATCATTAAAGTTTTGGTAAGCCGTTAATGACAATTATGCGTAATCTTTTTTTTTGTCCAGAGATCGACTGTATGAAACAATACAGGGCTAACAACAGCATCCTAGAGCTAAAAGCTGTATAAATTTTGATTCTATAAACCCCAGTGGATGTTCCTGATGTATGGAATACACCCGGTGCAGTTTAGAGTGAATAATTTGTTACTCGTACTTACATCAGCTCAGAGGGCTTTTATGTGCATATAATGTGTGTTTGGAAATACACAAGCCGAGCCAAGCTGAAGAGTTGGTTATATAGAAAATGCCCCAGTAATGAATGTATCCCAGCATCCTGTGTGGCATCCTTCATTATAAATTGGTGAGAATGATTCCCCTTTGGGTTGCTTCAAGCAACCAGGACAGGCTTCGACCTATATATAGAACACTGCAGGCTAATAACTACAGCAAGAAGCAGCAATCCAGTCTGCTATTGGGTCATGCTGCATTTAAAGCTAGTGTGTTAGACCTCGAATTGGAAAACATAGTGTCTTGAGTGTCAAAGTTTTCCTTAATTTTACAGTATATTTTTAGGTTCTGTCTGGTACTGTATGTTATCAAACGAGTATTTACTGTATCTCAGTTTGCAAGTGGTGTCATTTGTTTTACATTTGCCTCACAGTGAGGCTTCATCCAGGCAGCACTAAACCTCTCCACTTCATCGCCATAACTCATTATCCACCTGCAAGTGCCACAATACCCCATCTACACACACCAGCGGTTTCTTTCTCCTCCCACACACTCCCCGCACTACTCTCATTAAACACAAGCAGCACTTTTTTTCCCACAAGGAACACCACATATGAACATGCTAACATACCTAACAATGAGTGAAAGCTAATGGAGGTAAGGTAACGTCGGACATTTGGGTAATGTTTTATTACTTCCCGCTTGCTCGCATTCACTGTAGATACTTCTGGGCGAGGTCTTGCTTTGAGATGCAGACCGGAAACATTTACATTTAGGAATTTGGCAGATGCCCTTATCCAGAGCGATTTACATTTTATTCTCATTATACTTCCAAGGGTTAAGGGCCTTGTTCAAAGGCCAAACAGGGACAACTTGGTGGTTGTGGGATTTGAACCTGGGACCTTCTGAACCGTAGTGAATGCGTTAACCACTGAGCTACCCCTGATCACGTTATACAACTGAAAACATTGTTGAACATTTAGGACTTTGTTAGTAAAAGGTACTGCTTGCATGTTTTTTAGAACCCAATTAAAATGTTTGTAAAAGTTTAGTTTGTAGTTGGATTTTTTCTTATTTCAAGTGATAAAAAGGTTCTGCTTGTGATTTCTTTTGGAACTTATTAAAAAATATTGTAAGAATTACATTTATAGTTGGATTTTAAAATTAAACAGGAAGTAAGTTATAAATGGCACTGCATGTATTCTCAATCAAAACATTTTATAAAAAATTTGTACGACCATTTGTAGTTGTATTGTATAAAGTTTCAAATTTAGTAAATTATGGCTTTTTTGTTGTTGTTGTTGTTGTTGTTGTTGTTGTTGCTGTTTGTTTGCTTCCTTTCTGGATTTGTTTGTTTTTTGGGGGGAACATCATCAAAATATTGTATTTCAGTTTGTAGTTGAATTTTATAGACTTTGACTAGAAGTAAGTCATAAAAAGGTACTGTGCTTACTTTTTTAGGAACTTAATCAAAATATTGTTTAAATTCAATTTGTAGTGGAATTTTGTAGAATTTCAAAAAGAAAAAGAGAAATGTTAGCTTAAGGTACCGTTTTTTTTTATATTGTTTGTTTGTTTGTTTTTTAAATGCAAACTTTCAAAATACTCTAAGAATTCAGTAAGAATTTTAGTTACATTTTATAGAATTTCACAAAAAAGTAAGTTAGATAAATATATAATGCTTAAGGTTTTAAGAACATGATCAAAATATTGTGCAAATTCAATTCGTGGTTGGATTTTATAGAATGTCATAGGAATTAATTCAGAAACAATGAAGGATATAAAACAGTAACTCCACTGCTAACCCTCCACTGCGTCTTGAAATTGTTGTGTTTTGTGGACATCGTTTATTTTGAACAGCGGGTCCCCATCTCATTTTATTCCTGGAATGTGAGTTATTTGTAATCATATCAATAAATGGCTTGGTATGTATACTTTCTAGCTTTTTATGGTAAAAACATGGTCATAACACATGCCAGATCTCCACCTGTAACCTTTTATCAAAACTCTGCATACTGGATTAAAAAGTTTCATGCAGTCACTACAAGCCAAGTCAAACTAGAAGGGAAAAACCGCTCCTGAAAAAGCAGGCATGTTTTTTAATTGTTTTTGGCCTGAACCTCCACTTTGAGCGTCACGGTGGCGAAGTGTGAGGAGGTGCCTTGGTTATTATCTGCTATCTGCAAAGCCAGGCAAACTGTGAGTGCGTAATAACCAAACAACAGAACACAATGTCAAAAATTCATTATCAGTGTATTAAAACTTAGTCGTACCCTGAAGGGGTCCCTGTCGCAGTGCAGAGCGCCGCCGTAATTATGTTTAATTAAAACACAACAGAGATCAACAGAATCGTTTTCATTAGGAAATTATTAATGATTCTGTCGCAACAATAATTGATTGCGCTGAGCCAGGCGGTAAGTGTGCGCGGTCAGGGTCGGTAGGAGAGGGAGCGAGAAGGAAGAGGAGGAGGGGGAGAAGATTGAGAGAGAGAGCGAGAGATGATGTGTTTAAGAACTGACTGTCTGATTTGGAAATGGCGACCTGATACTTATATTGTAGCAGTAAATACATTATGGAACAGTTATCTTCATCTTTTTAAACTATCCATAGGTAGTCGTCTTATTAAAAGCTTATTTTGCAGTGTCCATGTGCATATGGTCAAAACTTTGTCTCAGGGGAAAAAAAAAACGACATTTGAAAAGAGAACTGGAATAAGTCAGGAATAAGACATAAAGTTATTCTAGACACGATTTTTTTCCAAATAACAGCACATTCTGGAGTGTTTTATTCTTTATTACACAAAGAATACAGTAAGAATATAGCACTTTATCTGTTGTAGTTACATTTACTGCCCAAGAAACAAGTTCCTGTTATCTACAGTAGTATCACTAGATACTATCAGGTCTCCTCCTAAGCCTTGATTTTCTTATTTATCTGAATTTGTAAGACATACTGTACAGTAGGTCCGTGTAACAAAACACTGACACTGGAGACTCCTTCCAGAAAAACATCCAAAATAAACGACTTCTCGCAGAAAACTTATCAATCATCATCCACATCAACAATTATATGTTAATAGGTTATTAAAGTCATACATATGCATAGAAGCAACCGTTTATTAGAATGTAATATTCACGTAAATATATTACCTTTTTTTTTTTTTTTTAAAGTTGTGCACATCTAGGTTTTTTTGTAGTGCAAACTGTGTAATGCAGACTTCATTTCACTAACTAACAGTAGAAAATCTGTTCATGTCACAATGTATAGATCAGCGCAATTTTCCGTTAAATGTGAAAAATCTGCTTCATTAATGAATTGTGATAGACAATTTGTTTGGACGTGGCTTTTGAAAGCAGTGTTTCATTTTGCTCAGGTTTGTGCAGCTGTGTATATATATATCTTTATTATATCTTTATCTATATGTGTGTGTGTGTGTGTGCATGTGTGTGTTTGTACACCATCTCTGCTGTTGACATTAACAACATTGAGGTAACATGATTATTAATTTTGTACCGTTAAACATTTATGCCTGTGGGGACCAAAGGCTAGCCTGTCTGGTCCGATCTTTCAGAAAAGCCAATGCAGCACAAACTGCCACAAAAAAGCCAATGCCAGCCCTGATAAAAAGGCACTTTAATGCACACCCAGTGCACAACAGCCCACCACAACACACGGGGCCTGGCTACATGCATTACATACAGTACCATAGTCCAACCTAGTCGATGTCCTTTTTTAACTTGTAGATTTTTGGACCTCAGACCTGACTTATGCACATGGTTTTAACAGTTTGCTGGTAACAGATGTGGATTTTTTGAACACCACTGTATGGGAAATGTTTTCACATGTTGTGTCCCCAAGACATGTAGACATTTTCCTTTAGCTCATTATATTTAGACCGTTTTTGCAAGTAATAGCAACAAGTTTCTTTCAGTACCACGCTACAGTATGTGCACAGTTTTTTAGAATTTTGTTTTCAGCCCCACTTTATCTAAAACTTGTACCTTTTTTTCAGACCTCATCTACATGCATGGTTTTAACAGTTTTTAATTACAGCTCATAGAATTGATTTCAACTCCACTTGATGTACATAGTTTTACAATTTGTAGCTACAACTTGTCAAATATTTCATTCAGGTCCACCCTATTCACATAGTTTTGTTATATCTAGAATTTTTTAGCTACAAAAAAAATTCAGCCCACTGTATATGCATCATTTTAATAATTTGTAGCTATGGCTTGTAATTTTTTCAGACCTCATTTATGTGTCTCGTTTTAACAATTTGCAGCTACAAATTATAGAATTCAATTTAAGAAATGTAACTTTTTAACACTATGTGCATAGTTTTAGCATTTTAAAGATATAACTTTAGCTCTACTTTATGTGCATAATTTTGAAAGATACAGCTTCAACAGCATGTGGATAGTTTTTACAATTTGTAGCTACAACTTTTTTACAAATTTTCTTTTACACTTCATATGCATACGTTTTAAAATAGGTAACTACAATATGGACAATTTAGTTTTTAGTCTTTCCATTTTTGACAGAGAACATATATAATATTCACCAATATTAATGTTCATAATATACAGAATATTTTTTGATGGACCTTTGGTTCCATTTCAAAAGGAAATTAAACATACTTGAACATGTAAAATACCAAAATTTGGACACATCTTATAATGCAATGCTCCTTCCTGATTTCTTTCTACATTGTAAAACAATACTGAAGACATCCAAAGTATGTAATAATCTCCTTTGACAGTTGATATTGAGATGTGTCTGCTGCTTATGCCCTGTAAATCCTTCGTAACGGCTCTAATCTGAGGTGCTGTTTGTTAATTGGTGATTTATGAGGCCGGTAACTCTAAATGAACTTCTCCTCTGCAGCAGAGGTCAGATTTGGTCTTGCTTTTCTGGGAAGATCTTCATGAGATCCAGGTTCATCATGGTGCTTGAAGGGTTTTGTAAATGTACTTGACAATACTCTTCTTGCAAGAACTATTTCAGAACAGCTGACCTTCAGTGTTGTTGTTGCTGCTACTTAATTAACATCATTCCATATGTTATTTCATAGTTTTGAAATCTCCAGTATTGTTCAAGAATGTAGAAAATAAAATCACTAAACAAAAAAACATTTCAATAAAAGGTTTGTCCAAACTTTTGTCTGGTACTGTAGATGGTACTGTGTAGCACTCTAATATAATTTACAAAAACAGTAAATGCACCAAATAAATAATTTTCCATGCTTATTATCGATGCTATACATAAACTTTTTATAAATAAGACAATGACATACAAGATACAATGTAACACACGATTAAAATACACTGACCAATCAAAAAAAAAAAAAGTCCTCACTTCAGAAAGTTCAAATTATTGGCCTGCATCAAGTACCGAAATCAGTAAAGGAGATTTTAAATGACTGGAATTGGTTTAGGACCTGTCAAGCACATTATTAAAACCTATAAAAGACTGTGCCGTGGGAAAAATTGTGGTCCGAAAAAATCATGAATGGAGATTGCTTATGTGCTTAGTAAAGGTGCATAATAAAAAACTTGTTTAATAGTGAAAGTAAGAACATTTCAATACACAATGTGGCAAGAACTCACAGGATTGAGGCTAAACAGTTGTGTGTCCGTAAGAAAACCATTTGTTAGTGAAGTTAATCAGGAAAAATTAATAAATAAATAAAAATCTGCTAGGGAGGATAAAGATTGGACTCATGTGGTCTGTTCGACCCTAGTCGAACAGAGTCCTGGTCGACCCTATCCCAGATCAATGGGTGCATCAGGGTTACAGTAAAAAGGGAAGCGCATGAAGAGATGCAACCATCAAACATAGTGCCCACTGTAAAAGCCTCTGTAGGCAGTGTTATGATCTGGGGTTGCTTCAGTCGATCAGGTTTAGACTCAGCAACGTTATGTGGCAATAAAATGAAGTCAGCTGATGACCTGAAAGTACTGGAGTTTTTCTTCCCTGATAGCACTGCCATATTCCAGGATTCGGAATGTGAAAGTGCAGTTGTGGGAGCATGAGGAATCATTTTCACCACACCGTACAGTACATCAAGGCTAAAGGCGGTCAATGAAATCTTGGAGTGTGCAAGAGGTTTTTTTTAATACCAAGTTCTGTTATGTTAGGAGTTCTTCAAAATAAAGTGGAACTACTGTACTCTGTACAAATGTGTATCTTACAAATAACAAAACGTACTGTAATACCGCTGCAATAATGTGTGAGGCGTTAAATCTGATATTTTGTTTTGGGGAGGTTGAGAAAATTATGTGGAAATTACCAAGGTAAAGATGTGCTTATTCGGTTATTTGCACTTATTTTTAGATACAAACAAAAATGTTTTTTTTTTTGTTCCCCCTGTACTATCTTTCTGAGTCGCCCATTCTTAATGCTGTAAAGACTTAAAGGGATAGTAAAAGAGAGAGAGAGAGAGAGAGAGTAGCGTGTAAAGATCAAGCAGGGTCCTGCTGCTGCCATTAATTATGATCCTATTGTGCAGCACAGGGGCTAATAAGAGTGATGTAAAGCACCCCAGCGGCATCCTAATCAGCCCTGTGAAGTACCTGCAACCTGAAGTGCCACAGCTTTGTGCGCGCGTGTGTAATGTGTAGTGTGTGCGTATACGTCTAGCGTGTGTGGAGTCCATCGTCTAACGGCCTGCGTGGGCACGATGATTTAACCCAGCATAATTATATAATCGATGGTGAGAAATGCTTGTGTATCGATTGGCACGCTCTATGTCAATGTGGGAGCAGGAGCTTTTAACAGAAAGCACACACACACACACACACACACACACACACACACACATACAGACATCCGCCCCCATACAAACGCTCTGGTAATGGCCAGTAGATCAGCAAACTGAAAAATATATATCAGCCCTTCCCCTAAGCCTTCAAGGTTGCATTAGGGCTTATATAAGATCTCGGCTTTCCATTTGCGGACGCCCTAATCATTACATTTTAATTCCGCTTTGTGCATGACAGTATCTCCCTAACATTTTGTAATTTTTCACACTTCAGTTCCACATGCAATTGTGTGTTTAAAGAGTGAAGATAGAGACTCTAAATCAGGAAAAATCCACCCACGTTCTCCTTCTGTGACTCATTTTTTTTTTTTTTTTAAGTGCATTATGGCGGTTATCTCCCAGCATATTTGGAGATCAGGATAAGTGGATTTAGGATCTTTTTTTTTTGCTTTTTTTTTTTTTGCTTTAGACTGGTCGATTTTCACTCCACACGACACCCTCAATAGCGAATTTCTAATAAATAATTAATCTGCAAAAGCTAATGTGATTATGTGCTGTTTTGATAGTGCTTAGAGACCAGTGTGTATTTAGAGTATAAAAAATTGATTAAATGTGGAGGTTTGGTGTTAGAAATGCGATTGAAGGGCTGACAGGTACGTAAGCTTTCCTTGTTCATTTCGTAAAAGCAGATAGTCTTTACGTTTTATCAGAAATAAGATTTTTTTTTTTGTTCCAATTAACTTAAAGCAAAGACGATTAATACTCATTAGACCATTTATGTGTGGAAGTGCATGTTTTTACGATCAAATATGTAAATCATGTAATTAAAATGCTTAACGATATCAACTTATACAGTACAGTACAGTACCAGTCAAACGTTTGGACACACCTTCTTCTTATTTTATGGCCTTTCCTGATTTTTATTTCTTTCTACACTGTAAATATGCAAAATCCAAACTATACAATAATCTTCTTTCAACAGTTGATAATGTCAAGATAAGATGTTCCTACTTATGCTTTCATAATGGCTTTTATCTGAGGTGTGCTGTTTGTTACTTGGTGATTTTCGAGGCTGGTTTTTGAACTTCTCCTCTACAGCAGAGGTAGGTTTTGGTCTTTCCTGGGATAGTCTTCATGAGAGCCAGTTTCATCATGATGGTGCTTGATGGGTTTTGCAAATGATTTGCACAATACTGTTCTCGCAAGAACTGTTCCAGAAGTCCTTCGTGTCTTAAAATAACAACTGAATAATAACTTCAGTTTGTTGTTGATGTTCCTTAATTCCATAACTCCATATGTGTTTTTTCATAGTTTTGAAATGTCCAGTGATGTTCTAGGATATAGAAAATAAATCCCAAAAAAAAAAAAAAAATTGCATCCAAACTTTTGACTGGTAAAGTATAATATATAAAAATTTCAACCAAACTTCCTTTAAGAACTTTTTCACAAAAGGTATGCACTTTAATCAAAATTAGTACATCCACAGTCTAAGCACATGTTCATTAGAAAAACTTCTGTAAATACAAATATCTCGTCCACTTTGTCCTTAAAACTGCTGAAACAAGGACAAGCAATATTTTCATGTCCTGTATTTACATATGGATCCTGATACAGTAGGCTCTTGTGTATTATGATGCAATAACTCTTGAATGTTTCATGCTGTTTCTAAATCTCAGGGAAAAGAAATCCCACAAATACAAACGTAATTTGAATGAAATCAGAAGAAAGGCCATGGACCCTTAACATTGGATTCAGGCTGTTTAATTACTGTATGAGTCGATGAGATTTCTCTCAGTGATGATCAATGAACACTTTGCCTCACTGATGTGTGAGATATCAAGCTTTACCCTGTATCTTAGTTTATTTTGTCATTCAAGAATGAACTGTAGAAAAAAATAGGATGTCCTAAGTGTAAGTGGTTATTGTTGTGTTTGACTCTGGTACGATGCATCAGTCAGAATAATGACTTTAGTTGTAGTGCATATACAGTATGAAATGGGACTACATGCAACACCACATTAAGCCTGGATTTGTGTCCTAACAGCAGCTGTGATTGTGGTTTCAGGACACTCTATGAGAGAGAGAGAAAGAAAAAGAGAAAGACACACACTTGTGACCTCTCCAAGGAGGTGTGACGGGACACGGAGTGCAGCCTCGCTGTAGGTACACGAAACAGGATGACAGAGTGTGTCTGCTCGCCTAGACAGCGCCATCCATCCTCGTATGTGTGTGCGCACTTGTGTACCGAGAAGGATGTAATAGTATCTTTATGCTACCGCTTTTCCATCCTTTCCACTTCCTGCAGTTCTCACGAGTAAGTTGTTCAGTTGTCGTTCAAGCTAGGGAAGTAACAGGCAGAACATGAGGTCACATGCTGTTTCGTGAAACTGTATTGTATGTGTGGAGGGTGGAACTGTCACACTATAGTGTGCGTTATATTGTATGAGAGAGAGAAAGAGAGAGATGACGGGCGGCACCATCTGTCCAGTCTCTGTGAACAGAGCCATAACTTGGCTATAATGCTCTCATAAAGTTTACATGCCAGAGGTCACCATGGCTTATTGAGGATCATGAAAATTTACATTAGATGAAGTCATGCGGCTATTGACAAGCCTAAGCCACACCGAAAGGCATGACAATTTAATGGGTTTCCATTTTAGAGCCCTCTGCTGCCTGAAAGTCGAATTGCAGCCATAAATGCAATTAAAAACGTTGGCACGTCTCTGCCCGTTTAATTAAACAACATATGTGTGTTGAGATATGTGCTTCAAAAAAAAACAAGCCGTTCCTTTGCATTACTGGATAATCTTACCTGGACACTGTTGATTCACATATGTTGCTATAATCGTAAAGACTGATGATTATCCCGTGCGCATCCCAGAACTTTTCATTCACAATCCGCACACAAAAGTAGTCCTGTTTTGTTTGCACTTCTCCACCCTGTATATATACTGTAATGATTTATAGTCTCACCATCTGGTGTCCCCCAGAAGAGGATGACATCCATTTCGAGTCTGATTCCGCTCAAGGGTCTTCCTCAGGGAGTTTCTTCCTTCCCACTGTCGCCTCTGGCTTGCTTATTAGGGATCTAAATGAGTGCTGTACATATGAAATGAAATGGATTTGAAGCTGTGGAGCCGAGCAGCACTGGTTGGGCTGGCGGAGGATGGAGCTTATTTTTAGACAGAAGCTCGAAATGAAGAAAGCATTCAAGTCCTTTCCATTCAAGAGTGGAAATCCTGCAAGTAGCAAATTTTCAAATCTATCTTAGAAATTATTATTATTATTATTATTATTATTATCATTATTATTATTGCGGTTGTAGCTATAGGATTAAAAATGATGAACTGCTTAACAAATTATTTATTTATTTATGAAACATCAGAATAATGACTCTTTTGTCTCAAAGTAAGATCTTACACTACACTTTATTGAAATTACTTATTCATCAGTATTAATTTCGATAATGTTTATTTAAATATAATCCTTTGAAAATCCCAGGAGAGCTTAACCCTTTCATGTGTCAATATGATTTCTAAATAATTCCATATATATATATATATATATATATA
>JAQMYJ010000019.1:6372064-6417142 GCA_030014305.1 Clarias laeviceps | reverse complement strand
AAATTATACTGACTGTCATTTGCATTGACTAATTATGAAAATCAGAGAAAGATATAATTTGCGTAATAATTTGGAACGTAGTGTAAAAGGAATATTGTACTGCAGGAACTGCTTCGTGTTATACCATATTATTGATTATTTTCCCCCGCATGTTATTGAATTTTATATCTTACGTAGAAGTTACATGGCTACAGTACAGATTTAGGTCATGGTGGTGTAGTGAAAGGGATTTAAAGTATTTGAAGGCTTTGTACATCCTTTCACATGTGTAAAGTTTTCTTTGGACAAAAATGCTTGTAGGAAGAAAAACAGCTCCAAGTAGCAGAATGGTTTGTTTGCTGATCAGTGCTTGATCAATTTTTTTGACCAATGATAATGACACCAAGTGAAATTCTGCAATTATTAATTTCCCAATCAGCAAGTAAGTTACAAATGATGTATTGTAAATTGTCTCAGTCTTTGTGTTAAACATTTGTACAGTGTTTTAATATCATTTAACATCGTCCACTTGACAGCTGTAATGTTGCAGTGGTTACAGTTAGCAAAGGATTTTTTAACTGAAGGATGCAGCAAAGGAACAAAGTCGATTTCTGTTGCAGTCTTGTGTGTGTTTCAAGGCCGGTCCACCTCTGGCCAGGGCGCAGAACCCGCTCACACAAACACAGCCTCATTAATGAAGTTCAGGATCCCTCAGAGTTAAGGTGATACCCTGAAATAAAGCCCAAATGAAAGGCCGCTCGGAGGAGCAGAGGGAAAAATGAAAGCGACAAGGGAGCATGAGTGAGGAAGAGGAGGAGGAGGAGGAGGAGGGGTGCGGAACGAATAACAACCCGTCTCTGAGTGTTGCGATTGGCCACGTTAGACCTTCCAAGGCTGTTTTTTTTTTTCACACTGAAAATACAGTCATTCATCAAGACATCAATAAAAATATGGGGCTCAGATTATTATAGTGTTTGAATAGCGTCCGGCCCCGCTCGTAAATAACGGCCACCTCCGCTCGAATTAATTAGAATTAGAATGCAGATAATGCGCGTGCTCTTTTTTTACGGCCGGGAATCAATTTTACAGTCTTATTCAGACCCCGAGCAAGGTCAGGCAAAGTTGTTGGGACGAATCAGCACCTTGTAAAACAATATTTCTGCGATCAGCATTTGGCGCGAGGGGTTAGGGCGAGAAACGAAGAGATGTATTAGCCATCAGCGTGTCTGCGGCAGGATTTTTTGGTGTCGTTCGCCGAGATAAGCGCCGAGAAGGGCACCTTGCTTCGGAATGTTTCACAGATAATTCGATTACGGCCGTTTTCATTAAACCTTTATTAAAACATATTAACACGTGTTAACCTAACTTTGTTTAGGCATCCGAGTGATGTATAGATCTACAGACTTTGCGCCTTTGCTTCATCCCCACCTCCCTTTTTCTACCTTTTCCTAAAGTTTAGTGAACATTTGAAATTTGACTATCAACCGCATGCCTTTCCACCATTTCTCACTATCTCTTTCGCTTTTTTTTTTTCCTCACTGTCTCTCTCACTCTGTCTCTCGGAGTAAAGCTGTCAGATGAGACAACAATAGAGCTATTCCGCTTCTCCGCAATACCTTTGTAGTTCCTCCAATACTTTAGAGAATGGATTTAACATGGCTTTGCCTGGTTCAGGCGACAAAGTCCCCAAATCTTCCTATCAGCTCACCTCATTTCCATTTTTGACGCTAGTGCAGGATCTTGTTTTTCTCTCTCTCTCTCTCTCTCTCTCTCTCTCTCTTTTTTCTTTTCCGCTCTTTCTCCTGACTGACTAGATTTCCTTCTTTCCAGTAGCACTGACTGTCTTGTTTGCCTATTAAGCTTTTTATGAATAAGCCTATAATCTAAACAACAAACAGCAAAATCATAATTAGCGTAATTAGCTCTAGACATAACACATCACTATCTTTTTTTTTTGTGGTTAAAATGAGACCATGGAAACTCACCGTTTTTTTCCTTCATCGCTAACAGTGAGATAAAACTCCTCGTATTATTACACTGAACTGAAATTGCCATGTTTTTTTTTCGTTCTTTTTTTTCCCCCTACCGAGCGTTTCAGTGACCGCGGAGGTCCAACAATTGAGCGCATCTGTCGCTTAATTACATGTTTTCTCACTCCTTGTTGAACCCTGTACTTCTGTTAGTTCTGCAGCTGAATCTTGATTATGATTTCTGTGATACTGTATAAAAGATGCCAGCATTTCAGAGGAACGTACTGTAGCGAGGACTAATCGCCGCCACAGATGCGGTTTTCTTCTTTCCTTCGGGTTTCTCTACACGTCACCCTGCCACATTCATAACCCAGATTTAGCGATGGCTAATCCGTATTTTTTTTTAGCAGATTCTTAGCATCCAGGTTATTAAAGGATTGAGGCATGAGTTACATATATCTTCTGTTCAGCAGCGCCGCTACCCACAATCCTCCCTGAACAGTGCCTCGAGCTTTCTCTGTGCTGTTCCTAAATGGCCTGAACTTTGCCGGAATATTCCAGAGCGCCAGACTCACCTGTCTTAAAAGTTTGCAGCACCTGTCAGCTGTCAAGTGGCCGGGGATTTCTCCATGGGTCTTACGCTGGTCTTTCATATCATGGCTCATTAAAGCGCAGCCTGGGCGATGGGCGTATTTACATATGGGCTAGCAGGAGGTTTTAATTTGCACTGGTACGGAGCGTGACCGGAACTGAAGAGCACGCTGCCACAAAATGACTTTTCCTCACTTGACACACACACGCACACACACACACATGTGCGCACACACACCTTGTTCCCTGCTCCGCTTAGAAAACACCAAGCTGGGTCTAATTGCCTGAGCCGGGGCACAAAAGATGGAGACGGTGAACCTTTTCGGTGGTACCCTGGAGGCCAAGTCTGCACCGTTTACCTGCTTCCTCATTGGTTCTTCTGAGGTTTTATTTTACGCCATGTGGCTTCGTCATTAACCCTTTCAAAAATGTCTGCGATTCTCTCCTTTTTTTTTTTCTTTAATGATTTTACACCACATTTCTGCTTTTTCATACTTTTCTGGAGACAGCTTTTGCTTTTAGTGTTGGGTGCAGAAAAACATATTTAAAACATATTTAAAAATAATAATAATAATTGTAATAATACGGCATGGTGGTGTAGTCGATTAGAGCCTTGCCACGCCAGGGTCAAGGGTTCGAATCCCGCCTCGGGTCTGTATGTGTATATTTTTTCCCAATGCTTGGTGGGTTTCTTCTGTGTACTCCGGTTTCCTCCCACAGTCCAAAGACATGCAGATTAGGCTAATTAGCGTTCCCAGATTGCCCATAGTGTGTTTAGGCTTCGGGCCTCTGTGACCCTGAACAGGATAATTGGTATAGAATAATAATAATTATTGGGTTCATAGCCAGGTGTCAACCCTGGATGTTAGACGGGTAAAATATTAGGCTGTGTCCGGTAAGTAAGGTATATTCATAAACTTCTTTAATAGACCTCCTGGACATCCCAACTACTAGTACTCTCATTATTAATAAAACAATTTCTGTATTTAACAAATGATGTCAGAGTTCAAGAAAAGTGTAACAATGTACATACAAGGCTCCTCTGAAATAGTAAAGATAGCTTAGTCTCCTATCTAAAACTTTATTTGTTGTAGGGTTCTACAGTACATAGAACCCTCCTCTGGAACCCTTTTACCCTTTCCAGATATACTCTTATCATCGCGTATCCGTGTGTGTCAACATCCACCATGTATACTGTATTCTGTCCGGCTTCATCCTTCAGACGGCCATGGCGCTGCCCACATAGTATGCGCACACACACACACACACACACACACACATCCTCCCACAATCTCAAGTGACGTGCTTGGCCCACAACTCGGCTCCCGCTCCTCTCCGTGCCGTAGCGGCGCTCCATCGGATCTGGTGTCTTTGGGGCGGACCAAAAGCACCGGAGATTTTTTGGAAAGCATATTGTCTCGTTCCACCATCTGTGCACGAGGAGAAGATGGTGGGAGAGGCGCCTGTTCTCCGTCTGCGGATCTGGACTGCGGCACCGCGAAGTGAACCTGAGACTAAGGCTGCCCACGAGAGCTTAGCACCATCGAGTCGCGCGTCCGCCAAACTCCACCGTCACCGTACCAGAATGCAGCCATTTGGGCGCTTCGCAAATCAGGCCGGTGCTGTCTCTACTGGAAATGAGTGGATTCTCTGAGGGATCGCCTTATGTTCAGGGTTTTTTTTTTCCTGTCAAAAACAGTATATGGCAAGAAGGATGGTATTGAAGGTTTTTTTTTTTTTGCTTGCTTTGCAGGTTGCAACCACGTTGTCCTGTCCTCAAGTGTGTACATTAAGGTTGCCCTAATTGAAACATTTCTCTGTGTTTTCTTAACACTTTTGAGTAAAGAATTGAATAAATTCAATTTGAGTACAAGATTTTGTGCGTGCCCGTGTGTGTTTTAGCAAAGTCCTCGTCCCATGTAGGCCGGCGGCTGGTTCAGCTGCTCCTTGGCTGGGATGTTAATACAGAGCAGATTGGTGCAGATCTGCAGCCCTTGTTGTTTGATCTTTTCTCCTCACCCAGCACACGCTGGCACCTTCCACCCCTGCCTCTCCGCATGGTGCAGGCAGAACTGGCATGGCCTCAACCCGCCTGCCAGCCTTCTTCTTCTTCTTCATCTTCTTCTTCGCTCTTACTTTCTTTCCCTCTTGGTACCCCCCCCCCCTTTTTCCTCCCTTCTTCTGGCACGCCAGGCTTCTTCCCTCGTGGTTACAAATTTACAAGTGCTAAGTTAGTCTCGTCATAACAGGAGACTTAGAATTTTCACAGGAAAGAAAAAAGGACTACCATCTTTTCACCTTGACGTTTGAGATGTGACTTTTCTTTTTGTTTCATGATGTATCAGATCCTAAAGAGTAATAATTAACACTAATTTAGAAAAGAAAGAGGTAATGGCATTGAAGGAGGCATCACTGGAAAAAAAAAAGATGTGTTGTGGAAACACCTCAAGAACCTTGAACTTCCACTATATATCTTTAATGTGGGGGAAAAGAATAAAGCATAACCATGGTATTCCTACAGTATAACGTAGCCTATACCTTACCATTTTTTTGTTTGAGAGTATGTTTTGAAAGCTTGTTTTGGTCATTGGCTTAACTCGCAGGCTGCCAGTTGTGCTCCAATGGCCCTGTGTTTGAACAGCAGGGTTTCTCTGACCTTGATTCATGATGTGGGTCTCCCGGCCATCGATTTGGTCCAGCATGTGATCTCCTTTGGCATGTCCACTGCTGTGGTCCTTCAGTTCTCAATTTGTGCTGTACGGTGTCTCCAGTCCAGGCCAGTCTTGGGGTGCCTGTTTTCATTGTATTGTTGGCTTTGGAGACCCATGGTGCTGTGTTGGGAATAGTGGTGCCTGGTGGTACAATGTTTGTCTGGGCTGAGAGAGGAGGAGTATCCAACAGCATTGTGATTCGATCTCAGCACCACTATTCCAAACGCGCTATATTGGAGCTTTACAGTCAGAAATTGTTGCTGTCTTGCGTCAGTTAAAGTTAAAGTTAAATTGCGTCAAGTTAAATTAGTCTTTTTTTTTTTTTAAGAAAGTCACATTGCGGAAGTTCTTCTATAAATTGTGTTCTGTTGCATTCTTTTGTTCCCCTCAATGGAAGATTTTTTTGTCACGAAAGTAGGAAAAAACCTATGCCTAATTGATAACAACAGAGCTTTACAGTGTCTAAGCCCCAATCTACACTCTCGTTTCTTCTATTTTTCTCTCGTGCACAGCCAGCGCTATCTCTCCACATCTGCCTCTTATCTTACTTAGTGTTAACCTCTTCATTTCAGACCAGCGGCTTATGCACGATCCTAATCTCCCGCCTATTCTTTCCTCGACGCACGGATCTCAGCGGGATGAGACAATACGCAGCAACCTCAGCTAATGAGCCGTGGCCATAACTTTTTTTTTCCCCCCGTTTAAAGATTCACAATGAGAGAATCACGGAGCTTTGAAAGCAAGCGTGTGTAGCGTTGTAGAAGGAGAAAGTGAGCGTAGCATGGACTTGGCTCAGAAAAGTTAGAGCCGACACTGATGAGAAGGCTGATTGTGCGGGATATCGCTGATGAGCCCCATTGTTTAGCCAAGGTACATTTAACACTCGTTTTACACAACGAGGAAAAAGCAACAGAATAAGAGGGTGAGTATAAAATACATGTAATGCAGCAGGACCTTTCATGTGCTAACTAGTCCAATCAGCTTTCCAGTCTTGTCTGAAATCAAGCAGGACCTCATTTGCGCAAATCTTTTCCTACTTATTACATGTACAGTATACTGTATATGTGTGTACTGTAGATGTGTTTGGTACTGAATAGCTACATTACATTTCCAGCCTCCTAGGAAACATATGGAGGGCGCCAAGTCAACGCACAGCTTCTCAACAATAGCGCTATAAAGCAGGATGCTAAGTGTAACCCCTGAGATCTCATTAGGTACTCGGGGAAGTCGCCATCGGCTGATTGGACCGGAGCGAGGCTGGATCTGAGCCACCTGCCAGTTATCCGGCAGCATTTGCATACATTGTTAGTGTTAGATGGCATGCAATGCTTTTATAGCTTGGTGAAGATCATCTGTCTGAGCGTTATTGGAGGCAGAAATGTCTTATTCATGACTTTTCATTATTGTTGCTTAATAGTACTGTTTGTCTACATTACACAAACAAGAAGGTGAGGACAAAGTAAAACGAAGCTATATTCATAACTTAAATGCATCAGACTTTTTGCAAATCTAATATGGGAGGGCAATGTGTTTTAAAAGCTTCTACCATATACGGTATTCAAATTAGAGCTGTGCGATTTTAACGTTTATGCAATTTAATCGATTTACTGAATCAGTGGGACAGATTTTCATTCAGAATGGAGTCACTCACTCTTACTCACACACACACACTACGGGCCTACATACCATACCATACCACTTTATTTCTAAAGCACTTTAAAACAGCAACAAAGCTGACCGAAGTGCTGTACAAAGAGTCAACATATATGTTTTTTGGACTGTGGGAGGAAACCCAGCAGGCACAGGGAGAACATGCAAACTCCATGAACACAGAGATGAGAATCGAGCCTGGCCAGGAATCTAACCCAGACCCTGGTGGTGTGAGGCGACAGTGCTAACCACTACACCATCGTGCTGCCCAGAATGGAGTCATGCTTTTAAAATTATTTGGGTTAATTTACAAATATCAAATAGCTTAACTAAGGAATTTCTTGAAAATATACCCTATATGTTTGACTTTCATCCATTCTTCCAGATTCTTGGGTATTTGGGTTTTTTAAAAAAAGAAAATTCTCAGCAGTATTTGACTAATGGTACTCAAAGTTAGTAACCTAGTGAACCACTATAAGGATATATTTAATGATGATAATTTTAGTAAGTCCCTCTGGATAAGAGTGTCTGCCTACATGTAAATATAATTAGCAAAATACATCAAAACCCCGGCATACACATTTTTTTTGTATTGCAATATGAATTATTCCATTAAAAATAATGTAAATGCAGATAATTTGTTCCAACCACCCAAAAATATTACCAATATTTACAAAAAAACATGCCCAAAGCAACGTTGATATTGTGGTTTTACTTTTGCAAAACAGCTTCTGCCGACTGAAAACATTTTGTAAACTTCCTTCGCTTGGCTTTCAACTGACGACAAACAAGTTTTGAACAGCTCCCGAACATACGCGCAACTTAGCTGCCGTTTGGTTCAGTTCAGTTCCGTTTGTTCGTTTGTATGCAGATGATGCTTAATATGCCGATGCTGATTTCTTGCAAAATTTCAAAATTTTGAAAATTCATAAGTGAATGCATTTGTATGCCGAGGTTCTGCTGTACTTGCAAAATAGTCATGTTTTTCAAACGTAGCACGTCATCTTTTTTAAGTTTATGTATGGTTGGTGTGTTATTGCCATCTACTGGACTGAAGTGTGGAGCAGAACATACAGTAGAGTAGATCATGGTTTTGTTCCAAATCTGTAAGCTACGTGAGACAAATCAGACAGTAAACATTATTGCTAAAATCACAATGTCCAAGAATGAAAACGACAGTCTACCTACTGTATGATTCACAGGGCTTATTACAATACACATAATAAACCCCCCGTCACAAGTCTGTAATAAAAAGGATTTTAACATCAAAACTTCACAATACAGTATAACTACAGTATATTTGTACTCTGTTACAGAACTCTTTAATCAGAAGGTATCGATTTTTATTTTTATAACAGCAACTTTGACCATCCTGCTGATTTTACTCAAACCATAGGGTTATATTAATAATTGATTTTACAAAACAAGTTGATATTTTACCAACATACAGTATTATTATATTTCTGCAGTTGTGATGTTTTCTGTAAGGAGATATTTATTTAATATTTAAGGATGGAGTCGTCAGTTTTAACACTTTGTAAAAGTTAAAGACTTTAGGACTCAAAAATTTTTTTTCTTCAAAAGCAAGAAAAAGCAAAGCTGGCATAGGAACAAGTTTGTATAGTTGGTTTACAGATGTCCCGTAACATTAGCTATAACTGTAAATGGGTAACACGCCGATTGGTGCGCCTCTTCTCATGGATGATTTTATTTATTATCCTAAGTGCACACAAGCTTCCTTAAACAGAGGGTTATTAAGTACAGTACTGTATACTAAATCAAAGAGTGCCTTTTTTTTAACTATCTTTTCATGGTGATGTTTTTCACATCACATGTTGGTGAATGCATTGAGATCCAAGGCTGCTGAAACGAGTAGGATTTCATAGTGAATTCACATGCACTATGTTCAAGGGCAACGTTGACATTTATTAGAAAATGGCTACTCCTGGTGCTGAGCCTTTGCTTACGAATAGAAATTTATGGTGTGGTCTGGAAGGACTTGTTGGTAGGTAGCTTAGTGGTTGAAAAGGTTGTAGGTTCAAATCCCAGCACCACCAAGCTGCAACAGCTGAGGATTTGAGCAAAGCCTTTAACCCGTAACTACTCAGTTGTATAACTAATAATAAAATGAGATGAAATGTACAGTAAGCCGCTCTGGTTGCCAAATGCCATTGATGTAAATGTAAAGCAGAGCTCCATTCGCTCCATTACGGTGTACACACGATTTGTGACGCAGCTTTTTCCCTCTTTCTGTCTAAAAGTAAAGATGCCTCAGAGCAGCGATTTGGGAGATTTACAGAGAGTGAGAGGTGTGTAATACAGGCCACTGATGGATTCGGTGTGATATGAAGTCCATGTTAAGAGGCAGGGGATAAGAGGCTATGACATTCATGCTGTAAGGTTAAGGTGTCGCGCACCACTATTACTGGATCAATACTTCTCAGTTTTGTACTTATCTCTGGCCCGATGCTTAGCAGCTTTTCTGGACACACACCAGGGACTCGGAGAAGAACTCACCTTCTGGCTCTCTCACTACCTCACTCCTTTTATAGAAAGAAAGAAAGAAAAGCTGCACCGAAAGACTAAACAATACAAGTTTCTGTCACTTGCTCGTCACAGTATCTTCTGTAAAAGGATTGTGTTAATATATAGAAATGAAAGTTAAAGCGCAGACAGTGAAAAGGTGAGGTTTTTGTTGGGGAGTTATATAGCGAGTGATAATTCAGACACTTTAGAAACGCCGCTGCGTGTTTCAGCTTCAGAGAAGAGACACCTATTGTGTTTACAAACTAGCCACAGAGAATTCTGGTCATGGCTGTCGTTTGATTTTACTTAAGGTTGGGGGGGAGAATCATGTTTTGAGCTAAAATGGGTGAAAAACGCTCATCTTCCCCAGCGGAGTGTTTCCCTACTTTTAAGTCTTTCATTAAACTTCTGAAGCCAGAGTTAATCCTTGCTTCACCATGCAACAAAAAATTGGATTCAACAATTAAAAAGAGGAAAGAAGAAGAAGAAGGGGGAGAAAGAAAAAAAAGGAGAACGGAGCAAGGCTGATCGCTCCATATTCATATTCCGATGCAGGCGTTATCACTTAAAAGGCTTTCTAATTACAACAGCAAGACAAAAACTGCTTGGATTCCTTCCAGACGCGCAAAATGATAAAGTAAGCTCGCTCTCACCGCCGGGCGCTTAATCTCGCCCAAGCACCTTGGAGCGTCATCTCCCAAACACATGCCACTGAATGTGGAAATGCCATTTGGAGATGCAGGTGTGACATTTGATAAGAAACTTATGGATTAAATATGTTGGACTAATGAGGAACCCGGCTAGCCCATCAGGGCAAACTGTTGGCTCGGATTGTGCGCCAGGCGATAACATTCCTCCACGCAAAAACTCCAAATTCATTATTAATAAACAGCCGCAGTCTCTCTCACTCACGCTCACGCTCGCCTCACTCCCTCTCAGGCGGACGAGTGAGGGATGTTGCTTCTCATCAGGAGTGAGACGAAAAACCAGACGCAAGTTAGAGTTCGAGTGAACTACGTGTTTAAGTTTTTGTTTTTTTGCTTTTTGTTGGAGACTTTTGGTTTATAGTTTGAAGGTTTTCGTTCACAGTGTTCACTCACACTCACACATCCCAGAAACAAACTGGTGTAGTGTGAGATACTGTATGGTTACTTGGATACACATCCAATGATGTCTGGGACGTTATTAACTTTTTATTTCTCATGACAATCCCACAGTAGACCTGCTTTTAAAGGATTTTTTTTTTAAAGATGTCCATGCTTATGAAAAAAAAAAAAACTTTTCGTTTACTCTGGTTACCCGATCTAATGACCTCATGGATAATAGATGATTTAAATACCTTATTTTAAGGTTTATTTTTCCAGAGGATGACCATTTATGTTGTTTTTTTTATGCCTGACACATTACAACATGGTTGTATTATATGTTTTCATTTAAAATCTGTGGGGTATGTCACTTTTTTATTTGTAATACTGAGATTTGCATTGTTTCAGTTTTTTTTCTATCTGTCTATTTATCTATCTATCTTACCTGAGACATTAAGGTATAATGTTAATATTTGTTTATTTGTCAGCTGTTTGTTTTTTAAAAGGTTTTCTTTCAAATTCCTGACATCACAACCTGTCATAAATTAACATTTAATTTAATTTATTTTATTTTAAGGGAAATTTTTTAAATATTTTGATCTCAGAATAATCTTTCTGATTTTATGTGGGGGAAGGGGGGGGGGACATAAAAAAAATACACCTCCTGAGACTTTATTATTATTATTATTATTATTTCTTTTTTTGATTTTCATTTTGAATCTGTATGAATGTCGTCTTCTTTTTTTTACTTTTTTTTTTCTTTTTTTTAAGGACGCCCGGGACGTTACAGCGTGTCAGAAATGGTATCAGTGTTTTGTGCTTCACTAAGCCATCAGTGAGAAGAGCTGAACCCTGGCTTGACATTTAGAGTGATTTAGAGCAGACTACAGCAGCATTAAAGGCGTAGTACGTCAAAGGCTCTTTAATGAGGTGTGTGGGGCATCATTTCTCCCCTGATGAAGTCGACACATCCAGCCATCAGCCTGTGTGTGTGTGTGTGTGTGTGTGTCTAAAGCCCACCCTCCGCCTTCATCCCAGTGTGTACGAGGTTGCATTCTCATAGGAAGGCCGGATTGGTGCCGATCCTGTGAAGAGTGTCAGTGTAAAGCAGCTTAGCTTAGCCAGGCAGCGGCGTGGCACTGACTGACACCGCTTTGTTTCTCGGTCCAGTAACCGTCCGGAAATATCCCATATTCAAACCAAGCCCCGCAATTTAGCGAAGAGAGTTTGAACCATACGCTGATTTACATTTCTTCGAAAATCAAGTCCGCGTACAGTATGTGAAGCACAAAAAAACATCATTCAGAGGTCTGGGTTAGAAAGAAAAAAAATGAATATTCAAACAGCTTTAAGTAGCGCATATATTATCAGGCAAATAAAAACAGGTAATTGTCTTTCCTCTTTTCCCCGACTCTTTGTTTTAGCGAGTGCAAATAAAGGTTGTGGGTGTCGTGGCGCTGTTGAGGCTGAGCTTTATGATGGTAATGAAGCGGTTCAGTGTGTGCGATCGGTGTGAGTCCGCTGCGAGGAACAAGCGATAACGAACGAGTGACAGCAGTCCTCGACCGTGCCAGTGGTCAATTACAAAGACAATTGAAAGTCTGGCGAGTGAGCCATCTTGACAGGATGGCACCCCACACACACATCCCCTGACATGCCGTGCGTGTGTGTGTGTGGTTATTTAAAATCATCTCTGCTTGCCATGTCGTGAAGCCTAGTTGAAAACTTTCCTGTCCCTGCTAGTTTGTTCTATCTATGTGCTCTTGATATTCAGCATTCGACCTTGGCGACGAGAAAGGCACCGGCTTATTCATTGTTATTATTAATTATTATTACAAGCCTCACAAATGTGCAATCTCCTGCTGCTATGTCACCGAGTAACACATTCATATTCATAAGAGTGCTGGAGAATTTATTTCCCTGACCTACTTCATGTGCATAAGTACTACAGTGTCTCCATGCGGTCATGTTAATGTGTTCAGCAGGGGTGTGTACGTGTGGATCTGAGGATCTAATCGAACTGATACGTTTTAAAGAGATAACTCTTCAGTACAGGCAAGTGATACATGCTACACATAGTCAGGTAGGGAAACTACCGTTTAGCTGTAGCATTCATGAATGTTGACATGACACCTGAGCGTAATGGATTTGTAAGTCGCTCAGGTTAAGAATGTCTAAAAGTAAATGTAAATTGTCTTTTTCAGTTAAATTAGACCACATACAAAAACAAAATATCAGTAGAAAAATAATCACAAAACTTTGATATTTTGCCAACTTTATCTAAACTTTGAGTCTAAACATATGTGTCTTGTGGGGCAATTTAAAAAAAAATAAAAAGCAGAACCGCCATCTCTGGACAGTTAAAAAAGTGAGAACATTGTAATTCTTAAAACTTTGTGATGTTGGAATTGCTTTCCTACTTTCCTAGTGTCCCATTTTTTCCCATTGGTTGACATATACATTAAGTTTTATAGTATTATAGTATGGAATTTTTCCCTGTATGTTTTATCCTAAATTTCTTTAAAGAAATTAAATAGACAAAATATATGTATGTGCATAACTGAAATTTGTAGTTTTGTTTTTATTTTTAAAAAAAGCGGTTAGTTAATAGAATTTTGTGTCATCTATGTTAACTGTCAATCTAAAACTTTTACATGTAACATACAATTCCTACCTTTTTTCGTATAATGTCTAACCCTAACCCTAGTAGGATATTGAACAAGATCCACTTGCTCCTCATCCACAATACAATACAGCGCTACTGTATGTTGATATGCCAACATTATGTCTTAGATTGTATGGTGTTAAATAATATCAGTAAGACTACATCATTGCAGGTATGAGAGGAGTTCATGGTATAGGTTACTGAATAGAAAAAGCATCTTGAATTCAAACTCCTGTGATTATTACAGAATTCTGTCCTTTTCACTGCTGGGAGTCAAAACCTTTTAACCATACTGTACCTGAAGTGATTTAACTCAGATATATAAAGTATTATTAGTATGTGTAATAGAAGCAACATCTGACTTACTTACTGTCTGGGAAACTGCATTCGGTATAAGAATACTAAATTATGATATTAAATAAAATAAGGTTCGATAGAGTTGATGGAAGATGATGGAAAACATAAGAATCAGACTATTCGTTAGTTGGCATCGGCATTTTAACCTGTAATCAGGCGAAGAACTACAGTTTCATTACCTAAAGATAAAACATATTTGTAGGGGGAAAAAGTATTTTTGCGGATTTTTACGTTTAAATAATTGTGCCTTTAAGTTTATCATCTTTTTTTTTATATATTTATAATAAAATATTTTCGTTATATTTTTAAATATATTTATGTAGGTATATAGTTTTGGGGGAAATATATTATTAGGAATCATAGGAACTATGAACCATAAAAGGTAAGTTCACTGACTTTGATTTGCATTGATAAAAATGACAACAATGAAAAAAACTATTTTAATAGTTTTTAAAAAATCTGTGGGAAAAGTGTTAGAATTTTCAAAATTTCAATTAACACATCTTTCAATGAGTGCCTATAAAGGGTTAAAGGTTAAAGTTTCTTATTTTGACTTAATAACTTATGAGATAAAGATGCTAAATCTTTAAATACTCAGATACTCAGATAGAAGTCAAAAATGAGATACTGTATCTCAAATGAACCAGTTCTACAGTTTGAATGATGACATTAAGTCAAAAAATATGCTATTTTTATATAATACGTTTACACAAGTAAATATGTTAAAATAAGGAAACATTAAACAATAATTATCTAACATCTTAAATGAACTGATTATGATCTACTTGATAAATATAAAGATATAAAGATAATAAATAAAAAAGTACAATGAGTTTGGAAATTGGAAATATTTATTTTAAGTAAAAACACAAGTCTCAAAATAGTGAGATATTTGGTCAAATAAATTATTAAGTCAAAATATTGACTTAATAAAACAAAATATAACTATAATAGTCTATCTTTAATAGAAATGTTTCATTTAAAATGTTTAATTTCATGTTAAAATATTACTTATTAATAATAATAATATACAGTAGCAGTTTGTTTTGTTTTGGGTTTTTATTTTTCATTGGTATTGTTGTTGTTGTTGTTTACAACTTGCAGTTCAGGGCTTTTCAGACGTATCAGGAGATCGTTTCCTGCTCGGTCAGTACTCCTCTAGTCAGCAGCATCTCAGTGTCCTATACAGAAAGAAAAGATCCTGAGCTGCACACCTTTACCTCTGCGCCCCCACTGGAGGAATAAAAGCCGCGCCAGCAAGCGGAGTTTCATCTCCTTAGGCCCGCGCCTCGGCTAATCTCTCCCCAAGAACATTTCCACTCCAGTTCCTCCCCACTCCAGACATATTTGCTCTCGCCAGCCACTCGTGTCCCCGTTAAGATTTAAACAGCAAACAGAGAGCGGAGCAGAGATAACCTGCTCCTGGACCCACTCCACTCCCCCGACATTATTTTAGAAGATCAGATCCGAGCTCTCGGCCGCCACCGCCGCGTGATTATCTGCCGCGATCCCGCCCCTCGCCCAGACGCAGCAGTCATTCATTCATTCATCCTCGACACAAGCACACACGCACACTCGGAGACGGAGGTGCAGAGGCGGACTAATGCTGCGTGTGATTGCTGGGTCATGAGGAGGGAGTGCAGGAATGGAGGAACATCACAGCAGCAACTTTACGGTTTCTGATTTCCTCTTGAGACTCTGCTGTTAACATCTGTGACACATCACGCTGTAAGAAGTTGATATTATAGGGTGTCCACTTTAACAAATCATCTTGATAGTAGATTTAAATATACGTATAAAATACTGTATATTAACAAAAAACAAGCCGTATCGATTGTCCACAATCATCTGTAATAATATTATTAACATGCTATAATTGTCTTATTATTTTGAAAAATTATTTCTCATTTAAAACAAACCTGCACACAATTACACCTCTGAAATATCATTCGAATTTCCTGCAAATCATGCGAAAAAAAATAAAAGCGATACTTGTTTCAGTTTATTTTCCTGATACTGTCTACTGAAAGTGTGACCTTGTTACCCAAATTATACACTAAAAGTAAATTAGAGAATTAAAAAGTAAGTGATAATCTTGTTAGCTTGGACACTAATTAACCTGTCAAGTAAAAGAAAAAAAAAACATGCTATGAAATAGATTGATTTCTTGTTTTCTTGTTTGATCTTGTTCACTTTTAAACACGTGCTGCAAACCCTTTAATTTTTTAAAACCACGCCATTAACCTTGAAAAAAAAAAGTGAAGTAGCTAAGCACTCCTAATGAACACGTTTACCCCACAACCTGTTTTATTTCCCCTCCCTGACTTTGCCCCCTCTCATCACCTGAAACAGGAGGTCGAGCTCTGCAATAAAGCGGCCCTCCTAACGCATCAAACATGATGTATATTAACACCGCCGCTGTCAGGCTTCTATTATAGCGCGCCGACCCCCCTCATTTTTTGACACAGCCATAATTTAAAGACCCATCTTAATTGACTTATTATTTATTTATTTATTTATTTATTTCGCACGTGCCTCTTCGCGAGCGAGTGCGCCGCCGCTGCTTTATTGGGCCACACACAATGTAGCCGCTTCAATTTTACCATTCATAATGAATGCACAGGCTCCATTCAAATGCAGCCATAAGCACACAGCAGATAAGAATTTAATTAAATGTAGATTAAAACCAAACAGGAAAACACACTCGCTGATAATTTTTTTTATCACCTCCCCTGGTCATATTCTCTCCCCCCCACACACACACACACACACTCACAAGCACATAAAGGCTCACACACATTCAGCTTGTTTTTTTTTTTGTTTGTTTGTTTGTTTAGGAGTCTCTGACCTCATTCATTACCGAAGTCATGATTTTGTTTCAACACCTTCTTCGGTTTCTCTCACTACAGCAACTCACTCACTCATGCACTTTTCCTGTAAATGCAAAGCTTTTTTTCTTTTTTTCTTTTTTTAAACTTGTTGCCTTGTCAGAGACACAATTACACAAATCGTGGAATTTGAAAGAATTTCCCTTCGAGCGTTTCAATTAATTCGACCAGCTGTTCGGAAAAAAACATTAAAATAATTAAAAATGATAGTGATGACTCGGGTGAGACCTCCAAAGGTGCAGTGAGCTCTCTCTCTTTCTGGATGAAGACAGGGGGAAATCACTAACCATCTGCTCAATTTGTTTAGAGGAATCATTTGTGCGTTTGTCAAAAAAAAATAAAAAAATTAACACAAATATATAATGAACATCGGTAGCTAATGACATACCCGTAAATAGCTTTCTTAAGTAAACAGAGTCAACTCTTTTCTGTTGCCTTAAATTTTTAATTTTATTTTGAAGAGATAAAATATTAACCAGCGTTCCGTCACTGTCACTACAGACGTGTTGGAGAGGGTTTAGAATTCAGACTCGGTGCTGTTCCTTCTTCAGGATGGTTAGAGAAAAAGAGAGCTTGAGTGATGGTCAAGTTTGTGGATTGGGCTGAATTGGAGATACACACTCATGCACACACAAACACACACACACAATTGGCACCTCACATGGTAGTGCCTCTGTTTCTACTGCAGAGCCACCTTTCTCTCTCTCTCTCTCTCTCCATGGCCTCTCTGTTCTGCTCTATTACCCCCGCATAAGCCTTGCGCCTTTTCCTGCGGGGAGAGGAGCAATTTCCTGTCGCCACGCGTTTGATCAAGTGCTAAAACCCGCGCGATCAACACAGGGACAGATGTCGACTCCAGATGGCCGCGCCGCACCACCCGGGGCAGCCGAGGGTCCGTGCCAGGATGGCAGAACGGCAGTGGGTGAGGGCAACGGGCACCCTCCCTCCGCTCCAGCCCGACAAATGCAATTAGGCCCTTTAGCCACCGGTTACCCGCTCAGGCCAGCACCGAGCGACAGAGGGCGTGATTAGTGCGCGCGACAAGCAATATGTGGAATTACGGCGGGACACAGAAGCAGGGCATGACGGCTCAGGGGAAAGCAGGTAAAAGGCTGGATATTGGGCCATTTTTGGAGCTTGTTTCGGAGAACTTATGAGCTTTTCTCGGGGTGGATAAAGGACTAAGAGTGATGGCTCGATTCGCCATCACACCTTCATCGTCTCGACCGGTTCCAGATTGACAGATCGCGCCAACATCTGTCAGCTGCTCCATTCCTGGGCTCTTTTTTTTCGCCGAGTGTTTCTGTGACAAGGAGTCGAGTTGCCATTTTATCCCCCTCATCATTTCTGAACGCCAGATCGTGCCAGTGCAGGCTGAGCCGACGTCTTTGTCAGCTCTCCTCCTTCGATTAGCCCGAGTCGTGGCGATCTGTCATCTTCCAAAATGGCTGACAGATGCATCAATCTGCCGCTTTCTGTCTCCCGCTGACGCCAAAAACGCCCAAGCGGACCTTTTCCAGCATTTTTTTTCCCTTTGCAGGCCTCCCATTTGCAAGAGGGCAGCGTTCCATGAGCCCATGTGGCCGGCAGAGACAGCCATGTTGGAGAAGGGCTGTTAGTCTCACCTGCTCCCTGGAGTGAGGCATGCTGGGTAGGGGGATGCGGGCCACCGGGCACAGCTGGGGGTCCGGCGCACAGCTCCTACTTCTGCCGCCGGCATTCTCATGTCCCATTAATATGGCTGGTCGAAATGGGCAAAAGGGATGTGTATAGAGTGTGTGTGTGTATATGTGTGTGTGTGTGTGTGTGTGCACTGTGTGCGCCTCTCAGCAGGGGCCTCGGTAAACACATGTCGACTGGCCGCAACCAGTTTAGGGGAAAAAAGAGAACGGCACAGCGATTCTCTGTGTGTGTAAATGTTTTTTTTATGGACTGTGTGTGTGTGTGTGTGTGTGTGTTTTTGGCTACAGGGCCTCTGAGTCACTCTCCTAACCTGAGGTTATGGCACAGTCATTAGGAACATGTGCTGGCATTATTAGTTTTAGTGTGTTACAAAAAAGAAATCCGGAATGAGGAACGATCAGACGTTGCATGAAACTGTTCGACTGTTTGAACGCTGAATGACGTGAAAAAGATTCATAATCTGAAACCCATCAAAATAAAAATCAACTCAGGGCTTTCGATTGAGTCACGGCTTCAGCACGTCCTGGATTTTGTTTGTTTTCATGTATCTTCAACATTCGAGTGACATCCAAAGCACTAATTGATGTGTGTAAAAAAAAAAAATAAAAAAACAGTTTCTAGTAATTCGCATATTACGGCTCTTTATTTCATCCGTCTCAGCAAATATCATTTTCAGTCAGCTATGAAAAGAGCCGCTCGCATCTCGAGGGACTTATCACAGAAACGCCGTTTAATTATAAGGAAGAATATCTCATTTTTAATATTCTGAATCATTTCCTTTATCAGATGGAAACTGGAAGCTGGATCATTTTCTAAGCTGTAATTGTGTACCTACACGCGTCTGTGTGTGTGTGTGTGTGTGTGGGAATTATACAGACTGAGAGAATTATTTTCAAAGAGAGAAGATGGAAGGAAATAGTTGAAAGATGTAGTCACGCTTCTCCCTCAAAGACCTTTCATTTCTGGATTATGACTTGCTGGTAAATATTTAAAAATAGATTTCCCCTTTAAGTGTGTACCGGGTCATAATATTGTTGTCACATCATGCAGAATTATTATTGCATAGATTTGTGTTTTGTTTTTTTGCAGATAACTGATCTTAATATATATATATATATATATATATATAGAGAGAGAGAGAGAGAGAGAGAGAGAGAGAAATATCTAAATGACCTTTAAGAGTGAAATCCGTTACAAAATGTGTACAGATGGGTTGTTGTTTTTTTCCCTGTCATTTTTTCTACCCAGCGTTAAGGATTTAGTGAAAAAACAGAATGTTGAGTGTATGAGAAGAGTGCCCCCTGTTGGTTGTAAGCACTCCATCATACAGTAGCACTACTACATCATCTGTTCCTACACTTTACCACCACACACTTTCTCAGTTTCTAAAAGTAGATCAGTATGAATCGAGTCAGTCCCAGATACGGAAAACTTTCTGAAGTTTGTTTAAATTTTTTTCAGCCTGAGTTTTTCAATGGATAAAAAAACTTTTAGAAAGATTCACCATGCAGATCTTCAGCTCTTTAGTGTTGAATTCAAGGCCATAAAGCGTTTTTACCGGAAGCTGCATCATTTAACAAACACAGCATTTAATGGTTGAATCTTTTTGTCATGGCACACAGGATAAATGCTTGTAGATCAACAAGGATGCAAAAAAAAAAAGAAAGAAAGAAAAACTTGAGGTGTTCATAGGTTTTAAATCAATGCACTTTCACATTTTTGCGGCCGTGTAACAGGGACACACCTGCACGCCTAAACTAAATCATGCAGTTATCCTGTCTATTTCCCAAAAATCTGTTCCTGTGCTTCAGATTCCAGTTCTTAGGCTACAGAATTTGATCCTGATCTGATTTTATCCTCAGCGTTTGCCACGTTGTGCATCCTGACATGCTCTTCTACTCACCACGGATGTAAACAGTGCTTACCCGAGCAAAGCATTTCCAGCCAGAGAACTCTTACTTCCTGGATAAAATCTAAAGACTATCGAGTATAAAAATCCTGATCTTGAAATGAAAGATCAACTGTTTTAGATCAAGTGTGACAGTGTTAGAATTCATAATCAGCACGATCATTATATTTATTATTGTGTTCTTATATACATCTTAAAATGAAACTTCTAGGGCTAATTTTAGTAAAAATGTCTTCTGAGTAGAAAGGTAAAGAACAAAAAGCTTCAGGAAAAATCAAAAGCATCGTTTTACACATTTACATGAAGTCGGGATTATGTACTGTTTGTAAAATCTTTTAAAAAGAGTCAACATTTTAGCAAAGTGCTGAAAATACTTTTGTTATGAATTACTAATGTACTGGGATGTTTAATTATTTGTTTTTGTTTATTTAGTTACTTATGTATATTGTTTTTACAGTAGTTATCACAATCTCTAAGGAAGTCACAGTGAAAGACAAATCTCTGTTTTTCAAGCAAGTACTGGTCAAGAATTCAGCGCAGAATTTTACACATTTGAAAACACCTCGTCTGCATTAATACAAATACTGTAGATCTGACAGGATTTGACAAATTTTGACAATTGAAAAAAAAAAAAAAAGGACCCCAAAACCTCAAACTGAAAGCAGAGAGCGAGATTACACTGCCATGTCAGAGATGTGTTTAAAGCATGTCTGGACGAAGTATCAGCAAAATCAAAAATATTATTAAATGTGAGCTTTAAAACAATATATTAAATGCTGCTAACACTCTTAATACAGTCTTAATAACTTACATTAATAAACACGAGCAAACCATCAGCAGTGTTAGCAATTTAGAAAGTGTATAGACAGATCATCAACGTCTTAGGCACCCTGTATTTTTTTTTTCTTTTTTCTATATTATGATGTTTATTTTATAACTTCATTAATAAGTCAGAAAAAAACACTGATTTCCAAACATTAGTATTTGTGGAAAATACGGATGAGATACGGATAAAAAAAATTAAGTGTCTGTATTTTGCTGCCCGAAAAAAAAGAATCAGGTGTGACGAGTCCTCAGAATGACTGTGACTGGTCCTACAGGAGGCTCAGTAAAAGTAAGCAGCTCATTTCCTTTTAAAAAAAAAAAGGAAAGCACAAATTCTACCTGAGGTTATATTTTAAGCAAAGGGTCGTCACACCAAATATTGACTTTGTTTAATTAATTATTGTTTACCGCTTTTTTTTAATGTATTGTTCTGAATGTAATTTTTTTAAACATCATTCAAACATCAGTTATTTTTCTTGTGCCTTAGACTTTTTCACAATACAGTAATACATTAATTTAATGTTCTTTGAATCGGAAAGTGGCAACATTAAGAAATGAGGCCGAAAAGTATGTTTGTTTGTAGATGACAAATTTAGATTACACACAGTAATGTTTAATGATTATGACTTTATCATATCTTATCGTAAGCTGAATAAACAGCCAGGTGTATGTTGTTATCATTTAAACTACATGTCGGTCAATTTACTTTGCTGCTTTCCAGTTTAGTGTTGAATTATAGCCAAGAATAATCGCTAGAACAGAAGCGGTGAGTTTATATTTGAGCGTTGTGAAGCTCAGGCCCTTGTTCCAGCTTCTGCTGCAGTCATTTTTCAGGACAGATGGATGAAACAAAAGCTGATGTGCCTAACTACAAGTTTTACAGCAAACTATTAAAGTCTTGCGCTGTTTATCCACAAACATTTGAATACCTGTCTTCAGGCCAGTTTAATTATCCTCCCCCTTCTGTCCGTCCCTCGCCACTTTGTTGTCTCCCAGCGCGCGAGAGAGAGAGATTTGTTTCTGTTTTCATTAAGATATGACTGCAGTGCCGGAATGGCGTGACTGTATTTCAGCACTTCCACAAAGTAGCTCGGCTCTTCTCGGTTCGCACGAGGTCTTTCTCCTGCAAAGTCAAAGCAATTAAAGCGGCCTGTGATGGCCGCTTTTGAAATCTCAGCGCCTCGATACGTGCACTCCTGTGATTCGGTTCGATTCATCATTACGGAGCACTTAGATGTGTAATTCCGTCATTTACATCTCCCGTCCTTTCATGTCCGCCTCTTTAACGGTGCGTTTAAAGCCATTATTAGGCTGCGAACAGCAAGTACGAGCTGCAAAGCCCCCGATTCAGGAGCGACGAGAGGCACTGCACGGTATACTGAGGGAATGTAGAGGCGGTTTTTAATTATCTGGACTCGGTACAGGATGCCGGGGGTTTTTGATTGTTTAAATGAAGCAGCTGGTTTATTGTCTCCGCTTAATTCCTCCATTGTTTTTGGAATATGTCAGACTTCTTTATTCTTTTATCAGGTGCGCTGCAGGAGGAGGAACACAATAGCCTTCATAGCGACTGCGCTGGCCGCCGCACAAAGGCTCCGGGCGAAAAAAGCACCCCGGGCCAGGCGCAAATTACACTTTCCTTCCAGCTCAGCTCGGTCTCCTCCTTCATATATGTGCTCCTCTGCTTAACACCGTACCTCTGACATACATTAAAAAAAACACAGCAGTGCTTAAATAATAGCACCGATAATAACGATAGCACTCTCAATTCCACATGCTGCGAACGGCTGTCGAATCAGTTCATGTAAATCTGTGTCACCGCGGTCACCGTGTGCTGCTGTGCTACATACTGTACACAGCAACTCCTCACTGAAATCATGTGACCTACCGCGAACAGCGTAAGATGATCCTGAAGAATCACGTGGTTTTGTTCCTTTTGATTGCTGTAGAATAGTTTGGTATGTTTCCTAGAAATACACACAACTGTATATACAGTAGATGTATTTAGATTTTATAAAGGAATTATAGATTAGGGACAGCATTGGTTAAGGCATTGGATTACTGAGCAGAAGGTCCCAGGTTCAAACCCCACCACCACCAGGTTGCCACTGTTGTGCCCTTAAACAAGGACCTTAACTCCCAACCACTTAGATGTATGATGAGATGATGATAAAAAATGTAAATCACTCCTAATAAGGCTAAAAAATGCTATAAAATTTACATTTTCTATTGTAGTACATCGCAAATATTCTTAAATTAACTTAATTAATATAAAAAAAATAACCTACTGCTAAAAATCTTTCTGTATCAGTAAAATAATAAACGCACTCATTTAGTTATGTATTACACACTGAAAGTCTTGCTTTTACACTGACGTCACACTTTGAAAAAATACGTTTCCCCATTTAATACATTTCCGGGAATTCCCAAATTGATCCGAAACGTCTTGAAGATTTGACTCTTTCAGAGGAAGCAGTTTGTCCTAGTGAAAAAAACACATCCGTTTTTTTGTAGGTGGTGCTGTTTTTAAGACAATTATTTCATCATAAAAACGTAAGAGCCAATCACAGAAGGATGTCTTGTTAGGTATATTTCGAATCTGCGTATTCATTAAAGCTGGATTTCTTTAGGAAGGTTATAGAGTCTGTAACCATTTTTTATTTGAAAAGAATAAAATAACTCCACAAAACCAGATTTGAGGAATCTGTCTTACTGTAGAACTGTCACTAATCCTCTAAAAAATATTTTACAATAAACAAAACACAAAAAAAAAAAAAAAAAAAACTGCAAGCCCAGGTGAGTTTCTGACAACACATCACTTCTGGAAGGTCTTTTTTTCTGTTCCCGCTGTGTTCGTGAAGAGCTCTCAATGAAACGTTCCTGTGCTTTCGGGGGGGTTTGACTGGTGTCGAGTTGCTCTGCCTGTGACAGGTGACAGTTCAGATGTGCGCTGATGTTAACTGCTGCCGAGTGCAGTGGGAGTTCTGTTATTTTAATTAGAAGATAAGGATTGAGAGAGTCTCTCCAGGCAGTGTGTGGTGTCGGTGACAGGATCCAGCTGATGATGAGGATGAATACGATTCACCCGCTGATACACACGATCGTAAATTCTCTTCGGGTTTTTATGATGCGAGACTCAGAACGTACATAACGTACAGTGCCATGTCACAGGTGTTTACATGTGACCTCAATGCAAAGATTTTATTATTATTATTATTATTATTAACATTTGTAAGTCAGACCGTTAGAGTCGCACTTGCTAATTCCTCCCTCCTCCCAGTTTACTGAGCCAACAGCTGGACGGGAATCACAGGTCCTCCTTCATTCTGACGTTCTGTCGGAGTGTTTGCACGTCTCTGAAAGCTAACAGAGCGCTTTAATTAATTGTCCAGCTTTCCCTTTGAAACAATGTCCTAATTCTGCCATTTAGCACCGGCATATCATAGTTTGTTGTTATCTCGGCAGCCAGATTTCGGTAAATAGTCATATTAAAAACTTTAATCTCCTGAATGGAAAATGAAGAGCGGCTGAAAGCCCTGTCATGTGCAGTGATAAATATTATCAGAGCTTAAACCTTCCCTCTTATCCGCTCCCCCTCCCTCTCTCTCTCTCTCTCTCTCTCTCTCTCCGCTGTCGCTCTCTATTCTTCTAAGTTAATAAATATGTTCATAACACTACAGTAGAACGTTTTAACTAAAAAAAAAAAAAAAAAACAGAAGCTACAGAAGTACTACACACCTTTTTTTTTCTCCTTGGTGTAGTAGTACTTACATGACACAGTGTGTAGTTTATGCATGTCTTCTGCAACTTCTTTGTAGTCGTTCAACTTTATCAAATAAACTTCACTTATCTCAAACGCCAAGGACTGCAACAATGTGCATTGTAAAACTGGACAAATTTGCTAATAATAAATAAAGGTGTCTTTTTGTTCCTTTTTTTATTTTATTTTATTCTTTCTACACAACTGTCACTCACTTTATACTCATATGGTGATTTACTCATTTAACATTTTTATATTGGGGCTGGAAAAGGGAATATTTTAATATTTAAAATGAATATTTAAAAAAGCTCATGCACAAAATGACAACTGTACATACTGTACACCTCTTGTGTGTTATGCTTTACTGCAGAGCTCATGTACTGTAGCACCCCTCATTTCTTCATACTTTGCTTCCAGTCAGCCAGACTTTATTTTTAGATAGATAGATAGATAGATACTTTATTTATCCCCATGGGGAAATTCACAAGATCCAGCAGTCAGGGGAATGATTTTTTGTTTGCTAAGCCACACAGTAACCTATGAGTCATTCAAGCTTAAACTAAAAATTTATATAAATCTAATTTAAGGCTTGAAACAACGAGAAACAGGTGCAGATGATCAGGCCGGTGATTAGTATACTGGTGATGCTTGAATGCTGAGTGGTGGGAACAGATGAGAGGGGAAATGAGGTTGCTGCTGAAGTTGTTACATAAACAACCGATTTTGTAATCGTATCTTTAGGCACTTTGCAGGCTGTCACAGTAAAACATCTGTTTTAATTCCTTTAATTTAATCCCACGTCGAATGAGACGTTTGTACAGTAATGTACATGAAACATGTACCTTGTTCATTTCGTCCACAGCAGTATGCACTTTGACCTAATGTAAACAGATGTTCAGTGCATGAATTGTGTGTTTTTTGTGTGTCTGACAGGTGGCCAACTGTGGTGCACCACCACTAAGAACATAATGGAAGGCGAGGAGCTAGTCGCGTTCGTGGTGGACTTTGACTCTCGGCTGCATTCGGTCAACCACATGTCCCTGAGCGAGGGCATGTACCCTGCACGCCTCCTAGACACCATCCAGCTCCTACCGCAGCAAGCCGCCATGGCGTCCATTCTCCCCACTGCCATCGTTAACAGTAAGGGCACAAACACTAACCCCTGCTAAATAAATAAACAACATTGTACAAACAACTACTGTTGCAGTTTCCCTCAGGATTAGAAACGATATATCTTATATTTTAAGTGCTGCGGAAAAGGCAATGGACCTCATCATCATATAATACACTATATTAATAAAGGCATAGAACTGCTTCCTGTTGTAACTTTGGCAGCAAAGGTGTTGCATATGGACACTCTCCTGTTCCCTGGCTGTGTCTGCCGGCATTTTGGCCAGCTGAGCCAGCTCGGCTCTCATATCCTACACACGCTTACAAAAAGCAATTTGCCGCACATGTCGGTTGTCCATGCATTAACCTCTGTACCAAGGATCCAGGGATAAACATAACTGACCTTCAGTGTAGTTTACAACAAACATTCAATCCAATATGTTAATCGCACAAACTCAAGCCATGTGTAAACACGCTTGATTGACTTAATAAAGGCTATCAAGGTTCAGCGTGACAGGAAGGCTACTATTAGCAGATGGTGCCCCGTTTGGGTTTGCCCTTGAGGTAAGGGCTCCAACTTTCTGGCACCGTTTTAAGCCGCAGCACCTTTTCAAGTTCAGCACAACTACCTAAAAAAAAAAAAAAACTGTGATAGAATGAAAAATATCCTCAGCTACCATAAGCCAGGGAGGACGGGATTAACAAAAAGGTTTTCATTATCTGCAATTTGTCCTCACCTTCCTACATTCCCTAATACCTTAATCTGAATACAATTAAAGCTACACCATAAGGTGCATTTTGTATAACTGAAACTGTACTCATTATATTGGCATTGTTATGTCTTTCAGAGGACATCTTCCCTTGTAAGGCTTGTGGAATCTGGTTTAGAAGTGAGAGGAACCTGCAGGCTCATCTGATGTACTACTGCAGTGGGCGGCAGAGGGACCCCGACAGTGTACCTGAGGAGAATGAAGTGAACCCCCATCAGACTCCCAGCATCTGTCCTTTCCCACAATGCAACAAGAGCTTTGGTACTCCCCGTGCCCTGGAAATGCACCTGAACACCCACAGTGGTGAGTGGACATCCTGAGTAAAGCTTCTGCAGGCAAAAGAAGAATTGGTGCATAGTAGTAGTAATAAATAAGTTTTATAATAAATCAATCTCTATCCACCAACTGAGTTTTTATCCAGTCTAACATCAGGAAGCTGGAGGAAGGTTTTGAATAATGCAGGATAGTATGTTGGCTGCTGTAATCTGATATCTACCTTTTATCTTCCTCAGGTGTCAAAATGGAAGAGACACTCCCCCCTGGCACCAGCTTGAAATGCACAATCTGCAACTACACAGCAGATTCTCTCATTACATTCCAGCACCACATCCTCACACACCTATCACAGGCGGCCTTCAGATGCAATCACTGCCATATCAGCTTCCAGAACCACAGGGAACTCTTGCAGCATCAGGACTTACACAGCCACTCCGGCAAGATCCACAGGGAGAGCGACAACGAGCAATCACCACGGGGGACTGAGGAAAGTCTGCAGACCCGAACAGAGCTAGCCGCCAGGAAGGACCTTGTCATGCAGAGCCCCAAAACTGTGGCCAATAAGGACGCTGTTCCCGATGGAGAGCTGGAAAGAACCGAGAAAAAGCTTGTGCTTGGACTTCAAAAAGGAGAAGGTCACCCAGGTACCAAGGCCAGTTTCTCTTACACTAGGATCAAGTCAGAGCCTTCGAGTCCCAGACTGGCCTCCTCACCAGTTCAGCACAACATGGGACCCACTTTTCCCATGGGCCCATTTCTTTCACAGTTTGCATTCTCCCAAGACATTTCAGTAGTGCCCCAGGCATCTGAGATTTTAGCTAAAATGTCAGAACTTGTGCATCGCAGACTACGCCACGGAGGAAACAGTTACCCGCCAGTCATCTATAGTCCTCTGATGCCAAAAGGGGCAACCTGCTTTGAGTGTAACATAACCTTCAATAATCTGGACAACTACCTTGTCCACAAAAAGCACTACTGTAATAGTCGCTGGCAGCACATGGCAAAGTCTCCTGATTTCTCCACTGTTTCAGATAAGGTGACAGACTCTGTGAGTCCAAACAGTGGTCATAGTTCGGTAGGGTTGCTTACTGGATGCCACCCACCGGAGACTGATCATCTAATGCCATCAGCTTGCTTGAATTCCTCGGTTTTGGACATTATTAATGCCAGTGGTAAAGTGCCTGATAAAGACCTCAGTGGACAGGTGAAAAAGGTCACCACACCAACAGGTGTTGAAGACAGAGTCAACGGTAAGCAGGCTGAAGTAAAAAGTCCAAACACATCCTTAGGGGAAGTTGAGAATGATCCAAACAAAACCACTTGTGAAGCCTGCAACATCACCTTCAGTCGTCACGAAACATTCATGGTCCACAAGCAGTATTACTGTGCCACGCGCCATGACCCCCCAATGAAGCGCATGTCTGCTAACAAGGTGCCCGCCATGCAGAGAACCATGAGGACACGTAAACGCAGGAAGATGTATGAAATGTGCCTGCCAGACCAGGAACAGAGACAGCCAATAGGGACACAGCCTGGATTTCTAGGTGTTCCCTCTCTGGGAAATCCATGTACATCCCAAGAAACCGTGGAAGGTCTGGCTGACCGTTTCCATCCACGCTGTGACATTTTTACAGGGATGGTCCCAAAACACCTTGAGGCTTCTCTTACAGTCACAAAATCCATCCTAGCTCCCAAAAGCAATGCCATTACTGACACGCAAGAACTGGACGCACCGATCGATCTTAGCAAAAAGTGCTCGCTGGTCTCCGACAAAAGCTGTAACTCACCCAAAAGACTCATGGACTATCACGAATGCACCGTTTGCAAGATAAGTTTTAACAAGGTGGAGAATTACTTGGCTCATAAACAGAACTTTTGCCCACTCACAGCTGCTCAGCACAACGAGATCGGTGGCATGGACCAGTCTGGGTTTCCAAGCATGAAGATTGAAAGTGCTAATCCTGAAGACATATTTGACAAAAGTCCTGTGAAATCTGAGAAAAATGGTGGCACTAAGGCAACAGTGCAAAACGGCAGTCTGTTCCCTCCACTCCTTGGACCTGTGCCAGAGCTAAAGACTTTCAACGACCCCCAGCTCCTGCCCTCCAAAGAAGTGTTTCTGTCACACAGCCTTTACCCCGGTGCAATAAAAAAGATTAAAACTACTGAGCCGATATCGCCATATTTTGGGATAAAGCCTAGTGATTTCCTGGCAGGAGGCATGGTTAAACAGGGTGAACCCAGCGACCAAGAGCAGGGTACTAACGGAGCAAACGAAGAAGGCAAAGAACAACCGGCAGCCAATGGCTGCCCTCAACCTGGCAAAGACCCACTGCCCTTGCTCCCAAAAAACAGGGGAATGGTCATCATGAACGGTGGGCACAAAGTGGAAGACAGCCAGTCATCGGTACCCACTCCGCAGGAGAACCAGCCCAACAACGCATCGCCGAAAGATGGGCAAACATCCCCCACGTGGAGCTCGGAGAATCCCTCGGATCCTAACGGCAACACGTCGCCGACATCTAAATCGCCGGTTGAGGATGCTCCACCCGTCGTGGCCAAAGGCGTAAACGGTTCGGCTCAGCCAGCCGGAAGCGGCAAGTACTGCCGCCTCTGTGACATCCAGTTCAATAACTTATCGAACTTTATCACTCACAAGAAGTTCTATTGCTCGTCACATGCTGCCGAGCATGTGAAATGAAATCTTCCTCCCCCCCCCCACCCCCCAACTCTCCTCTTCCTTCTCTTTTTTTTTTTTCGCTACACTGTCGTGTCTGGAATAGTGTGCATCATGCAGTTTTATATGCTGCTTGTGGACAATCAAGAGCTTCATCATTCGTTTTTCATCGAGACTTTGATGCAAAACTTTTGTCAAGAAAAAGATTCCATGTGTAATATTGGTGCCACTTTCACCTTTATTTATTTTACAATCAGTATTAATAGGAGTAGTGACCTTAATTTAAACGCAAAGGAAATTTATATCAGAGTTGTTTGTAATGTTATTGTATAGTCATTCTTGTGTAGCAATCATTGTTTACACCGTATTGTAGGTTCAACAAGACGATAGACAATACAAAAACCGAAACGCATTTTAGACACAAAAATAGCTACTGAAGCACTTGTGCATTCTTATTTGCTGTAAGGTTTTCTTTGTTTTTTTTTTCTTCGTATATGCCTAAATGTCATTTGCAGTACTCATGACTTCTCAGCCTTAAACACGGTTTAAAGAGAAAACCAGGCACAACTCTGCAACTCAAGTTTCGGCATATACAGCACATCCAGCTTCGCATACGTACCTAGCTGTTCGTCTATGTCTTTTTTTTTTTTTTTTTTCTTTTTCATTTTTTTTTTTAACTCAGAAGTGGGTGTTTTCATCAGGACGGCAGCGTTCTTGTATAGTACTCGTATTTCAGTTCGCGATCCATTTTGGTCTCTCTTTTTAACAATTTGCTCTCAATGCAATACTTTGTAAAAAATAAAATAAAAAAAAAAGAACAAGCAGTAAAATGGGAACATGGCAAATATTTCTAACTCCTTAAGAACAACAATTGTACGACAGTAATTTTATTGATGTTACTTAAACAAAAGGGGTGGGAGAGGATTTTGGGAGGGATGCTGTAAAAAAATGATCATTCCAATGTCCTTATAATGGAAAAAAAAATGATATTTCTTAAAAATGTTGTTGCTATGCATGTATATGGATGGAATAAAATTCCAGAGCTGTTGGAAATTTTTATTTTGATGTGGTGTCATAATTAAACCCTTAATCCTCAGGATAAACTTGATGTCTGTTTTCTTTGAATAAATGTATTCATGGACGAGATAAGGCAAATGATTTCCCACGTATCGCAGCAAATGTTTGACGCACACACAAAGTTGAAAGAACGAACTTGTGATTTAAATTTTATTATTATTATAAAATGTTCCAAAAATTACAAACAAATAAAAAAAATCTCCCGAAACAGGCATGTGATGATGCAGCACAGCTGTGAATGTAAATGATTTCCAAACAGGAAATACGGTGGCGTTCGGAGGGCAATTGAACGCGGTCTCACTGCCTCATCGCATGTTTGGTTTGCCTCTTTGACACGAGCTCCAGTAAATGTTTGCTCACCGATGACGCGTTTTTGGAGATCATGTGACGGTCCGCCCCCTGAATGTTAATGAGCTTGGCCTGAGGGTAAACTCGCTTTAAACACTTCCTTTGCACATCAGCAAAAACCTGACACACACACACACACACACACACACGAAAGACAAATTACAAGGATGCCACCAGGTTACAAAAACATGCCTTGTTAAATGTCTTCTTAAATGTCCTGTCGACCCTAAAATGCATTTCAAATATCAGCAATTTTTTTTAGAATCATTACGTTCAGTATCGATTTATTATTGAGCCAATCAGAGCATGCAGTAAACTGCACTCACTTGGTTGAGGTGAGCTGGAAGCTGTTCGTCAAAAGAGTCCCCAACGATAACGCTCAACGATACTGAACTAGACAGCGGCTTGAATTTTGAGATCTCTCTGGACAACAACAAAAAGGGAATGAAACATGACAAATCAATGAGAAATAAAGGACACTGGCTCGAGTCCAAGTCACTGAACACTGAAAGGAAAATCAATAGCTACCCTTGTGTGTGTGTTTGTGCATCTACATGTGTGTGTGTGTGTTTTTACCTGACTTGAGAAGCGCTCTCGTTCAGGAAGTAGTGCTCGTCCACAGCGCTGCTCTGGTGAGCCGGATTACTAAGGAGGTATTTCTGATCAGAGGGAAGAGACGGAGCAAACCATTTGCATTGAGTTGTACAGAAATCAGTCCGAGTGCATGGATCTTGTTTGTACTATTTTGTAACAATGCATTTTACACAAGTCTATTTTATCTCCATGGACACGCAGGGGAAAGATGCAAGTGTGCAAAAGGCTGTAAATGTACGCACAGTGTCCTCCAAAATTATTGCACAAAAATCAATCTTTATAAAAAGATTTAAAAGATTATCATGTGCAGTGATGTTACAGCTATTTAAACTTCACACATACTGAGATTCTTTTTTTTTTTTGTCCTCCAAACAAAACTTTGAAGTGACGTCTGCAGAAAATCTCGCTCAGGTCACAATTATAGAGTAAAAACTCCCTTTATTTTCCGATTACACTACTGCACTTATCCCAGAGTTTCCCTAGTGCTTGGACACCATCAAGGTAGAAAGTTCTCTCAGTACGCCAGAGCCTCGATCAGACTACCTGCTTCACCTCTGAAACCCTGGCCTCCCAGGAACTCCCAGATAAGTTCTTTTAATGTACAGGTGGTGTTCCTGTACGATAGTGTGTACAGTTCCCACAGACAGATGCGTCTGTTCTGCAAGTTATCGAACAATTTTCAAGGATCAGGCGTTCCACTTGCTGAAAAAAAGCGCCGAGCAAATAAATAAAATTGAATCCTCATGTAACTGCAGTGGGCTCTGAGCCTCCTTGGCCAGGATCATCGATCACGGACGTACGGCCTTCTTTAAAACATTCAACTTGAATTATGTGTACACGCTTTTAACAATCGACATTGTCGCAAAGCAGCTTTACACAATCAAAAGAATTATTGAAGTTTTTATGAAATGTGAATGTGTATGGCAGTAGGAAGAAACCTTGAGAGGAACCAGACTCAACAGGCAACCCATCCTCATTTGGGCGATAACGGATAGCAGGAATTGATCTGCATCATACTGTGTGTTAGGAGGCTGGAAGTTCAGTATAACAGGAGATGTGTTTAAGTTAAAATGGAGTCCAGTTTATTATTGGAGGCTCAGGTAGACTACAGGAGACTCCAGTCCTGAACTATCGAGCGACTGTAGTCCGTCTATTCCATTCAAATGTTTTCCTGCTGCTAAGAGTCTCATCACCGTACGGTGCTTTTAAGTTTTCTGTAAATGTCACGCGGTCTTACTCCTTAAGGCATGAGAAAGTCCCAGTTTGACTTGAACGACCCTTGTAATAGGAAATACTAGATACATTTGACTAAATGCACGAGAGATTTCTGTAAGACATCTTCTAAACTGTAAAATAAAAAATAAATAAATAAAATAGAATGCATGGTGTTGAACACATTGATGCTGATGTTCCAACACAATGGGGACAAAGTAGCGTCAAGAAACAAGTTCATAACCTGAATGAAATGAAAACTCAGCAGCAGTCTACGGTCAGGCTGAAGACAACCTAAAGCTTCATTCGTACACACACACACACACACACACACACACACACACACATATATATATATATAAAGAAATACTTTAACGCTGTGGTCGAATGAATCGTTATATTCATGATGAACAGTTCAAAGCGGTGGCCGAGTCGAGAGGCATAGCGAGGACCCGCGTCCGGAAACAAAACCATCGAGTCATCATTATGCCTCATCTTTCTCATGTGACATCACACAAGCACACGCATGTGCTTCAAATAAACATGTAAAGAGTCCTGATGCTTATGATATTAATTCACTTCAACCTTCGGTTCATATCCAGCAGCACCACACGCTTGCCCTCTGATCCATATCACACAGTTTAGTTTCCTTGTTTGTCTGTTTGTTTATAAGACATTTACATTATAGAGAGAATGTTTGAACAGATTGATGGACCAAAGCAACATGGCTTCATTTCCACGTGTGTTACGTATTAATTATGTTTTTTTAGCTTGCTTAAAAATAAAATAAAATAAATAAAATCATTCGTCTCAGGTCAGCTTTCAGTTTATGTCACAAATAGGAACCAGCAGCCGTTTGAAAGGTGGAAGGGGCTTATGCAAAAGGAAAAAGAAAAAAAAAAATCTAATAAGTGATTTGCATATTCCTGGCCACACGTTAACTTGCATGAAATTGGGTGGAACTAGAGCGGAGAAGAGGCGTCTAGCTCGAGCATGGACGAGCTCGCTTCGCGTCTTGACCTCAGAGACCCTGTCTGAAGACGTCTGGAAAGGGAGGAAAAAAGGGAAGCGAAATAGGATCCAGCGCACAGGCCCCGGCCCCCCCGTGCACAATCGCATCAGAGCAAAAGTTGTTAAGCTCAGTTTGATGGCTGCTCCTTTTTTTTTTTTTTTCTTCTTCTTTCCTTAACCACTTTTCTCACCGTGCTCCAGACATCATTAAAGCACAGCACCGTGAAGGAGGTAGTTTCTTATTTATTAATTTATTTTGGAAATATTTGAAACTACAGCGCCACCATGTGGTCACTTTGATGACGTGCAAAAAAGGAAAAGAAAACAAAGCATACTGTATTATAACTCTATTAGCACAAGTGAGTCTCGGCTGTGATTTACTTTTGAGCATGAACGTGAATCTTCAGTCAAATCTTAGAAAATTAGAAGTAATGTAAAAATAATAATAATAATAATAATAATAATAATAATAATCAGCTATTAGCACTGTGACAATATGAAGTTCAGTTCTACAGCTAGGAACTACAAAACGCCTGAACTTTTAACCCACAAACCTTTTTTTTTTTTTTAACTTATATTATTTACATCTTAATATAATTTAATATGAAGAAAACAGGGGAATTACATTAGATGTAAATTACATTAGAGTAATGGGAACAAATGTTTTACTCTGACAGGCTGCAAAGTGCCTAAAGTTGTTTATGTAACAAAGTCAGCAGCGACCTCATTTCCCCTCTCGTCTGTCTCGTCTGGGGAGGGGGAGGGCGGGGGGAACATGAAAGAGTCATAAAATATTTTTTTTTATTATTGAAAAAAAACAAAAAAAAAACAGTTGAAGAAGTGTTGGATGTAAGAAGTCCTGCTCTCTGCGTTTGCCTGCACTAATTCAGTCTGGTCTATGATTAGTTAGAACCCCAGATCACTAAAGCAGGACTTAAATTCGTGTTTTTAAGCACAATAACTTGTTAACTGTTAAATTTCACTGTCAGTTGAAACCACATTTGTGTACAATAAAGTGATTATTAGTTAATAATTATGATTAATGAAATGATTAAAAAAAAAGAACGATTGCAAAACTCTGTGTAAGTTTGTGTGAGGTTGAGAAATCCCGTCTTCTGTGTTATGACTGGAGACTAGAAATGGAGGCGAGTCTTGATCTACCAATAAAAATCACTTTTTTTTTTTTTTTTCTTTTACAGATTTTTTTTATGAGAACTTCAGGTGGTCTCATCAAACCAAATTAAGTTCTCATAAAAACAAACATTACATTATATATGAGGGGCGTTCAAGTCAAACCGGGACTTCTGATTGTGCAGAATAACAGAACACAGTACACAGCTGCACTAATGCACTTATCCCATGCTTGTATGCCATCATGGTATTACAAGTTTAGTGTATATTCAATAACCTTCTCTCAGATATATTCCAGAACACTGAGGACACTTTACCTGACGTTGGAGCAGATCTCCTGAGACATTGTCTCCGCTGAAACTCGGCTCGAGCAGCCGCAGGATGAGGAGAAGTCGACTCACACCGGTGGCTGCAGAGAGCTGCATCAACTGTAATGAGGGCACCAGGTGTGTGTACCTGAAAAACACACACACACACACACACACACACACACACACACACACACACACACACACACACACACACTTAAAGAACTGTCTGTACCACAAGCACTGATTCTTGACAATACATTCTTTCTTATATTGTATACTAATGTGTGGAGTTGCTTATTTGTCCATTTATGGAAGGAGTCTCCAGTGTCAAACTGTATTTCTGTCTTTTTAATGTCAAGACAGAGAGAGAGAGGGGGGAGAAACTGGTTAAAGAACTACTTTGTACAGCTGTCATACGTGATTTCTCTGACATTCCACAACAAACACAATTCTTAAAACAATTAAATAAAAAAAAGAATCTCTAGCAATTCATCAATGGATCGGATCAGAGAACTTCATTCCAGGCCAGTATATAAGCTTCCAGCAATTTAGTAACCGAGACTCGGACTCAGAGGAGACCCCATCATACTTATTAATATACTTTAAATCTTAAAAAGTGAAAAAGAGAAACAAGAAAAGGAAAGGCGATGAGGGAAAAGGAAAAAAACACTGGTCTCGGCTCACAACGGCAAGTCTCATGAACCTACAGAGCCCAATCAATAACAAGACCAAAAACACACACAAACACTTACACGAGAGATTTATCACGAAGCGTAAAACAGTTGACTTTGCTCGTTGCTGAGATTGTGTGTGTTGCTACGGCTGAACTACGTATCGATGGAATGAGCAGAGAAGTGGCCGTAGGCGGCGTGTTTAATTCTGGTCCTGGAGTTTCCATTAGTTGGCCGCGCAACACGACTCCCTCAGAAGTCATTCATGAAGTTAAACAAGCAGCTCAACCAACAAGCTCAGCCTCTGTGCACTGGATTTAACCAGCTACCAGATCCATCAGCATTGTGCCGGGCGTGGAATGGAGGAAATATCAACCTGCCAATGTTTAATACTTTAAATCAATACCACAGCTTCATTCTGCGTCTTCAAAAGAAGCACAAGATCCAATTGTTACATTAATACCATCCTTCTAACTTGCAAGCGTTTCTATAGTAACATGCATTATATCGACAATATGCCGACTTTTCTGTAAGAAAAAGTTTACTTTATTTTTAATTTTTTGGGGGAAGGAGTCTCCAGTGTCAGAATTCTGTAACAGGAGCCGTTCTTGCAAGTTTTTTACAATCAGAACTTCTCAGCCGTCCCCGAGAAGTTCCATAAAACTTCTGACACAGCGATAACCTGACACTTTTCAAATTCCTTCTCCGACCCAAACAGGTCTCGGGCTTTCACGCACATAAACATTCACGGTGCAAATTAAAGACGGCCGCTCTGACATTCATCCTGCTTCGCCAACTCTCTCCGTCCTGCTCCCAAACCCATTTCTGCTCGCAATTTCGATTCCTCTTCACCTTTCTTCAAAGGATTCTTTGCTCGTTTGACACCTTTTCACTCGGACACGTTTTCCTTTCCTCGCCACCAAAAAGCACATTCTGTGTCGAACCTCGCAGCTTTGATTTGGCGTCAAATCGGGCCGCTGGCATTGACATTTTATTTCGGAGGTCTTCGGTTCACTTCCATTCATTTTTTTTTTTTAATTCTGCCCAGGAGGTCTGGATTATGCATGGGAAGGCATGCGTGTCAAAGGGCAATTTAGCGAGGGAAAAGACAGGCCCGATTGGTGGGATGAATTAAACAGATAACGGCGAAGCGCCTCGCCGATGTCAGTTATTTTCCGAGCTACTCCTCTTTTCTCTCTCCCTCTCTCTCCTTTGGTAGTGATGGAGGTGATGAAATGAGGTCGAGGCTGTGCACTTTCTGCTCTTTGACTTTCCCATCTGGATTAGTGCAGGATGAATGAAGTCTGTTGCTCTTGTAGGGAGCAGGCGCATGACCCACTGTCGGAATGTCACACACTCTCTCGCTCACACACACCGAGTCTGATCATCCTCAGAACTGATAAGAACCCTTTCAAATTTGCATGGGATCCTTCCCTCCCCCTCCTCGCTCGCTCTTCACAGGAAATGGCTACAGATAACAGGACACAGTCCAGTTCAACAGAATATGTTTTACTACTAGACAATACTTTAGCAGTCCTTAACTTTTTGTTTTTTTGGATATTTATAGACTCAAAACTGTTCACAGTTTGTTAGTGTCATCAGATGCTCTGTGCTTTTCCCTCGTCACAGTGGACCTTCCATGAAGCTGCTGATGCAGGAGGCCGATGACAGAAATATTGCCCTTGCAGCTTTAATTATGGGGACACTGTAAAATAAAGGATGGATTTGTACGTTGTAGGATTTTTAGCATGAGGTGTATTGATTAACATTTTTTCTCTGCCGCCATTAATAAAATAATGTACAACAGGATTAACAGGAAGTCCAAACTAAACATTATTATTATTATTATTATTATTATAAAGAATTCACTAATTATAACATTATCAATTAATTCTAATTATTTACTAATTAATGAATATTACTTCTTTTAAAAAATTATCATACAATCATTTTAAAGGTTTTTGCATGTGAATAATGACTTGCATTAAGTAAAAGTTATCGAACATTTACTACAAACCTGGAAAAAATATTTTAGATATTTAAATTTGTTAATCCGAGATTACATCAAACAAAATATAAGATTATTAATCCTACTTCTAGACCAATTTTATTAATTTAGTTTATTTAACTTGTTCTATTGGCAGATCATTTTGCTTATTTCAAGAAAAAAATGCTTAAAACTAGCAAAATTCTCCCCCAATAGAACAAAAGAAAAGGAAAATTTGCCTTGAAAGAAATAAATATGATTGGATTAAAGACGTTTCATTTGTTAAGATGTTATCTGAGAATAATGTACCAAATGTAAGACCATTAAACCTATTTCTAGACATATAGGATGTTCATGTTTGATTTGGGCAGAATAACAGAACAGATTTAAGAGTAAAACCTACCTTTATTCCTCTATACAATCTCCTGCTACTCTTTGATGTAAAAAGAAAATCCATATGAAAATGTAAAAACACACATAAAGCACACCAAACCAGCAGGTGGCATATAACCTTAACTGCAAACCCTGTTGACCAATCAGCAGACATGTTGAGACTGTGTGGTCAAGGCCTTTTTCTTTCACAGGAAAAGTGACTATTTTTACATGTCCATCCATAGGATTTAAATTCACTTGCAATATAAGAACATCTCAGACATCTTTCCATTGAAACAAATGTTTAAATACAAGACAGAAGAAGCTATTAATAGCACACAGCTTACTTCAGGTAAGATTATCAAACAGGCCAATACAATCATTTCCACCTGAACCTGCATCAGACTCAGCAGCGCTTCTGCACAAATTCATTTGTATTGTATTCAGCTGTCCCTCTACTGGAAACATCATAACACACTCTCTCTGGTATTTATGGGATTGTAGATGCAAAGCTAGCGATAATTTTGAATGAATATAGACAAAAAAATAGACAAAAAAATAATAATAGCCAGGATGGTGACTCCAACTGCAAACACTAATTATTGCACGACATTTTGACGGCCGGTTCAATCTGTAAAATGATTTTTTTTTTAAACACATATCTAGTAATGAAATTAAAGCTTTTGAATTTTTACTCGTTATGTCAATGGCTAACAAACTGAAATTTGTCCCAAGAAACCGAGGCTCTAGGTGTGTTTCCCATGTTACTGTACTTCACATCACATAGCAACAGGATGGATTTTTTTTTTAGTCTGTTCAGCAAATATTGCCAGTTAAAGTAATCTTACACTATTTTAAAAGAGACATATTAGTGGAATTTGCCTGTAGTCAAGTTATTTACTAAGATTTACTTACTAAGATATCATATATAAACTGTGATTATAAATAATATGCCAGACTTCTGAACCAAGACTTTTTCCATCACTAACACGAACCAAAAACTTCTCTCACAATGTGGCATTTTTGTGTTGATAAATAAATAAATAAAATGATTATCATTGTAGTTTCCTGTCAGAAACCAGAAAGAACTGAAAAACAATGAGGTTTTAACCTTAAAGATTCTGAAACTTGTGGCCAGAAAAGTGCACAAAAAAAGTACAGGGAGCCATGGGCAGAGCATCTGATGCTGATACTATGATATCGCTATAGCATATAAATCTTAAATCTAAAAAAAAATAATAATAATACAATTGGGGTTATTTCAAGCAATGGTCACATGACCAAGCATTTCAAGCAATGATCACATTTGTTTATGGTTAAATCTGGCAAAACTGCTGCAATAAAATTTAAATTAAGCTAAATATATATATAATTTATATATAATTAAAGGAAGATTAAATATCTTTAGATAATATTGCATCAGTTTATTATTATTTGCATTTTTATGCACTGAAGAGCCATTGAAATACTTTTATACATTTAACAGTAGGGGGCAGTCATGATCCACCCTACACTACTTCTTCATAGAAAAACAGGACCTTCAGTCTTCCCCAAGTGACTTGGAGTCAATACTATAGATTAGACTGAGGTAAATGCACTAGGGTCGCTACAGGCCTGCTTCATTAGCCTGAGACTGGCAAGAGTAGCTACAGCCTGAGCAGTGCTAATTACTATTAATTGGCATCCTTGATTCCCTGAGAAATCCCCAATGAGCATCTACTTCCTGCACTTAATAATTTAGGCGAATGTGTGGATTTGTCTGATGCGACACCGTGGCAAGACTTCTAAAATTCTAAAATTAATAAATGGCAGGAAGCGGAAATTTAAGGTTAAATTTAGTAACGTTTTAAATAAATTAATTAAAAAACGGTTATATTACTTGCTGCAAGCAGTGTCATAATTGTTCACACACACACACACACACACACACACACACACACACACACTTTCTCTGAAAATGGCAGAAGTTTCTTTCCTTCTGCAGTCCTGTGCAGTGTCCAATCTCAGCCCAGATTTCCCAGAGGACTTCTATGCCACAGGCATGAAGAGAACAGCTCAGGTGTGTGTGTGTGTGGGGGGGGGGGGGGGTTTGGGGGGGGTAGTTGTGTATCTGACTGACCACACATACCAAAATTATAAACTTATAAACTCAAAAATGCATTACAATGGTGCATGCACTAGTACCAAGAACAGATTTTAGATTGATCATTATGTTCAGAGCAAAATCAATTTCCCAAAGAAGCAGGCATTAACATTTCTCCCCCAGAGCTATGTGAATCATTCAATCAAGCTCTCAAAGCCTAAACACTAAAATTCCATGTTGAATCCTTGAAAGTAGTTTAGGTTTATATCAGTGTACATAAATAAATACATATATTCTAAATTCATTACATATTTCAAGTATTTTTTTTTTATTATTATTATTTCAGCTTAAAGTTCATGAAAATCAAAAATCCAGAATCTCAAATCATTAAAATGTTTCCTAAGATCAATAAAAAAATTTAAATAAAAAAAGATTTACAATATGGAAATATCCTACTTATTAAAAGTACGTTCACTTAATACTTCAGCATGAATTACTCTATCAATGCAGGATGGCATGGAGGCAATCAGGCTGTGGAACTTCTGAGGCGTTATTGAAGACCAGGTTGCTTTGATAGCAGCCATCAGCTCGTCTGTATTGATGCGTTGCGTGTTTTACCTCTTCTTACACTTGACAGGAGCCCATAGATTCTCTAGGACATTCAGTTTAGACGAGTTGGCTGGCCGATCAAGCACAGTAATATGTTCAGTTTTGGCACTGTGAGCAAGCGCTAAGTCCTTCTGCGAAAGGAAAACACGTCTCCATAGAGGATAAAACTCTCTAAAATCTTCTGATAGACAGCAGCGTTGATTTTGGACTTGATAAAAACACAATGCACCACATTAGCAGATGACATCGCACACCAAATCATCACTGACTGTGGAAACTTCACACTAGACTTTAAGGAACTTTTACTAATTATTCCAGACATTGTGACCATTTTCCAAATTAAATGCAGAATGTACTTCCATCTAAAATAATGACTTAGCAACAGTCCAGTTCCTTTTCTCTTGAGGCCAGATTAGACGCTGGTTCAGGGGTGGCTTGAATGTACTAGGAATGCAAGAGTTGTAGCCCAGTTCCTAAAGATATCTGTGCGTTGTGGCTCTTAATAAACTGACTTCAGCCTCACTCCATGCCTTGTGAAGCTCTCCCAAGGAATAGAAATAGCTTTGCATACAATCTCCTTAAGGCTGCGGTCACCCCTACTGCCTGTGCACCTTTTCCTACCACACTTTCCATTTTAATGATTTTAATGATTTGAGATCATGGATTTATTTTATTTTTTTTACGTTTTCTAAAATGCTAATATTTTCATCATAAGAAGCAGTGATTTTTTTTATTTTCGTTAAATAAATTTGTAGAGTCTGGTTCATAAATGACTTTTGCTAGTTGCTATAGTTTAAGTGATCACTTATACTACCTTGTCTCGCAGACATTCAAAGCATTAGCTTCAGGTTAGTATCAGAGTCTGATTCAGCAGCATGACCAAAATAAATCTTAGTTAAGTTTGTTAAGCTTTTATTTGGGACATATACATTACTGCACAATTTTTTGTCTTTGCATATCCCAGCGTAACTGGGGTCAGAGCACAGGGTCAGCCATGACATGATAGGGTTCAGGGCCTTGCTCTAGGGCCTAACAATGGCAACCTAGTGGAGCTGGGGCTCAAACCGCCAACCTTCCAATCGATCGAAGTGCCTTAGCCCTCTGAGCCACCACTGCTCCTGACAGGAGCTGCATGTTCATGGACCAGAACCTGACTTAATAGTCTCCTATTTATTTCACTTCAATGCATGAATAATTCATAGTACTTACTGAATAATATGCTTCAAATTAATTAAAAAATAAATAAATACATTTTTCCTATTATAACCCTCTGTAAAATTTGTAAAATCTGTGTCATGCAAAAAATCTGCCACAAAGATTTTTTTTTTTAAATGCATGCTGTTCCCACCAGAACATTAAATATTTTTCTGATCCATGCACAAGATAATTTTCTTTATATTACATTTATGATTCATCATACATAACTTCACAGTTAGTTAATGTTAATGCAGAGCATGCACAAAACAAATTCTCCTTAAAGAAAGCTCTGCCATATAAACTCATTAACTATTTTATTATTAGTCTTAAAATAGAGTTAAATTTGAAGGTAAATTATGTTAGTATAAAAAGTGAACACTTTAGCAGAAGGGCCTGGGATTCGCCTCCAAGCCACAGTGCTGTTATAGAAAACTTATCGACCAATCAGATTCAAGAATTCTGTGGTATAATTTAATTCTTTTTGAATTAAAACTGAAATTGAATTAAAAGTCCTAGCATGATTGCCCACCCCTCGTATATCATATTATTTATGTATTAACATAAATAATGTAATCAAACACTATAAACTACATATAGAAAAGTGCTGAGATTTTACAATTTAGTACAGGAGCTAAGATTAACAGTAAAAACATCCTAAAATGAAAACACACTGATATAAGCTATAAGTTATAAGCTAATTTTGTCCTGCAGTAAATATATTTTAAGTTATATAATGAGAACTTAATAATAATAAGAAGAATAGTTTACATTGTAAAGTAATGTTCTTCAGTTTATTAGAAATATTAAAGTGCTTGGAACAATCACAATTATTCTCTAATTCTCTAAAGTCTCAGATCAGCAACAAAAGATTTTTTTTACCAAAAACAAATAATTTGTGGAGAACCGCAGTTTGACCTTCATCTCTTCAAACTGCCCATGGACTTGCTGTAATATCTACAGTTTTTAATGCAGGAAAGTATTACAGATGCAGTTTAATTATTTTCTCTTTGCAAAATAATGCTCGTTCAATGTCGAATAATCCCTTAAGATACGGTGTGTAAACAGATTAACAACTGCTCATCACACTATTCTGTCTCACGGAGAGAAAAAAAAAATCATAATTAATAAACAATCGCCTGCTGTGTTTCTCATCTATCATACAACTGCATTATTTATTCGAAGAAAAAAAAAATCATACCCCTGTATAGATTTTAAATGAGAAGCTCTTAAAAAGTCCCACTTGCTGCCAACAGGTCATCACTTTAAAGTCACTTGTAAAGTGAAGGGTTGCAGATCAAAGCCAACACAGGACACTAAGTTTAGTTGATTCAATGGTCGAGTCAATACCATGGTTGTGAAGTAAGGTTCTGAAGCATGCTGGGTAAACACAGGACACCTCAGCAATCGATATTGCTTTGAAGGCCTTGGACTTGGTTTCATCAGCTCCTACACTGGACCAGAGGAAAAGAGCCACAGTGGTAATCAAATCCGTATGACCTTTACTACACATTGGACAAAGACTGGAAACAGTCAGTGGCATACAGTAATTGTTGGCACCCTTGGTAAAGAAGGGAATAAAAAGATTCTGAAATATTTAAATTTCTTTCATTCTTTCTCAAGTTTCCACTGGAGCTTTAACCAGGACACTGGAATCACCATGTCAAAAAATATAACGATCACTATATCCTAGGAAGATCCACTCACAACCCAGTCGTATCTATTTGGCAGAGGTAATAAGATTTTCATTCATGGTACCTGTTGGAGTCCATAATCCCAACAAGGTTCCCAGATCCTCCACTGTATGTACAGTAACAGCAAGGATTAGTTTGACCTCAAAACCTCTGTCTAGCAAACTCCAAGCACCTCTGTTTGTTGATAGACAGAAAAAAAAAATCCCAGACATAGTTTTCAAATAGATTGTTGGCACTACACTGGAGACAACTGCACCGTGCACTATGTTCCATGCCTGAGCTTTTCCTGACAAGAGAGATGTTCCAAATGCCTTATCTAAAGCTGCTTTATAGAATCTTGCTTTTGCCGCCTTCCATATCCTCCCCTTTCATGTGCATGGGAGAGATCTCTGGAGGTGACAGTACAAAAATTCTTCTGACCTTTACAGCACTTTATAATCATGCCCATTAAAAGCTGACTAAAATAGTCCATTCGACTCTCCTCCCTGGGCAGCGGAATCATTCAGCTTCTTAAAACTGCACTTAAAATGGACCTTTTTTTCTGTTCAATTGTAACTCTGTCTGTTGATAAGACGTCTACCATCAAAACACCCCTGTACTAGCTCAGACAATGATGTACACAGTTTACAATGCTCAGCCATAACATGAACTCTACATAAAATTGATTACCAATTATAAACCAGTACACTGGTGACAGAATCATGGGCACCCAAGCACATTTATGCTTGTAGGGACCAAAGATCAGTCTGCCCAGTCTGATCCCAGAAAAGTCAATGCTGGCCCTGACAGAAAGGCACCAGAACACCCAGTGCACCATACACAGGGCTCAACAGGCAAAGAGCCCAAGGCCACCAACCCAACCTCGAAAATTCTGATTAAACATCAATGGGTTTCACCAGACAAAGTCCCATTCACTGAGGCCCCACCATGAATTTCACACCTCCCAAAGTATCTGCTGCCAATGTCCTGGTGCCAGACACTTCAGCACCGCCCAGAGGTCATGGCTTGAGGGGTCAGAACAAGGTGAACCTACACAATATTGGGCATAAATGTTCTATATTGTTATGGCTGATCAGTGAATTTAGTTTTGCTGAAGATACTGTAGATACTGATCTCCTGGGATTTTCACACATAACGTTCTCTAGAATTTTACCCAGAATGGTCAGAAAAAACATCTTGTTGATTATAGAGGTGTGAGGATGATGGCCAGCCTGGTATAAGTTGACAGGAATGCTGTATCTTGTCTTGTCTTCTTGGTGTTGAACGGTAGTTGGCATCAGTGGCGATTTCTTTAAGACTGCAAGGGAAGCTCAGCTTCCCCTATAATGTCACAAAATTAATGGTCAAATTAT
>JAQMYJ010000019.1:6361224-6371964 GCA_030014305.1 Clarias laeviceps | reverse complement strand
TCAAGTGAAAATGAGCCGTGAAAGTGAGGCCGAAAATGAGCTTCCCCTATTTGACAGACCAGTAGCCGCCACTGGTTGGCATCCACTATGTTGCATTACCACCACTTTCTGGTCTTGATCGACCACATATTCCTTTCAGTTCCCTTCACCCTTTAGAAACCCATCAAATACTTTCTTCCTCGTGTTCTTTCACCATTTTCTAAAATATTTTTCCACAGTCTACAGAAATGCAATGGAAACTCAGAACCATTGGAAAGTCCAGGAATCACTCTTCCGTGATGAACAGAAAAGCAACTCAAATCACATAAAGAGATCAGAAACAAAATACACAACAGGTGACGTGTTATTGTTTCAAAATGTTATGTATTTATGTTGAGTTCATGCTTATCTTTCATTAGTTGTTGTTGTGTTTCTCCTAGCATTAGCATTTAGCTTTAATTAGCACTCATAGTTCCTACTCGTGTTTAGTTATGTTCGTGATTTCTATTAAAAACCATCCGCTTGCATCCTCCTCATTCCTGAGCTGTGACACACACTCCCAAGTCCAGTGTATAAATAGGTTGCTTCTTGTACTATAAATGTCTCATCATTGTTTTCCTCCAGTGTTATTATAATATACAAAGTTTACAGTACAAGCATGTTATTTTACATTTAATATGCACTCATTGCATTTTTTGTGGTCATTGTTTCTTTAGCCATATTCCCATTATAACTTTTGCAGCATTGTCCTTGAAGATTTCAATACATATAAGCAAAATGCTTTCCTATAAAACATTCACATCAACCAATAAATTAGTCATTGGCTTTGTAGCTCTGTTACAGAGTGCACGACTGACGGGTATCAAATGTCTCCTTAATTCATCTTTAATGCAAGGAGTCAACTCTACTTAACCGCCCCATACGCAACAAAATCTGTTACACAATTCCATGTAAGCTATATTAACTTAAGTCGCAAGTTAATATCCCCAACATTTATTTTGTCATGCCTAAGTAATTGAATTGCAACTCTGGTGTTTTATACTTGCCGGCCTGAGCGGCTATTAATCACAGGGTAATTGGACACACATCACAGTTAAACGCTGCTGCTCTACTTTGGGTCACATATAAATTAAAGCCTTCTGCATTATTCATCCGTTATCTGACTGAACTTCAATTGTGTTACATAACTGCGGGAAAAAAATAACAGCGGCTGAAGGTTATGAATCACGATGTGCGAGGAGATGGCTCACATGAGATTACTCGCACGCTGCCACCGAGCAAATCTGTCATATATCTTCATTATTTCAGTGTAGTACGAGGGAAAGCAGCTTACGCTCTCTTGAACATTACAAAAATACTGATCCATAGAGGTGTAACAGAGATCAGAATATAGTGAACATTTGCAAGGACAGCACTTGGATGTATTCTAGTATAAATAGCTTCTTTTTTTTTTTTTTTTATTCAGTTTTATTCCATATTGAAGTTCTTTATAAATTTTATAGTAACAGCACACAAGGCACTTGTATGGCAAATACTACATGAAGTTTTCTATGAGGTAAGGTTTAGTTTCTTCATCTCCAGCGTCAGTCAGTTATTTAACAGTCAGGATTCCAAAACATGTACAGTACTATGAAAAAGATTTAGGCACTCTTAGTTTTTTAGTACAAATTTTCTTATACAAGGTTGAGACAAGGTAAAGTCATCGCCCTATCATCCGGAGATCACAAGTTCGATTCCCGGGTGATGCTTTAACTTCTCGCAGCCGGAGGTCTGGGGAGAGCTGATTGGCCGAGCTCTCTCAGAGGGGAGGGATGTGAGATATTTCGAGCTCTCACATTAATCACGGTTTTACAGCCAATCAGGGGCGTCTGTGAGCTCAGGCAAGCAGAAGGAGCGGACAGCGCTGTCCTCCGAGTGTGTTACGCCGGCCCAGCGGTGCGTGAGCGAGCATAGCGTTCGGCTGGCATCACGTGATTCGGAGGAAACAAGTGATAGTCTTCGGCACTCCCGACTGAGTGGTAGTAGTAGCCTTAATGTAGGAGCCCCCTAGTGACGGAAGGAATTCGACACGGCTTAATTAGGGAGAATAATCGGGGAAAACCACCTCCCCCCATAAAAAAAAAAAAAAATATATATATATATATATTTTTTTTTTTTTTTTTTAATTAGCTTTTAGAAAAGAAACATCTCCTTGCTTTTCAATACACTTTGTCTGTCAACAAGTTTTCCTATTCCATCTTTAAAAAATATTTTAAGCTGAGCTGCAAGGCACGAATGCATCATTTTCGTCCTCGTAGTGCTGCTGTCAGGGGACCAAACAGGTGAAAGAGTCTGATGGAGCAAGATCAGGACTATAGGGAGGATGCTTTAACACCTCAAAACGATTTTTTTCCAAAGTGTCGACAGTGTGTCCGCAGAAGTGTGTCCGGCTCCTTCCTGATGGCAAACACTTGCCATATACTATACACACCTTTTTCTTCAGCTAGTTTTAGGATTTTGTTTATATTATTTCTAGCCCTAGAATTAAAAACAGAACTGCTCAACCCTTCCCCCTATTTTTTAAGGAAACCTAATATTATAATAAAATTACCTTTTTAGTCATTCTTAAACATTCACATGGTTCTCCCGTACAAATGTGCATACAAACATAAGGATGGGGGGGGGGGGGATAAAAAATAATTTTCCCTTGGTTTTACATCATTTTTCAATTATTGTATTGGCCAGACGTTCTCCCAGTGCTTGGTGGGTTTCCTCCGGGTACTCCGGTTTCCTCCCACAGTCCAAAGATATGCAGATTAGGCTAATTGGCATTCCCAGATTGCCTGTAGTGTGTGAATGAGTGGGTGAGTGAGTATGTGTGTGTGCCCTGTGATGGATTGGCACCCTGTCCAGGGTGTACCCCGCCTCGTGCCCTAAGCCTCCTGGGATAGGCTCCAGATCCCCCGTGACCCTGAATACAGGATAAAGCGGTGAGTGAGTGAGTGAGTGAGTGAGTGAGTGAGTGTATTGTCGGGTCTTAAACGAGCCACTTGGATCTTCTCCCTAATGTGACCTCATATAAGAAGAGCCCCTCTCCCGGCTTGTTGTTCCCTAGTAGGGCGTGGCTCTTCAGTACCTCATTTACACAGACACCAAAAGAGTGCTTTGGGAATAGACGTTTGTGGTAGGGAGTTTGCGTTTCAGTAAATAAACTGACTTATTTGTGGACTACTTCGGCTCGGAGACCCTTGTTAGCGATAAACTGTTGGACCTTTAAAGCGCAACTTATGAGCAATGAAGTTGGATAGGATTACTTGGGCGGAAGTAGACAGCAATGATTTTTTTTTTTTTTTTATCGGTAGCCCTAAAAATTAAAAGCTCCTCCTTTAAAAGATTTTTTTTTAACTGAGATGATCAATTTATAGGTGCTTTAAAGTTTATACTGACAGGTGAAAGTGTGGAATGGAGTGAATAATGTGCTGCAGATTTTTGCTGACTCATGTGAGAATGATTTGCACTCTGGTATGAATTAAGAACAGCTTCTAACACTCCCTGACCTTTGATTAATTGGGCTCTGTATTAAAGTGATGAACGGCAGAACACTGTCATTGTGTAGTCTACCATCTCTCTCACCTCCCCACCCCACCTCACCCCTCTCTCTCCCTTCTCTCTCTCTCTCTCGATGACTCACCAGTACTGCTGCCACGTCTCCTCTTCAAAGGCGTCCTCTGGAATGGGATTGATCATCACCAAGTCCGACACTTGCCTGGACAAATAGACACAGGGAATGGTTAACGTCTTTTCACTCAGCAAGGAAGAAAAACAACAGAAAAGACAGCACAAGCCCTAGCCCGAGGATCTCCGAGACCTACCCCTTCTGCACACCATCCCACCTTTCATACTGTCCATGTGGGGTCGAATCCAACATTGGTGAAATATTTTCATTTCAAGGATGCTACACGGCCATCACGGCTTAATTTACTGTGGTTAACGGCTTCACGTCAAGTGTTAAATCTGTCCAGGGGAAGGGTGTGGGGGTATAATCATGCCGAGATAGGAGAGGGATTTACGGGAGCACCGCTTAAGATCCCATTTGTGAGATCTTGGATATATGGATATATGACCTCGACATGGCAGGTCAGTGTGAACAGCCTTAAAAGGAAAACTCTGCCTAGTCTATACCTACCACATCTGTATTGGATGTGTGATTACCGAAGCCCAACATTAAAGACAAGCATGTCTTGAATTTACTTAATAATTCATTAAACACTGCTTTTTGATAACTGTGGTTGTGTGTGTGACCACAATGAAAAAATCCTGTCTGTTTATTCCCCCCCCCCCGACATGAACATGCTGTGTTCTGAGATGCTTTTCTGCTCACCACGGTTGTAAAGAGTGCTTATTTGAGTTTAAATCTATTGATTCTCCTCTAAAAGGAAATCCATGCCTGCAGAATGTCCACCCATTTAATGTTTTTACTTCTTCTCGCACTACTCTGTATAAAGACAGCGATTGCGTTGTGTTAAAATGGCGTATACAGAAATCACATTTCCATACCATTTCGATGTTTGTTGTAAATATATTAAATGAAACTCTTGTCATGAGCTGCTCTGCCCTTCCCTTTTTTTATAGCGAAGCTAAGAAGTTAATTCATTCAATTAAGTTAATTAAAAAAAAAAAAAATTCCATTTACTTCACCCCCCCACCCCCCCCATCCAATTCACACCCGTCACGAGGGAGCTTCTACATTAAGGCTACTACAACCAGCCAGGGAGGGCCGAAGACTATCACACGTTTCTTTTAAACCACGTCACGCCAGCCGACTGCATCTTTTCGCTTGCGTGAGCTCACAGAAGCCCATGATTGGCTGTAGAACCGTAATTACTGTGAGAGTGCCAGGTGAAGCTGACAGAGCTCAGTCAATCTGCTCTGTCTAGGGCCCCGGCTGCGAGAGGTTATAGCATCACCCGGGAATCGAACTATCAATCTACGGATAATTGGGCGAGCACTTTATCGCTGGAGCCAGTGTCCAATTTTTAACCAGTTCTTTGTGTTTTAGAGAGCCAAAGCACCGGCCCTCAGACAGAAAAACTGGTTCCATGGAGGCACCAACACTTTGCTGGAATAGAACAAAGAGCCGCTTAAGCCAGGGTCTGGGATCATAACGACCAACTAAAAGTTTCCGTGACTGCCATGTTAAAAAATTAATATGCAGTGGGCAGCTCAAATGCTTTCTAGTCATGATAAAGCCTGGAGAACTGCTCGCAAAGCCATGTTGAAGTTCGTCGTCGTTGTTTTTTTTGCCACTAACATTTTTGTTTTGAGACGTACACGGACATATAAAATGACGCAATCACGTTACTCTTTAGCACATGGAAAAACAAAGCCAGTTCGATCTATTGAACCGGCTCTGAACCAGCCCTAGTATCAGACATGAACTGGTTCACTTTGGTGGGGAAGGGGTATCAGAAAAACACTTTGGGGGAGCTCTGAGACCTGTGTTTACTTGTTAAAGAAATAGTAAAACACATCATGTTTAAAACACAACTTGTGAGCTAAAAGTGAGTTGAGATGAAAGCAAGAGAAGTAGAAAGCCATGCTTTTTTTTGCTCATTTTTTAATGTTTGATGTTTGTTCGATAGGATGGCAGGTTAAAAGCAATGCATTAGGAGACCAATTCGGGGGTGCATCCTTCGAAGGTTGCATTCGAAGACCGATTACATCATAGCATCACAACTCAGGCGGTCACATTTTGAAGGCTCTTTTAAATGCTTACACTTAATGTGGTTATGTGTTACAGAAGGTTAACCGACATCAGCTTGGCTCCGTAGACCAGACCGTCTGTTCGTCCTTCAGCAAGTCACACAGTCAGCAGAGACTGCGTACATTTCAACCCCGTAATGAGACACACCCAACAACAGAAGCAGTGTGGAACGTGACGGAGAAGATGAGTGCAGAAAACGAGGAAGAAATTGTCCATAAAATAGTCTGCCTGAGATCAGAGCACGGTTGTGTACAAATTGTGTACAAGGACAGTTCTGACCACAACCAGGAATACAAAGAACAAATACTAACTTACTAAAATATTTACTGAGTTAGAGAGTTTGTATTTCAAGTATCCCTTGCTTCTTATTAAACTGGTCATTATAACAGTTGATATTATGCTTTCTGTATTAAACGTGCCTCATGGTGAGATCATACTATATATGAGATTTATTTTATTTAAGGTTCCACCTCTCCTACTTGTGCGACCTTTTCCACTGCTGTTAAGTAAAAACATAACCTTGTAATAGCTCTTTATAAATAATTAATAATTATAGATATTGACTGATATTAAACAAATATTAATGATAACATTTTTTGCCTTATCGCCGAGCCCAAGTCCTGTTAAAACGGTGGATGCGTCAGGAGCACCATGTAAGCACTGAACACGATCTAACACTACTGTTCAGATAGAGTATGTGTCTGCTAGCTTCTCAGCTCAGATTAAAAGACCAGCTTGGATTTTGATTTAAAATAACCTGCGTGTTGTTGCATATTCAGTCTCTGAGGCTATGCTTAATAGAAAGCTTAACCACCGAAACAACTTCTGGCAAATGAGACTAAAACAACACAATTTTCCTGCAAGACATGGAATTAAATTACGAATAAACTATTTTGTCCATTATGTTTTTAAACCTGTATGGTCTGGAGTACTATCATCATCATCATCATCCTGGAAAGGGAATTAAGGCATTGAGAAGGATGTGTGCTGTCAAGTGCTGTTACATTCTACAAAAGTAAAAAAAAAAAAAAAGTCTTGCAAGGACGGCGGTCCTCAAAAATGGCGTTTAAGTTCGCTTTGAAATACATAGACAGGGTTAGTGAGGTATATTTTGATGAGTGCAGACTCAATCTTAATTAAATCTGTGACTCACATACTGTAGGCCAAAAAAGCTCATTTCATTTAATACAAGAACTTACACGTCGTAGATGTGAGTATAGAACCTGGCGTTCATCGCTCCCAGCCCCGAGCCAACCAGAATGAAGGGCGTTGCTATCTCAGCAGCCTTGACCAACCGGTGAAAGTCGTCTACCATCCTGATGGCAAAAAAAAAAAAAAAAAAGACAAAAGGGAAAAAAAATAAATAATTAAGACAGCTAATGTGTGCAGGTCAATGTGTCTTAGTCAGCAGGAAGCAGAATGACTGAAGGATTGATAAAGGGCACGTGACGCCCCGTTTATCACCGGGCCGTACCATGACCCCTGATCGTTGTTTTAACACGGCGCTCGGCTCTGTCTGTGTCTGTTACACAGAAGAGGGAATGAGTTACGCGAGATCGAACAAGAGCAAAAGCAAATAATTTGAATAATTAACAACATGCATGAAGAGACAGAGGGTCAGTAAGGGGCCGAGTTATAGCTGAGGGTGTTAATCCAAGAGGAAACATGGAGCATTTAGGAACTGACAAGAAGGGTAGCATGACAGGGTGTGGTGATATAGACAGATCTAATGGGACAAAGTTTTTTTCCAAAATTGCTTTATTCCTCTTTCAAATTTCAAATTCAAGTCAAATTTACCTCATTTTATTACTTTTTTTTTTTTCTTACAGAGTATGATATGCAGTGAAATGCTTATACGACCCCAAAACATGGTATTGGTACTAAACGTGTCTCACCCAAGTGAAAAAGTTAATTTTCAGATATGATCATATAACACCATTTTTCACAATACTTGATGCTTTTTGCAATCCATGCTTTAAAAAAATTAATAAAATGTGTATGCATATTTACATCAGATAAAATAAAACTCATTTGATAAATTACAATTTCATGCCTTTTTATGTCGTGTCCATAACTTTTTGAATTAAAATCTTTTAATGATCCTAATTGTCATTCAGATGAATCTTGGACAATTTTTATTTCACACGAAAAGACATAAATCTGAAAAAGTGTATTATTCTAAAGTGCAAAACTGTTACGGTTAAGGACACTACATAATTTGTTATCCTTTCTAAATTTAATTAACAATTTTTACAGGTCATATACTTCTATACAACCTGTAAAGAAATATTAATAATTTTCCTTTTAAATGATTGTTGAATGACGTGAGACAGTATAACACTGAAAAATAGCCACTTTGGCCACATTTAAAACCATCCCTCCAAAACGTCTGAAGTTGGCAACTTTAAATCTTTTTTTTTTTTTATTTGATTTTTCTCCCTAATTTTAGTCATATCCAATTCCTCTCTGTCACTAGGGGGCTCCCACATTAAGGCTACTACTGCCACTCAGTCAACTTCTTTGGCTCACACATTTTCTGTACTATATGTATAAAAAAATAATAAAATCAGCACCAATACTCTGAAAGATTTCACTACACTGAAAATACTGCACTAGATAATATAGTCAGAAAATAAAGATAGAATTTGCAATAGGAAAATTTAATTTAAATTAAAATCAAATAAACATTTAAGAAACTATTTGTTTTATTTTATTACATTTTATTTCATAAATTAATTTAATTTTATTAATTTTATTTTATTTAGCTATAAATAATAACAATAATAAACATCTATAAATAATTGTTCACTCAGCAATTTAAATTTCTTTGAGAAAAGTGCCATTACAAGCACTCACACTCCTTCTTATATTATACATTTGTATGTTTAAACAGTGATGTATAAATGTATAATATTTAAATTGGTGAAGTTTAAATTTCAAGTAATCACCTACTGACTAATCAGTATTAAGCATTCAAAAGTGTAGTGGTATTAAAAATCACTAGATGTATTTGTCTTCTAAATTTGCAATGTGTGTTGGGATTTATGATGCATACAATCGACTAGCACACTTTATTCACTAGCTAATTAAGATTACATGGAAATCCCACAAGAACACACATCCTTTATGGGAATTGTTTGTTTTTCCCTTAAAAGAAGATCTCCTCAATTTAAGAACTCAAGAATGCAACATTCGACATCAACTGCATCATCCACGTTATGGCTGCTCACCTGAGCTGCGCCTGCTAACAAATCAAAGCAGTGGCCAAATAAAGAAGTCTCTCAGTGGCGGGTGGCCCTGAGGAAGCATCCGTCAAAGTGCCTGCTTTTGGCCGCTTATTGGATTCTGGGAAAGAAATTGATTGCACGCATCAGGAGCTGCGGGGATGCAGCACCAGACATCAGCGTTACCATGTGTACTGCTACGAGATAAAAAGCAAGTCGTCGTGTAGGACGATCACAAGCTTCGTCGCGACCGGAGATCACGCCGAGGACGTGCCTGTATTTTAGCTTTACAGTACCATGTGTGGGTGGTGAAAGGCTGTGCGCGTGTGTGTGTGCGCGGGAGAGCGAATGAGTCCCTCTGCTAAGGCGACATACTTAGTGTGAAATTATACTGACTGTGCCAGGAAAAAGGCATCAGTTTTACCATTTTTTTTTTTTGGAAGGAGTTTCCAGTGTCAACTGCTGGTTGAAGATTTCCACCCCACTGGAAAGACTTTGAGACGAAGGTCTCTTTTTAGCACGTTCTGATTTCTCAGGAACATGACTAGCTTTGTTTTAGTCTTACTAACTTTACAAAAAAAAAAAAAAAACAGGGACAGTTTTCCAGTTTTTGTTGTGTTATAAGAGGAATAAAACACCTATGCAACTGATGTTTCTGGAAATTATAAAAGCATATAATTAAATGTGAGAACACAACCCGTTTATTCTGTTACGTACTGATAATATAATAATGACCCTGCCAGTTTAGAATGGTGAAAAGAAATCATATACAATGGGTTAAAAAAGGGAAAAAGACATACAGTGGAACCTCGGATTGTGGGTAACGCGGTTTGCGATTGTTCCGCAAGACGAGCAAAGATTTTTAATAAATTTTGACTTGAAAAACGAGCAAGTCTTGGTTTACTTGGTTTAGTATCATGCATCACGCATGCGCTTCTTGTTTTGACGCCGAGCATCACATGATCACAACTGAGCCAACGCTTTTTCTCTCTCTTGCGCTGCGGAATTGTGGTTAAATCATCTCCCCCGCTGGGTCTTAGTGCTCGTCTCTTACTGGTATAATCAACATCCGTGCACATGTATACTGTTTACTTTAACACTGTGACTACGTGCGTGTGTGTAAAACATATTTTATTTTGTGTTTGTAAGCGCGTGTGTACAGTGTGTGTGTACTGTTTATTATAACATGTGTGTGCGCGCGTGTAAAGCAAAAGAAAGTCTCATTAGAGAGGTTAAAGATCCATTTTCTCCCTCTGTCATTAAGTGTGTGCGCGCATGTAATTTGACACTGTGTCCCTTCACACACACACACACACACACACACACACACACTCTCGCCTTTACACCCTTTTGTGTGTATGTGTGTGTGTGTGTGTGTGTGTGTGTGTGTTTGTGTGAAATTCAAATAAGAGAGGAGAAAGGTGTACTGTGTAAGATGAGAAGGGGGAGGCTGATTCCACACGCATACGCACATTCACGCATACGCACGCGCGCATACGCACACACACACACCGCCTGCGCGCATAAACTGAAACACCTATCTGTCAGGATTTATTTTTACTTTATTTTTACTTTAAAGTGCAGGTTAATTTGTTTTATTTTTACTTTATATTTTGTATTAATTATTTTTATGTATTTATTTTCTTGGGCTGTGGAACGAATAATTTGAGTTTCCATTATTTCTTATGGGAAAATTTGCTTTGATTCACAAATGTTTTGAAATACGAGCCCACTTCTGAAACAAATTATGCTCGTAATCCAACGTTCCACTGTACAGAAAACATTATATATATA
>JAQMYJ010000019.1:6342688-6354232 GCA_030014305.1 Clarias laeviceps | reverse complement strand
GCCATCTCCACATCATTGGATTCAGTTTTTATTCACAATTTGTTTAGTGTCCCAACTTTTTTGGAATCCGGTTTGTAACTAAAGGCATGAACCAGTGAGAAACAGGTGCAGATGATGAAAGATGATCAGGCCGGTGATTAATATACTGCTGATGCTAATTGATGAGTGGAACAGACGAGAGGGGAAATGAGGCTGCTGCTAACGTTGCTACATAAACAACCAATTTTAAAATCTTTTTTTAATGCAAATCTTTATGCAATTTGCAGCCTGTCACAGTAAAACATTTGTTGTCATTTCTTTAATTTAATCTACATCATGTAATTGGAAAATAATCAACAATCAGGTGGTGTGTGTTGTGGATGTGGTTCAGCGTGAAGGGGAGTTACTGTCACCATCTCAAATGCGATTATTTTCATCAAAGTGCTAACATTGGAGACTCCTTCCAAAAATACTATTTAAAATAAAATTTCTCCTCATTAAAAAACTAAATAAAAAAACTAAATAAAAAAATTCCCATCAAGTCGATCAAATGATAATAAATGTGACCTGTGGGCGAGTTTTTACCAACTGGTTGTCCATGGCCTTTACAGATGAGACTGATCTTCTGGCCCAAGCCTATATCTATCAGCTGTGCATCTAGGACAAAAAGAGGACATATTCAGTAGAGGACATTTAAGGAGACTAAATTTCCAGCAGTTGTTCCGGGAGTGATAAAAAATATTTATTAAAGCTATTTCATGAATTTATGATCTGATATTGTTTAACAGCAAAGCTAAGATTCTTCAATGCATCAGGATCAAAACCAATGTAATTTTCAGTGTCTAGACTTTTTTTTATAACAATGGCTAAAACATTAATAATAAAATTGTAAATTTTTGTGGCACAGGAGGAAAAAATAACCTGCGGATCAAGGACATGGTTAAGATAATTAATATGCATAAGAATTGTACATACAGCACTGTATACTAATCTTAGATATCCGTATCTATCTATCTATCCCGTTCCGTAAAAATGTTTTTTGCATATTTGTCACACTTAAATAATAATTCAGATCATCAAACTAATTTTAATATTACACACATAAATACAAAATAATTTTTTTAATGATGATTTCATTTATTAAGGGAAAAAAGCTGTTGAAACTTGCCCTATGTGAAAAAGTTATATCAACCTAATACCTGGTTGCACCACCCATGGCAGTAACAGCTGCAATCAAGCATTTGGCTGGCAATGAGTCTTTCACATCACTGTGGAGAAAGGTTGGCCCACTCTTCTTTCGGCAATATAGAACGGTTTTGGTGCATGAACGGCCTCTTTAAGGATCTCAATCAGAGATCCTGACTTTGACTAGGCCACTCCAAAAGTTTCTTTATGTAATTTTTTTGCCATTCAGAGACTCACCTTGTTGGACTTAAGAACAAATCAGACTTACGTACATTCTCCTGGAACAAAACTCATTCGTAAGTCGAGGACAACATGTAGTGATTTTTTTTTTTTTTTACTTAGCATATAAGTTTTAAGTCCAATACAAGTTTTTTTTCTATTCTTCTTCCAGTCATACACACATCATGTCTAGTGTTTACTTGTGAATGTAAAAGATTACCTCTTGGTCTGAGCTCTTGTTCTTCCCTCTGAAGCGAGGCGTAATTCAGGAAAGGTGGTATGAAAATGACGAGGAGGAGAATTTTCCCTATAAACAACACAGTCGTCCAGCAACTCCTCTTCTCCTGCTGCTGATTCACAGGAAGAGGCTCTTCTCCTACCTGAAAACATTTATTCACGTTCACCAAAATATACTTGAAAGAGAAATTAAATGAAACTCAAAGGTAAAAAATAATGATTTATTTTTGTGACTGCTGCAGCCATAATATACCCTATAGTGAAAAGAAAATAAATATCAGCTGAAAGAAAACTCCATCCGGAATGAAAATCTTTACCATATGCTCTTTAATGGAGCCCAAGATTTATTTTGTGACGAAATTATAAAAAGTTACTTTTGGTTTAACCCTTTTGCATTTGGTCTGGTTACCTTCTTGTGGTTAACTTCTTTTTTTTTTTAAAAGCTGACAACATTACCTGCCGGTTATACCTTATGTTTGGAATCACTGAAATTTTTTTCTTTAATTAAACTGTATCAAATCAGCATTGACAATGTCAACCTGTGATGTCAGACCGGCATATATCTGTAACTTCTCAGAGGAATAATAAAACTACAGCACCAACAAACAACTGAATCTCTAAACAAATAGGAAATATTTAATTCATTCATTCATCTTCTATACCGCTTATCCTGTAGGGGGTCGTGGGGGGGTGGAGCCTATCCCAGGAGACTAAGGGCATGAGCCGGGTACACCCTGAATGGGGTGCCAATTCACCACAGGGCACACACACACACACACGCACACACACTACGGGCAATTTGGGGCCTCCGATTAACCTAATCTGCATGTCTTTGGACTGTGGGAGGAAACCCACCAAGCACGGGGAGAACATGCAAACTCCATGCACACAAACCCGAGGCGGGAATCGAACCCCGAAACTGGAGAGGCAGGACAACAGTGCATAACCGAAATTATTAATACGTTATGAAGTAGATTTTTTCTTTAATGTTATGTTAACAAGTGAATGGCATAAGCAGCACAGCTTATGTAATTATATTACACATAATAATACAGCTCTCTAACTGTATGCAAGTGCAGTACAAGCAATAAACTTTAACATAAACACACATTATACAAATAAATTAATGGAAATTATTAAAGAAGTAAGACCTTATACAGACTTTACTACTATGCCTGGTAACAAATGCTCGTCTGTTTTTCACCTAGTGCACTACGTAGGGCAGACAAGCGGTGATGTTATAAGCTGTGTGAGTCACTTATAGAGGGAGCACAAAGACTATTGGGACGCAACCCATCCGCACTAGGTACACAATATTAACTTTAGCACTGCGATTAGAAGTTATATTAAACTGCAGAACTGTAAAACCCAAAATGTACAACCTTCTTTCTCTCAGGCTGGACGTTTCCAGTAGTTTCATGGCCAACAGCTCTCCGGCGCGCCATCTGAGCTACAGACTTAAATTGACCTGAAAATAAACATGAATGAATGAGTAAAACGGAAGAACAGGGACACTTCCGCAAACTCGTAACACGGCAGCCGGCGAGGGACATCAAAACGCGTTTGGTTAAAATTCACATTACACAGGAATTGTTTTGTTGTTGTTGTTGTTGTTTTCCAGAACCCAAAGACTCCAGAGACGCCCTAAAAACTCTTTTATAAATTAAAAGTAAGCATTGAATATAGCATTTGTATATTAAAAGTATTATGGCTAGAAAATGTGTTTCTGAGTTTCTTGAGTAAGAAGTGTGTATCAACGTTAATTGTCGCCTTGCACCGCCAGGTTCCGGGTTCGATTCCCGCCTCTGGTCTGTGTGCGTGGAGTTTGCATGTACTTCGTCTCCCGATGTGCCGGATGGCATGTGAACAGACCAAAATCCCCCCAACACACACAAAAACAAATAATTAAATAATAATATGAAACGAAATAAAATATCTTAAATAAAAATATATATATTTTACTAGGTTCCCATGACAAAATAGGTTGTAGAATAGATTATTAGAACTACAATGTATTAATAATAATAATAATAATAATAATAAATAGTAATAGTTTTTATTTCATTAATTGTTTTTTTATTATTAGTAATATTACTTCACTACTACCTTTTACCATGACAACAAGAACAACTACTACCATCAGTGTAAAACTAAAATAAGTGAAATGATGGAGCTGAAGTCATTCGACAAGGAACAACAGTGACACGATCAGAGTATGACATCACATTATGCATCACCTCATAGTCACTAATGGAGCAAAGGTACAGACTCAACCTACTGTACAAGCACCATCTGTGACAGAGAATCACCACCTCACAGTCTCTACTATGCTGTAACTATGATGTAACAGTATAGGGTCTGTGTTTAAACTCAACATACATATGTTGGACACATTCATGCACACTTTGCACTACATATTTATATTTTCATATTCATATTTTCATATTTTAATCTATGGACCACTGCACAAATCACTTTAATAAGACACTTACGAAGTCTCTTTTTATGCATATTTGCACACCAGAGTCATTTCAAACCTCTAAATTTCTGTTTTGACAAATTTCTATTTCTATTTTCTTTTCTATATTTCTATATGTTATATTGATATTTTGTTCTCATTTCACTAGTTAATCTTATTTTCTAATGTATTTCTTTTATTACAGTATATTTTTTTGTACAGTATATTTTACTAGTTAATTTTTATTCTTAAGGTATTTCTTTTATTCATATTTATTTTCTTATGTATAAGCTTTTATTTGTTAAGGTCACTGGCAGTCGTGTAAGCATTTCACTGCATATCGTACTGTGTATGACTGTGTATGTGACAAATAAAAATTTGAATTTGAAATTTGAAATTTTGAATTTGAATTAAACACCTGCATCATCTCAGGGACACTGATGGTCTGATAATACCGCTCTTTACTTATATGAAGGACTGATTATCACTTGAATCTGAGTTACTTGATATTTGATTTAATTGCTTAGTGCTCATTACAAGAGAAAAGCAGTAACTTATGTTATGCTATGATTGTTATTTAAGTGTTTGCATGTTTTCACAAAAAATGTAATATGATGTTGTGTATTACATGTTTCCTAAACGGTTTATGGAATAGTGCGTGTTAAGCTTAGTTAAATTATTTTGTTATATTTGTTTATTTAACTAATATTTATTAGAAGTAGTTATTTAACTGTTATTTATCAGAAATAGTGATGTACCTTTTTGTGGTTTTTCATTTAAGGTTATCGACCACTTAGTTGAATCTACCTTGAACAGTTGTGTAGCCTGCAAAGCTCTTAGACACAAGAGTTAAAAAGTGATTCCAGAGTTGATCCTCATGTCCCCTGTAGTTGGTTAATGGCTTTTTTTCGAGTTTGAAGCAAAAGCTGATGTGCAAATTCCCAGATAACTCAACAATCAGACCTCAGCACTTTCTCCAAAAGCTCTAAGAGAAGCTTCTCAACTGGAAGGACCTGAGAATAGAGCTTTGCTGAATGTGGAGTATGAAGGCTACAGCAATCCCTTGAGCACATCAAGAAAGATGGTCACTTGAGCACATCAAGAAAGATCTGGAAAAATCCTACACAAACTCCAGAAAGTCATGCTCATTCATAGATCCTCTGTACATTCTACCCTGCTAGTAGAACAACAAAATACTACAATAGGACAGAACATAACAATACCTTGCAGACACCTTGTTTTTGATCATCATTGTATTTACACTCAGCCATGGTGGCAAAGTATAGCACTGAACACAAACATAACCAATAATCACTTGTTTCTACCATGTGCATCACAAAAATGTTGAATCTGATGCATTGTACTGGCTTCCTTTTATTAAAAAAAAAAATCAGATGCAGATATTATCACTATTTGTAATAAGTTTTATACAGTAAAATATATTCTTAGTTATAGATATAACATTTACTGAGTGGGAGCGATGGCATACACTCTCTCCTTGTTAATCACAGTGACACTATCTAATTGTGAGAGCAAAAATGCACTCAGATAGCTTAATGTTTTTTTACAAGAAGCATGTTAGCCTTCACCCTTCTTGGTTGGTAGCTTTCAAATGATAGGGGAGAACTGTTCAGTTAGTAGGAATTGGCAAATGACAAAACTGGAGAGAAAAGTTTACTTTATTCCACTGCACTGTCAAAAAAAGTTCTAGAGCAGTAGGTCCAAAGCAAATCACACATTTACTGGATATACAGTATATATATATATATATATTTATATGTTCATACTATAACAGTTGTATGGGGTCCTTACATTATTTAAAGGATTTAGGATCCCTCAAGCGTTTAATCATTGACAGGATGTTAAATTTACTTTCAGCAGCACCTTCCAATGCGCTTACTGACCAGGAGAGCCACCAAAGACACACACATACAGACAGCACATACTGTATAATGGAGGTGTCTGATGTTCTCTGATTATCAAGAGCAAAGACAGATTAATCAAGTCAGGAGCCAAACACGTTGTGTCACATGCATTTGTTATGCCAAGGGAGGGAAAACCTGGCAAATGTAACAACATTGATTGGTTACTATAAATGCCTGGTCTCCTACTGTACCTCCTCCTATAAATCAGTTCATATTACCTTTATATAAATAAATGAATGAATAGATAACTTGGACGGCATGCAAGATTAACTGAAAATAAATCTACCAATGGTTCAGGATGGATTTTTCTTTTAACCAATGAAGGAGAAATGAAAAGCTTTTCTGGATGCTAACTCTATAGGGTTCTGTTGCAGTTTTAATCGGGTGTACATTGCTAATAAAACATCCATTGGCTCTGCACATACAGTACACATTGAATTCCTGCCATCCAGTCGGTTCATATCTCTTCCTGTCTGCCTGATAGTTCAATTATTAAACCTTTTAATAACAGCCACATAAGAGCTGTGAAATGAAATGAAATTCCTGTGTATCCATGCAATTTATGTAAAAAAATAAATAAATAAATAAATAAATAAATAAACGAAATCAGCCATGCAGGAGAAGACTCCTCGCTGTGTGTGAAATAAGGTGCGTAATTGCATGTGATAAAATTTTTTTTAAAAATCCCTTTTTCCTGGATAGCAAACCCAGAATGCTGCAGAGTAGAGGAAGATAATCTCAGGCTGTCAATCACACAGCAACTTCACAGCATCCGTCTCTGATATCAGAGCATAAGTCATCTCGGGTGTTTTGAAAAGAACCCCAGAAAGTGCGGAGTAAATACATCAAACGGCTGTGGGGTGAGAGCGGCACAGTAATTCATTGCTGTAATTAAAAGGAGGCAGGCAGATAGGATTGACGAATGGCAGTTATTGACTCTACTGTCAGGCAGTGTGGGCGTATGATATTTTTAAACATCATGGAGCTGAGACCTGGTGGAGAGTTAGGTTTCCTGAGATGGGAGGAAATGTGGAGCGAGATTATCCTCCTCCAGCTGTTCCAGTTCGGGCAAATTGAATTACAAGACAGTTCTGCCGTCTAACTTCAGTAGCGTTAAATATAGTTCTATGTACCATATACATTATGCTGTGATTTTTTTTTTTTTTGAAGCACAAGAAATCATCTCTCCATCAGTCTTCAGCTGTCCAGGTTCAGTGAGCCTGTGCGTGTTGTAGCCTCAGGTTCCTCTTCATGGCTGGCATGATTGTTAGCACTGTGGTCTTGAACCTCCAGGGTCAAGGGTTTGATTCCCGTCTCGGGTCTGTGTGTGTGGAGTTTGCATGTTTTTTTTGTCCTTGATGGGTTTCCTCTAGGCTCTCCGGTTTCCTCCCACAGTCCAAAGACATGCAGATTAGGCTTACTGTCATATTGTAGGCTCCAGGCCCTGTACATGTTAAGCGGTATAGAAGATCGCTTACTCACTATAATGCTTTATCCTGTATTGAGGGTCACGAGGGCCTTGGAGACTTGAGGCATGAGGCGGGGAAAACCATGGACAATCCATCACAGGGCACACTCATACACTCATTCACACACTCTGGGCAATTGTGGAACATCAATTAGTGTAATGTCTTTGGATTGTGGGAGGAAACCGGAGTACCCGGGGAATCGAACCCGGTCTCTGGAGGTGCAAGGTGACCACACTAAACACTAAGCCACTGTGCCGCCTCAATATAGAAGATGAAAAATAATAATTATAATAAAAAAATGCTATAAAATGTGGATACAGTAGTGTTGCTGCACGACAACTGTAGAGTCTGGTGTTTATTCCTCAGCTTTAGTCTAAGGCATTGTCTAAGGCACAAGACTGTGTGTGTTTCCTCTAGAATGCTGAAGATGATTGATGCACTGTAAGTAAAAACTCGGGTGATCGTGTGTGTGTTTGTGTGTATGTGAGTGGTGGTGAATCCAGAGCCTCCCCTTGGATCTTACAGGTAGTGCTTGTGTGTAAGGGTGTCGATGAAGTGCTGAAAGCCAGAGTGAAAGAGACGCTTAGTATAATAGAGTTTCTGCTTTCAAACACCACATCTGTCCTCTCTGTTTGTTTTCCTATCATGCAACTCTTTTCCATCCTGACTGATCTGCCAGCAAAATTAGCGGCCTCCAGCCTCACACACAGGCACACATGCATTTGTTTTTGTTCAGTGTGCCGACCTTGGAGCTAAATCACCACCACAGTGAGTAAATACACTTTCAGCTTGGAAAGATGATAAAACATCTCAAGGATCCTATTTGTGTTTCTCCATTGCCTCTAATTTCATCATCTTCACATAATCTTGACTTTCCTTTGCTGAATTATTTGTATTTTTATGATGTTCTGTTTATTCAGTATTTTACAGGAAAGAGAAAATGACAAAGGGCAGAGTAGCGTTTCAATTGACCATGTATAAAAATCTACTCTTATCCCCCCTAAACCCACCCACGACATCTACCCTTATCAACAATTATCCCACTCACTAACCTTCCCTTGACCACCCTTACCAAACCCAAACCTACCATTATCCCCCCTAAACCCACCCACGACATCTACCCTTATCAACAATTATCCCACTCACTAACCTTCCCTCGACCACCCTTACCAAACCCAAACCAACCATTATCCATCCTAAACTCACCCACAAATCTACTCTTATCCACCCTCAACCCACTCACAAAATTTACCCTTACCAATCCTAAACCTACCCACAAATCTACCCTTACCCACCCATAATCCACTCACAAATCTACCCTTACCCACCCTCAACCTACGCACAAAATCTACCCTTACCCACCTCAATCAACACAGAAATCTTCCCTTACCCACCTCAATCCACTCACAAAATCTATCGTGACCAACCTTGATTCACCCACAATTCTATCCCTTCCCACCTTAAACCAATCACAAATATACCCTTATCCACCCCTAACCTACCCACAAAATCTACCTCGACCCAACCACAAATCTACCCTTACCCACCTCAATCCACTCTTACTCGTACCTACCCAACACCAGAGGGTTGTAATTATAAAAAAAAAAAAATTAATTCCTAGGTCTCTTCTTTTTTTTTATCTTAAAACACTAAGATTCTTTGGTCCAAGGTTCAACACTCCGTGCCTAACAGAAATATCCTTACAACAGAGGCACGATCTAACTTACTCTGTATTGACATATTGCAAAATATCATATTGCCAATCAATATATTCAGAAAGTCAGAAAGTCTTATGTTCCCTGAAGAACTAATGCATTAATCTCATGTTTTACATTTATAAAGAAGGTCACAAACTAGCCGATGTACTGTAGATGGGTTAAAATCATGAGCTCTATTATAGGATATTGATTTGCAATAATTACTCTTGACAAATGAGCACCAAGACCTGCTCGAGGGAAATGAGTAAGGTAGAAATGTGAAATGGTCATGTCAGCCAGATGCTGGATGTTTTTTTTCTTTTATATATTGCTTGATTTCTGTACAAATCCTTGTTTCGAGCTAAACCACTGATACTGGTTTATGGTTGTCTTGAGACAGAAACAGCACACTATTTCATTATACTTGCATTTATGTAGCTAGGTTTACAATAAAGCTGTCTACTCATATACTGTACATCATTTGAGTGCATACCAATGATGCTCAGTGGGTGGCGTATCTGGTGAGGATGCAAGCCATACAAGCCACAAAAACTAGGATATTTTGAGCTTTCAGGAAGTGTGTACAGATCCCTGTGACACGTGGCTGTGCATTGTCGTGCTGAAAGGTGAGGTGATGGCGGTGGATGAAAGGTAAGACAATGAGACCCAGGATCTTATTTCAAAAGCTTCATGCATTCAACTTGCCATTGATGAAATCCATTTAGGTTGGTTGTGAATAGGATACGGCCATATGTACTGAACCAAGGGCTACACCACTAAAGAGGGCCACTTATTTCCCAACAATGACATTAGGAAGAAGCTCATATACCCAATGCCACCCAAACTGCAGTGCCCAGTATAGCTGGTTTCAGGATTGATCTATGATGAAGATCTGATAAGCACTGTGTGCATTCAAATGGCCTCAACTATGATAAAATACAACCATGCCTTCATCCATCTAGGTACCTGTGTAGTCCAACTAGGGCCTGTGGAGGCCAATGGTGACCATTGTATTTATTCCCATTATTACAACCATTCACACCCTCATTCAAACCCTGTGGGTGATTTTGGAAGGCCAGTTAACCTAATCTGCATGTCTTTGGACTGTGGGAGGAACCCGGAGTAACTGGAGGAAACCCACCAAGCACGGGAGAGAACATGCAAACTACATGCACACAAACCCCGAGGCAGGAATCTAACCCTGATCCCAGGAGGTGCACTGTGCCGCAACAGATGTACCCAAATATAAATGCATAATATGGAACGAACTAAACAAAAAACGGTACAAATAACATTTTTTGCTTGCCAGAAAAGTTTACAGGAAACATAGTTGAGGATAATGATGTGTATCAGGACTAGGATTTTGCAAGCTGTAACAAAAAGTCAGACAAGTAGGAGGTTTTGCTTTTCCTGTTGGTGCGAGTGAGCTGGCAGATGTGAAAAAAAAAAAAAGGCATTTCTGCAATGCATTTAAAATTTCCATAGTAACTGCCTGGCCAATATTGTGGCATTTGATAGTACAGTAAATAATTGATTACATTTGTTAGAAAACATTGCTATGGCCTCATCAGGGTTAAATATAAATACAAAATAAAGATACAAATATTTGGAGCATAGACAGATCCAGATATAGTGGCATAGTGAGCATCTAGAGGAAACGATACTTAGCAGACAACCACTCAGCTGCCACTCAATGCATCAGTAATCCACCCACTTAAATCTGTCAGGCCTCGTATTCAGGAGAATGGCGGATAAATTTTTCATGTACAATTTAATGGGGTGCAAACACTGGCAGATGCCGTATTCGTTATCCAGATTTCAAGACGCGACATTCTGACTGGGATTTGGTTGGAGTAGAACAACTGCAAATGTACTTTATTAGAAGTTTACGTGGTGGTTTATGTTTGTGTCAATTTTAACTCTTTGTGACACGATTCTCCTGATGTCAAAGCCAGACTTTATGCAACGATATAGTTAAGTATTGTCAGACATGGTGACAGTGTCGTGGTCTTGCACCTCTAGAGCTGGGATTCAAATCTTGCCTTTGGTCTGTACAGTATGTGTAGCGTTTGTGTGCTCTTTCCGTGCTTGTTAGAGATGTGGGGGAACATTTTGTTCTGTTACAAATATAGGGATTCTTTTGTCTGGTAATTCATGTATCGTCATACTGACTCCAAACCAATTTTTTATTTATATATGTTTGCATTTGAGGTGGTAATATATTACTGTACAGTTCTTCTATAATCCTTTTTTAATCACATTGGAAGGCAGCACAGAGTCCTGTGTGTAAAGGAGTAAACTGTTTTTTCTAAGCCATATTTGCTTAGAATTGAAATAAAATCTGAAGGAAAATAAATAAAGAATAATAATTTATA
>JAQMYJ010000019.1:6329099-6342588 GCA_030014305.1 Clarias laeviceps | reverse complement strand
TATATGTGTGTATATTATATATACACTGTATACTGTGCAGTATATACAGTATTGCAATCAGCAGTATTGGTGCTGATTTTATTTTTTATATTATACATATAATTCAGCAAATATGTGTGGCAAAAAACTTTTTATGCAACATAGAAGTGACCAGTTTTGCCTCCCGAAAAATTTCAGGTTGCTAACTTCAGCCGTTATGGAGAGATGATTTTATAATTGCCCCAAAAATGGCCATTTTTCATTGTTATACCATCCAGCTTCAAACAGTAATAATTTGAAATGCAAATTATTCATATTCCATGAAGCCTATGATCTGTTAAAATTGTTGCTTTAATTAAAAAGAGATGGTTTTAGTAAAACATTTAAAAAGCAAAAAAAAAATCTGTAGTGTCCGTAACCATGTCCAAATTATGTTGCAATATCTAAACACATTTTAGAATAATCAAGCACTTTTTCAGGTTTATGTCTTTTTATGTGAAATCTACTGTAAATTGGCCAAGTTTCATCGTAAAGACAATTAATATCATTAAGCGGTATAGATAATGAATGGATTGATGCGTACTTTGGCATTAAGTAATTTTCTTTGTTGATTTATAAAGTTGTGTCTTTCATGGTAATTCAGATGGTATTTTGAGAATTGACTATATTTACTTTAATCTGGTTTTTGCTTTCATCTAAATAAATTCCAGCCTAGATCTAAGCAATCGAGTGTTAACGACCCAACTCAATCTTTCATCATTAACACACAAACTTCATTTTAAACATATTGCTCTTAGTCCTGTTACGAGAAAAACCTTCTGTAATATTTCAGAAATAAAATCCATTGTCCTTTTACCACTGTGAGCATGATACTATTGCCTAAGTACTGATCAATAGTTGTTCTGAGATGAAGTTCCATTCGTGTATGTCTCAAGGCACAGCAGTATCAAAGTAAAGCAAAGACTGAAGTGCATGACTTGTTTGTTTTGAGCTGAATCTATAAGGACATGTGCGAAGGAGACGCACCGTGCCTCATGAGAGGATTTGAGTAGCACGTCTTCCATTATTTTCACGTCAGATGTCCTCAACACTCGGCCGTTACCATCCCTGCTTGTCATTTGTTGTCGGATTTGTCACGCACAGCTCCAAGCTTTGCACAGACTGCGGATGAGGCGCTCAGGGCTCCGACTCCACCACAGTCTCAGAAAATATTATCAATCATATTCTGTACACTACTCAGCAATACATGCCCCACTGAGCCAAGCCATCTGTTTAGACTTTATAGCAATACATTTGTACAATTCGATTCATTTCTTTGCTTTGCTTTCTTATTTCTCTGCAAAGTAGCTGAATAATGGCAGAATTTAGCCATTTAGAGCAATTTATACTACAGTGACAAAAATAATGTAAAATAAATAGCCTTGTTTATCGTAGCACCTGGAGGAAACCCACCAAGCACGGAGAGACCATGCAAAATCCATGCACACAGGGAATTGAACCCAGACCCTGGAGGTGCTAGGCAACAGTGCTAAATAACATGAACAGTGAGTGTGTAAACTTGAAGTGACAGTTACAGTAGGAAATGCAAAGTAAAATTGACAAGATTTCACAATGAGATATGGACACATGGCGCTTGTTGCTATGGGAATGCAAAACTGACAGGCCCAAGCTCTAGTCAATTAAATAAACAAGATTATAGACAGGTGTAGAACACGGCGTAATGATGTGTCCTCTTTCTGGCAAATATGTACAGTAACTTTTCCTGGTAATTCATTATTACAATGCCTATTGATAGGACTGCTAATGTATGTAATGTACTGTATAACTTGTCTATCACTTCTATTTCAAATATTGTTTAAAGGTACCAATAATTTTACCACATATGCCAAATTGGTGCTGTGGGGCATCCGTAGATCAGACTTGTTTGTCAGGAGCTTCCCATTAGTGCTTGATCAGATTAGGATCTAGGGATTTTGGAGTTTTGGGCCCTTTTTCTGCTGGGGCCCCGTGTGGTGGGTTGTGGTGCAGTAGGTGTTCTGGTGCCTTTCTATCATTGCCAGCATTAACTTTTCAGCAGTTTGTGCTCCATTGGCTCACTCACTCACTCATCTTCTATACCGCTTTATCCTGTATTCAGGGTCGCAGGGATCTGGAGCCTATCCCAGGAGGCTTCATGCAATCCATTGCAGGGCACACACACATACACACACACACACATTCACACACTATGGGCAATTTGGGAATGCCAATTAGCCTAACCTGCATATGTTTGGACTGTGGGAGGAAACCGGAGTACCCGGAGGAAACTGCTTCATTGGCTTTTCGTTGGAATTGAGCAGACCTGCATGCTTTCGGTCCTGATGGGCATAGATGAGCCTTGAGTGCCCGTGATCCTGTCACCAGTTTGCTGGTGTATAATTGATGATCAATTGATCAATGTTATTCAATTCACCTGGTAGTGATGGTAATGCTATGACTGAATATGTTTTCTTGTTCATTCTCATGAAGGGCGTCAATTATTTTAGTGCTGACTGTATAGCACCAAAACAAAGTCAAGGACAAGTAACCTTAATAGATTGCTTCCTTTAGAAATGCCTATTAAAAGTAATTTCTCTATTACAGAAAGTACTATCAGGACAAAAGCCAGAACACTGCTGCATGCTTTTTTTTCCAGGTGAGGATATAGAAGTCATTGAGATAACATAACAGCACATGAAAACCCATTTCCTGTTTGTATGTCTGTTCATCAGATATGCCTGGTTAACAGGAAAACATCTCCACGGAGGTTGCACTCTATCAGAAAAGACAGTGTCAGCCATTGATCTTCATAAATGCCCCAAGCTGATTTCTTGCCAATTTCTTGTCAGCGTGTGTGTGTGTGTGTAAAACTTACATTTGAATGTGTGTCATTTTTTTTCCTTTTATGAAAAAAAAAAAGCAAAGTACTGTGTTTAATTTTTTGATATGGGAAATTTCAGATTGAACAGAAAGAAAGGTGTGGTTTAGTTCTTCATCCCAGATCCATGATTTTATGTTTTAAAACACAATCAGATTTTGGTTGATCTGAGATGTGAACTTTTCCATATTTTGTATGGTTAAGACATGGTATTAAAATGAGCTATTTGGTATTATACACTACCAGTGAAAAAAAAATTCTAATTCCTCACTTTGTAATTCCATGGTCTTTTCTGATTTTTATTTCTTTCTAGGCATCCAAAATATGCAATATTGAACAGAAAGTGATGTTGAGATGTGTCTGCTACTTATGCTCTGTAAAGCCTTCATAACAGCTCTAATCTGAGGTGCTGTTTGTTAACCTGTGATTTCTGAGGCTGGTAACTCTAAATGAACTTCTCCTCTGCGGCAGGGGTGGGTTTTGGTCTTGATTTCCTGGGATGATCTTCATGAGAGCCAGTTTCATCATGGTACTTGATGGGTTTTCGTAAATGAACTTGGTAATACTGTTCTTGCAAGAACTTTTCCAGAAAGGCTGACCTTCAGGTCTCAAAATAATAACTTATTGTTAATGTTGTTGTTGTTTAATTACATAATGACATATGTATTATTTATTAGTTTTTTAATCTCCAGTATTGTTTTAGAATGTAGAAAATAAATCACAAAACAAAACAAAAAAACTTAAATTTAAATGTGTTTCCAAACTTTTGACTGGTACTGCATGTTACTGCATTTGTAACTACATGTTACAAATTCACAAAAATATATTTTTCCCTTTTTCTCTCTATAAAGGACATAAAAGCTGTAGTTGATTAAGCATTCACTTTCCCTCCTATTTAGCTCTATTAAATGAATTCTGGTGCCGCCACTGAAAGTGCCATAATTAGTTGAAATGCTGGTATTAGTCATAAATGCAACCAAGATGTCATGAGTACCTCTGATGAAGCTGGAAATATTCACAACTTAGATAGGAAATGCTGTTCAGAACACAATCATCTCCTGGACACTTCACAAAGCTGGGTGTTATGAAAGAGAGGTGAGAAGAGAATCACATGAGATTTGGAGACTTATGGAACATAGATGTTTTTTTCTCTTTATTTTATGTCTTCACATATCACTTTAGACTTTTTTACAATGATAAAAAGCATTACATCATGAAAATGACAACTAATATCCAATCAATGTAATGTAACAGTTGCTACGTACTGTATGGTGTTATGATATGATCTTACCTAATGTATTAGTTATTCTTAGCTCATGTCTTTCCACATTCTTTTGGGTAAAAGATAGCTGAATTAGTGTCAGTAACTGAAATCAGTGTTCAAGGAAATGTTTCCATAGTTGTTCAAAGCAGCTTATAGAGAGGAACATGATTCAGTTATCTATTGCACCATTCCTGCCTAACCTGACATTTGAGAACACAGCCTCTTCGTCTGATTCAAATGCCATCTGTTTTTAAAAAAAAATAGTTTTCAAAAAATGTAATACGAAGAGAAATTACAAGCATTCATGTCTGTCCAATAAATCCGAGGTAGAAGCAAAGCACTCTTTTTGAAGGTCATCACTTTCGGCTAATGTTGGCATCCTGTTGTTTCCTCACCTCTTCTGTACGGTCACTGATAATGTTGTTCTTACAGGGTAGAGTAAAGTTATAATTCTTGTAGATAAAGAAGTACAAGCAGACCTCTGCTGCACCTGCAGTTTTACACAATCGAATGTCTCTTGCACATAATTGAGCACAGCCAGTGTGACGAGGTGCCAGGATCTTAATAAATAATAAGGAATATTTGTTCCGAAGTTTTTTTTAAAACATGTAACTATCCATTTTTTTGCACTTTTCACAAATAACATGCTCAAGTATTAGCCATAGTAGTATTCATTTGAATAATGCAAACTTAGCCGTTGCTAATGTTCAGTGATTATCACTTTTGGGCGAAGTCTCTCTTTAAATATCCATCCATTGACTTAATAAGAAGCCTATCAGCAGGTTCATATGACAGCATCTGGAGCATCGCTCACGGCACTCCACACAGCGCTCATCGATTTCCATCTCCGGCCACTCGCACTCCTGATAAATCAATGCGATACAAGTCTTCATCTCTGATCTGCAAAATCTGGCACTTTCAGCTACACTTTCAGTTCTTGCTGACTGAGAGGTGGTGTGCATTCACAAGTGTTGTGTCATGATGCTACTGAGAAATGGTTGTACTTGTGTTTGGAGATGCCGTTCTTGTCTACTGTCAGTTGATGAGCAGAAATCAAAGTGCTGTTAACAGAAAGCACTCCGTTCTGTTTGAATATACCAGGAGTGAGATGCCAGCATGTGATCGGACACCATGTACAGTATCAGTTTGAAAGTTTGCACACACCAGTCAAAAGTTTTCACACAAGTTTGGGTTTATTTCTAGGTTCTAGAACAATACTAAATATTTAAAAACTTTGAAACATGAGAAACATGAAATAGCCATGAACTAAAACATTTAGGAATTAGGTGCAATGGGTATAGAAAATAATGACTCTCTTTAAAATAATTACATTTTCCTGCTTTGCAGCATGAAATAAAGACAGACACTGTTTTTGTTGTATCTAGCTATATTTACTTGAATGAATGTCCTTGCATGGCCTAGTCAGAGCCCAGACATAAATCCTATTGAAAATCTATGGAATGACTTGAAGGCTGCAGTCCACAAACGGTCACCAACAAATTTAACTCAACTTGGGCAGTTTTGCAAAGCAGAGGAGACAGATATTGCAAAATCTAGATGTGCAAAGTTTTGTTTGACAAGGTGATTAGCTTTTTTTTGTTGTTTTTGTTTTTTGACATGTTGGTGTCTTTTGCTTGGATGTTAAAAGTTGCATTGACTAAATAACTCTTCAACTGGGCATAACAACATGTTTTTTTACATGGTAATCATCAACATGGGGAGCACAGGTGGCTCTGTGGTTAAGGTGTTGGACTGCTGACCAGACGATCCCTTGTTCGAGCCCTGACTCCGCCAGGTTGAATGTAGCAGCGCCAACATCCATCCACTGCACCACCATGCTGCCCTTTGATTTCATCAAGGCTATTTAATTTAACTTGAATTTAGGAAAGAAACAATATATGAACTGCAGACTAAATCAGGTGAAGCAGAAAGGCAGGAATAAATAAAATATATAAATATAAAAATATATTTAAAAATCTCTCAAAATCTCATACAATAAGTAATATGTTATTACAGCATCATTATGATTGTTAATGAGTTAAAAGGATCTATGAAAAACTTTTAACCACACCTTAAAGGAGGTCATTACAATCTGGTACAGCAGCGAACTTAAAAACGGCATTTGCTATGAAACTCTTTTTCCTTTGGCCATGTAAATAATATTTACATTTAAAATCTTGAGCGAACTGCTCAGTGCCTTGGGTGTGTAGTTTTGCATGCACTAATTTCCTCCTAAAGGGCAAACTTTGGAGAGAAGAAACAATATATTATTTGTGTGACCCTAAAGAGTTTCTCATTGTTATTCATAAACATATTGCCCACAACACTATGATCTCAAATCACATCCTGGGGAAATGGTTTTCTATGCTTATGAATTGTAAGCATCTCTAATGTCATACTGTATCAGTTACTCTTTGTGGTCATTGGTACATGTAAATGTGTTCACATTTATTTAAAATTATGTATTATTTAAGGGATAAAACATGATGCAGAAGGCAAATGTATAATATATAATTGCTCTTATTTATAAATATTCTTCATTCAGAGCAACTGAACAACCTTCCTCAATAAACACTGATCAGCCATAACCATAAAACCATCTGCCCAATATTGTGTAAGTCCCCCAATAAATGTGTAAGAGGCATGGATTCCACAAGACCACTGATGGTGTGCTGTGGTATCTGGAACTAAATATTAGCAGCAGATCCTTTAAGTCCTGCCTTCATGACTTATTTACCCACCACTCTGGATGATGAGATTGAGAGCTGGGGATTTCATATGCCAAGTCAACACCTTAAACACTTTTTCATGTTCCTAAAACCATTCACAACTCCTTAGCTAAAACATGAAGCACATTCAGCACCACGGCCAGCTCCATTGCTGGTGGGAGAGGGGCAAGGCGCCTTAACCAAGTTGTCTAGCCATAAGTCCTTGTTAAAGTTGCTCAAGTCCTTACACTTGCTTCCGACAGATCGACTTCCATTTTGAGAAAACAGGTGACACCCCTTTAAATGTTCCGGAAAGTTCCTTATTCTGTTATCTCCTTGACTTCAACTCGTGAAGTCCCTGAGTGGAAATCTGTGAATTTGTGTATCTACAACTTTGTTTCCAAAATGGTAATTTACCATACCTGTTATTTTTAAATATTTACTCATACAACTCTAAATTGTTTTTGTCATTAATAAAACACGTAATCTCTTAAGGAAAATGACGAGCCCAAAGTCATGTTAATGGTTAAGGAATGTTCAAGGACATTTTCATGCACCTTTGTTTTTTTAAATGTATGTCCTTGATGTTAGTGATTCTTCCTCCTTGTTATGTCCTCTGTGTTTAGTTATGACAGCTGAGGAGACTGGATCACCATAGCAACCAGGTAAAGTTAAACAATAAGAATGAACATATTTGCAGTTACATGAAACAGTCTACTATGAATATTGTAATTGCACACTCGATTAAGTCAAGAGGAGGACAGTGTTTAATGAATGTTGACCAAGTGCAAGTGCATTTTTCATAAAAAGATACTTAGACTAAATGCACAGTCAAAGGGGTGTAACATTAAAAATTGTCCTGATATTACATATTGAAGTTGAGCAACTTGATGAAAAAACGTTACATGTTATTATTTAATTATTTGATTTTGGTTACTTTACAAAATGTTGCAAAGTGTAGTGCAGGGGAACTGCTCTTGTAACTTTACGATTTGTTAGAGGAACAATTTTTAAAAAATGGCTTAACAATGGAAGTATTTTACCCTTCATTACAATGGGCGAAAATATCATCTACCAACATATTTTATAATCCCAAATAGTATCAAAGCTAGCTTCTCAATACAGGCTTTTAAAAACATTTAGGGGAGGTTTGTGATTTCTGCAGTAAGAATGCACAAACATGCACATCAAAAACTGTTATAGTAATAAATAATTTGAACTAATATTGGCAGTGGATAGCTGTTGAAGTGGAAAAGAGCCAATACCTATGCAAATAATTCATTCATTCATTCATTTATTCATCTTCTATATCTTCTCCTACATTTATTCATCTTCTATTCCCCTTATCATGTACATGTGCATCTCAGGAAACTACGGGCATGAGGCGAGGTACACCCTGGACAGGGAGCTAATCCAACACAGGGCACACATTCACACACTCATTCACACACTGCAGGGAATTTGCGAACACCAGTTGCCTTAATCTGCATGGTCATTGGTGGCTCAATGGTAGATTTCTTGCCCTCCATGTAAATGGCCCAAGTTTGGTTCCCATCCAGTGACCAAACCCCAGCCACTGGGTGTAGTGCCGTTCCCATGTGTGGATACAATGGGAGGGTTATATCAAGAATGGTATCTGGCGTAAAACCTGTGCCAAGGATCTGCTGTGGTGACCCCTCAACGGGAGCAGCCAGAGGACTAACAAAAATGAGCTTAAACTGCATGTCTTTGGACATTTGGGGGGAAACAAGAGTACTCAGAGGAAACCTGCTAAGCATGAAAATTAATAATTCATGTTCTATACCCCTTATCCTGTACAGGGTTGCAGGAAATCTTGAGCCCATCCCAGGAAACTTCAGGCACCAGTTGGGGTACACCCTGGACAGAGTGCTAATCCATCACAGGGCACATATGCACACACCACACATTCACACACTGTGGGCAATTTCCATATACCAACTAGATGTAAACCACATGAAACCACGCAAACAGACCTGAGGCAGGAATGCCACAGCGCTAACCAACATGCCACTATGCAAATAATTTCTAACACAATCTGTTTAACTATTAGGCTACATATATGTCAGATCATTGCAATCAATGACAGATTTTTTTTTCATGATTAACAAAGATTCATTATTTATACATTCTGAGACTTTTATTTGCCAGGAAAAAAAACTGTATGACGTTCACCTGTGCATGATGTACACCTGTACACCTAAACTCACCAGCTCCTCATAGTGTCCAAAGTAAGGCATTGCAGCAGGTAATGCAAACATGCACACATAGAGAAAAGTAATAATACTGTATACTATTAATAATAATGCATTATTGTGCATTATTATTGTTATTATAATTGTGAATAAAACAAACAAACTTAAAAAAAATTTATGTCATACTTTTTTTTCATGACACATTCTGAAAGAAAAATCATATTTCCTTAACTTAAACCTGTACAATACAGAAGTATAACCGTGATATGAATAGAAATATATGTCTTAAGCACTTAATAGACACTTCCTGTATATATGCATGTATGCTTTGTGCTGGTATGCTCCGAGCCTCCCTCTTCTCCTACACAGATGGTACAGTCTTAATGAGAAGGTCAAATTACTCTGCACGTCGCGCGCGTCCGGTGAAGCTGCGGCTCGTGCGTAACCGGCGCGGGACAGGAGGCTTTCCGCAGCATGAAGTGAACGTAAGTAAAGAACAATCTCTTATCGTCTCTTCTTCTTTTTAAATGTGTTGAAACCCCGCGGACAGTCTAAGTTCGGCTGCTGAAAACTCGAGAACAGTCGCGTCGTGGGACAGTCGGATCAGCTCGCGCGCAGTGCACCTGAATGACGTGCAGGTAAAATAACACGCAGCTCGCGCGCGGTTTCATCAGCATCAACTTTCTACGAGAGGGGGTTTTAATTGGGTGTGTTTCTGGCCAAAGCTGAAGTTTAAGGTTATTAATATTAAATAATTCACTTTTTTCAGTATTTTTGGCTTTGAAAGTTTTCAGATGGCATTAGTGTTTTGTTTTGTTTTTTAGTTTTAGTATCAATAATAATACATAAATAAAAAAAATAATATAATAAAATAATAAATAAAATTATTTAAAAAAATAAACAATAGATAATGCATGCATATAAGGCATAAATAGATGTAAACAGAATGTGTCATGTACCTCCAGGGTCGAGGGTTCTCGTGCCACATTCGGGTCTGTGTGTGTGTCTTAGGAGTTTCCATGTTCTCCCCGTGCTTGGGGGTTTCCTCCAAATCCTCCTTCATATAATGCATGCAAATATATATAGGCTTCATATGAACAGAATGTAGCATATCACTATGGGCTCGTACCTCTAGGGTCGAGAGGGTCGCGTCCCACATACTGGTCCGTACAATATGTGTGGTTATCTTGTCCCCTGGCTTGGGAGTTCCCTTAAAGTCCTCCTTCATATAATAGCATTAGGTTTTTATTTATTTTTAGTATCATTATACAGTATACACACAGTATATATGGCGGAATGGTAGTTTAGTGATTAGCACTGTCGCCCTGCACCACCTAGGTTTGATTCTTGCCTCGAGTCTATGTGCATGTAGTTTGCATGCACATAGACTCTCCCTTTGCTTGGTGGGTTTCCTCCCACAGGCCAATGACATGTACGCTAAATCCCGTTCCCAAATTCTCCATAGTGTGTGTGAATGACAATCGGGCGTCGAGCAGGCAACCCACCCCTTAAGTAACTTGCCATAGAAACGACGGATATATCTCCATGGTTGTGTGTGTATAGTTTGCATGTTCTTCCCGTCCTTGGGGGTTTCCTCCAATTCCTCCTTTTTCCTTCCACTGTCCAAAGACATGAAAAATAGATTAACTGTCATTTCAAAAATGCCCTTAGTGTGTGAGTGAGTGTGTGTACAGTATGTGCATGCTTGAGCCCTGCAACGGTCTGTTTTTGTCTAGGTTGTATCCCCATCTAGTGCCTTAATACCTGGGATAGTCTCCAGAATAAGCGGTATAGAGAATGAGTGAGAGAGAAAGAGTAAACAGGCTATTCTTGAAGTTGATGTGTTGAATCTGAATGATTTTGAAAGGGGCCAAATTGTGATTGCTAGATGAAAAGGATCAGAGCATGTCCTAAACAGTAGGTCTTGTGGGGTGTTCTAGATTCCACAGACAACCTACTGTAGCCCAAATTGCTGAAAAATGTAATGCTGGCAATAAAAGAATGGCGTCATAACACATCGACATGGCATGTAAAGAATGAAGACAAACATGTATTAACATGAGTATACATTTACATTTACTATGATGCATTTACTACATTCACGTTGCATTTACTTTATTACTCATGCTGTTCGTTGTTTATTTGTATATTAGATCATTTCTGAATTATGTTCATCAAAAGCATTAGGATAGCTGGAGATTGTCGCGTGCTTGCTACAACACAGAAATAAATGTACACAGAGACTAGCAGATGGCCCAGATGACTAACTCACGCCTGACATAATCAGATACCTCAAATTAAACACAAGTTCTCTAGCTAAACAACCTCACGTCTGGATAACGATACACAAGATTAGAAAACCACATCCAGGACTTACCTACTGTACAAGTCTAGAATTCCTTTTCTATTTTGCAATAGCACATTTTCTTTTTGTTTACATTCTCTTAACATCCTGATTGGCTGCAACTCCTGCCAGTCACTGTGTATTTAGACTCCTTTTGTTCCTCTTCCTTTGTGTTAGGGCATGAGGCTATTTGATGTATTTGAGATGTTAAGTCCACATTTTCAGCCAGTTCCACCACCAGATACACTGACACACTCGATAATGTTAACGCGCAGTCAAAAATGATTCGCACTCCGGTTATATTAAAATTCTGTTGGCCGCACTGTCCTTTCAGCGCTTTCCGTTCAAGGCTGCTGTCTCCCCAGTCACTGCTGTGCAGGTGTAAATGTGTAAACATCAGTTCATTTGTAACTGCAGTGCGAGCAAAAATGGACGCCCTACTTGAAGAAGAGCAGCGTGCAGTGATGAGTTTTTTTGTGCAATAATAAAGTGTTTTGTTGTGAAGACGTGTGTATGAATGGATAGGGACATTGGCGGCTCAGTGGTAGGTCTCTCGACTGCCATGCGGAAGGCCCGGGACTGGTTCCCAGCCAATGTCCAAACCCCTGGATAAAATGGGAGGGTTTCGCCAGGAAGGGTATCCGAAGTAAAACCTGTGCCAAGTGACCAATCGGATGGTCCACTGTGGCGACCCTTTGATGGAAGCAGCCGAAAGACTAACAACAACAACAACAACGTGTGCATGAATAGATAGAGAAGCTCAAGGAAGCTCACACCATTGTTAGCCATCAAGAAGGATCTGGACACCCGTTTACTTCCACGGCTGATGACAACATCGCATCCTCCCTTTAGTCCTGATCTTGCTCCATCATTCATCTTTCACCTGTTTGTTCCCCTGAAAGCAGCACTACAAGGACGAAGATTCATTTCTGATGAAGGAGCGAAGACAACGGTCCATTGGCTTGCGTTTCAGGCGAAACAATTTTTTAATAAGGGAATACGAAAACTTGTTGACAGATGGACAAAGTTTATTGAAAAGCAAGGAAATTATGTTGATAAATGTTATATTTAAGTTAATTAAAATAAAGTCTACAACCGGAGTACAGCCAAGTACGATTCACCCTCGTACTTCATACGATTTCATTCATTCATCCTTGAAGGAAATGCCTAAATTAGCTACTAATTCATCTATATTTTGAAAACACAGCACATTTAAAAATAATAATCCTGTGGTTAGATAAAAGATGAATAAATAATAAAAAAAAAGAATTTATAAATAAATGACTTATTATGATCTCAAGTGATGTAGGTGGGGTTGAGAAGCTGTCACAGCTGTCAGAGAATTTACAGACCTTACTGACAGTGCTGGCATTTCGACATCTGCCCAAACATAGATACATGTCCTGTCACTGCGTTACACCCAGATGTCAAAGAATACCAGGCTCCTGTCATTATTAAAGCGAAGGTATGAAGCATCCTTAAGATTTATAGACTTCCAAGATCTTGTAATAGGTAGATTAATGTAGTGGGCTACATAGATTGAGTTGTAAGTTGCCTGTAGGTGTGAATGTGATGGACTGGTGTTACATCCAGGGTGCATCCCTGGTTCGTGACTGGTACTCTCGGGATATGCTCCCATTCTACCACAATCCTGACAGGGATAAAAATAAATGATGGAGATCTATATTGGAGTTTGGTATTATAATTATCTCACAGGTTTATTATTATTTAAATTTTTCTTAGCATGATGCTAACATGATTAGCATGTTGCTAGCATTTGCTAGTGTTATTAGAATGTTGCTCATTAGCATGTTGCTAGCATTATGCTAACACGATTAGCATGTCACTAGCATTATGCTAACTATAGTAGCATTTGCTAACATCATTAGCATGTTGTTAGCGCGATGCTAGTGTGATTAGCATGTCGTTATTGCTAGCATGACATTAAGCTGATAAGCATGTTAGTAGCATTATGCTAACTATATTAGCATGTTGCTTGCATTATGCTAATTACACTACTCACAATAAGTTAGGGATATTGTTATTTACATGAGTGCTTTTCCTATTTGCTCTGAATTTGAATGA
>JAQMYJ010000019.1:6297352-6322848 GCA_030014305.1 Clarias laeviceps | reverse complement strand
TGTAGAAAATAAATCACTAAACAAAAACAAAGAAATTTGCAAGTGACCCCAAACTTTTGAACGGTAGTGTATATTTAATTTCTTTATATTTAGTTTTATCTAAATTTGTTTCTCTAAAAAGTAAAATAAATGCTTTTTTGAATATACTATCCTGTTTCACTGATAGTGTTTATTACGTTGTGATACATATTGTGTATTGTAGTATCATGCTGTAATCTTTTTGTCATATCATGTTTACATAAGTCATTACCGTTATACCATAGTTACCATAGCTACCAGAGTTGCCTCCGAACGAGCAATCTGATTGGACGAGTAATGGACGATAACACCACTAGGATGTTAAACTACATGTATCGCTCTGCGTCTCAAATCTACTGACAACCATTAATTACACTAACTCGGTCACAGCATGGGTGAAAGTAGGTTTGTACGGTCGGTCATACTGAGGAGAGAGCGACTGCCTGCCAAAACCCACATTCAGAAGCAAGAAAACTCATCTGATAATGGGGGGTCATCTTGAAACTGTTTGACTCCTTAATAATTGCTTTTAAGTCATTATGAATTACATCTGAAGCATTCGCATTCATTTATGGCTGCAAAGCTAACTGGTTCCTAACACAAGGCTGAATTGTAAACTCGCTCTCCGACTCCCTGAACTATTCTCTCACCACTTGGCTACATAGTACCGTCAAGAATTGAAACCTATTTTTACACAAACTGTCGGTCACCAGCTCCGCCAATCGTGGTTAGATAGTTCTGACAATGAAACTGTTGTATAAAAACAATATCACACTTGTGGTGGTTCTATTGTGCTGGATACAGCACAGCTGGGATACCTTCGGGCACTGCATCCTCATGCATTTGAACTCATCACAGTCGTGCTATATCCAGGAGTATGGCACTCCCTCCTCCGTGATATTGCTTAATTAGAGACTATACATAAATTGTTTTCAGGATTTACTATTATTTAGTTTAGTTAGTGAATAATTTAAACTCAAAGGAATATCTGGGCTGTTTTTTGTTTTTCCATTTATAAGTATCCGTGGCTGAAGGTCCTTCCTTTGCATAGTCCGATATTCCAAATAGCGCTGTGTAAATCCACCTATCTCTGTCTGTCCATTTTACCGACATGAACCTGGTTTCTGTTTGACTGTCAACAAAGCCCTAGATGAGATTAAGCCTCTTGGAACAAAGTCGTGCTGGAGAGCGCTGCCCTAAGGAGCATTTGTCTCTGTCAGCAAAATATTATTTGGTGGAATGAGTCAGCGGAATGAATTCTTGCCCTTGTCTCTTTGGATTGCAGTCGAGCCAACGGTGTCCGAAGTTGCTCCGTGCTGTAGGCTCTTTACTGCAGTTTTGCTGACTCTGTCTCCTCTGACTGCCCAGTCGGGACAGCACTTCTGCCTAATGACCAGCTTAGGAGACTGAATTTACTGATTTTTTTCCTTTATTTTTTTAATAAGGATTTACCAGGTCGCCAAGTTAGGAACAAATCTTATAATCTGTGTTGGTCACAAAGCATTTTTGTTTCGTAAAGTATCAATTAAAAAGCATGTTCAGGTCATTTGGACCTGAGAATGAACTAAAGTAAGAAATAAAAGTAAGCTAGCAAAGAGATAAAAGTATAGATCCCCTTAAAGAGACTATTACTCTAGTAAATGTAGTAGTTCTTCATTTACATTTTGCTTTGGATAAAAAGTACAACAAAAGTCCTCGCCTTCAAATTTACTTAAGTAGCAAAAGAACTGAGCTTGTATTACACAGTAGCTAAGTGATAGTGAAACTCTCTCTCTCTTTCTCACTCTGTGTGCATAACATAATACGTATACTGTATAACTAATATAGATAAAATATTTGACCCTCATTCATCAACAGACGAGTTTGTGGATGCATGGATTGATGTGTAGATGGATGGAAGGAAGGAGAGAAGGGGAAGAGGAGGTTTAGTGGGATATATAAAAAAATCAGATACTATGTTAAAGTGTTTGATCAAATTAGGATTGACATGCTGTTTTGCCACTTTCTGCAACTAGCTCCAAACACCTGCTACATTTTTAGTCCTTTCACAGAGGGAAGGCAAATCATGCAGTTACACATAATAGTCATAGGCGGCTTTGGTTATTTAACGCAACGTCAATCAGAAATGTAATTAAAGTTAAAAGTACAGATATTTGCTGTAGGATGTAGTGGAGTAAATAAAAAAATATTTTCTAATAAAACTAATAAAAGGACATACTGTATACATGAAATATGTACTTAGTTACCTTCGGGAATTAATATTGCACCGAAGTGAGGCACCGAAATCTACGTGTTCTAGTCATATGTTCTAGTCCATACCGGTTACAGTACATAGGTAATGGTTAAATATGTCAATCTTATTGTAAATTTCTGTTTAAACTGTTTTGTATGCCAGACTGAAATAAACACTCTTGCTGATTTTACATCAAAAACAGTTGAAATCTGTTTCTTTATGCTAAACACGGTTCTTTTGATAAGTCAATCCTAATTTAATCAAACACATTAGAGTATCTGATTTTTTTTTATATCCCATTAAAAACTCTCTCTCCCCTCTTCTCTCCATCCTTCCATCCATTCATCTATCTATCAATCTGTGCATCCACAAACTCATTTGTTGATGAATGAGGGTCAAATATTTTAGTTTTATTAGTTACACAGTGTATTATATTAGTATGTATTATACTGTATTAGTTATACTGTATATTAGTTATACAGTATATTGCAAATACCCACAAGCTTGGGTAGGGGGTTATATTTTACTAATAATTTAACAAAAATGGATTTTGTTTAAAAAAAAATAATAATAATAAAAATAAAATAAAATAATATATAATTTGATTGGATTTTCAAAACAATTAAATATGCTGAGCATTAAATGCAACATTAGTGTAAAGTACAGTTTCTGTAAGCTCTCTAATGCAAAACCAACTGTGCCATTGATATGCTTCCTTGTGGAAATCTCATTCTTCTATTTCTTAAGAAGTGCACTCAATAATTAATTGCAACAAGCGTGTCTGCGCAGGAGTGACAATGTATTGTAATAAATATCCGGATCAGCTCTTACTGACTCCACTCCCACTGTTGTGGCTCTCATGTAACACTGTGACTCTTGTGGTGGTGTTTACTACATGTAGCAGTCAGCATCTTTAAGTCCTTTTCTATTAAAATAAACACATCTCTGATTCTTTCTTCCCCCTGATTGGTTTGCCTGCCAGTTTCCATCTCCAAGACAACAGAAGCCAGATTTTCAAACTGCTGTTCATGCTGTATCAGTGCGTGATTAAAAAAAACACTTGAATGAAAGCATTAACAGCCCTCTTCCACATACACGAGCAGGCCATCCCTCCCTCCCACCTGGAGAGCACAGGCAATTTTACTTCTAAGGCTCCCAGCAATGGCACTGGCAGGATTTAAACTTGCCGTCTCCTCTAGTCAGATCAAGTCAAGTAGATATTTATTGTCATCATAGCCATATGCAGTGTGCAGCAGACGGTGAGGTGAAATAAAGTACAATGACACACAGTAGAGTTTAAATACGATCACAAAAAAGAACATTTAACTTGACAACAATACAATGGGAGTTCGAGTCAAACTTTTGTTTGTGGGACTTTTGATTGTGCAGAATAACAGAACACCGTTATGAAACAAAAAAATCAGTTTGTTTCTCTCTATAATCACCTGCTACATTAATGCACTTATCCCAGTGTTTCACTAGTGCTTGGATACCATCAAGGTAATAATTTCTCTCAGAGCCATGATCCTGCGGAACTCCTTTAATGGGCGTTTCCTTTAGTGGAATAATGGCCTGCTTTGATCACCAAAAGCGTTCTGTTTTTTTCAGGACATAATATACTGCCCAATGCACCAATTGCACATAACAGAAACTTGGACTTAAGCTGGGACTTACTGGGTTCTTGAAGGCCCGCATTTCAAATATGAAGCATGAAGCAGAAGGTCAGATCAGGGCTCAGGTGTAGTGAGAAAACTTTCTACCTTTGTATAGCTGTATTCTGTTAACCTGCCCCTTCAGAAGTCCCGGTTTGACTGGAACATACTGTATTGTACATACAGTAAACATGATTCAAACCTGTAGCATGAGTAATAAAAATGTAAAAAGTGGCATATAAGTCATTATTGATGTAAAGTTTCTATGCGGTAGGGCGAAGTGTGTAACTTGGATCCACAGGTAATGTGTATAGAGAAGGGCAGCACAGTGTTCAGGAGTCTGACATCCTGGGGTAGAGGCTGTTCCCCAGTCTGGCGGTTGAAGATGAAATATGAAAATTAAATAAATAAATAAATAAATACATACATTTTTGGTTTACAAAGATGACGCTGTTTGTCAGAGCACTTAGTCCTGGGTTTTTCAAAGAAGAGCGCAAACGCCTGTGCATATGGCAATCTCTCTGGTGTCGGTCCATTTATCAATATTCACAGACAAGCAGCCAGATGCTCCGCTTTCAGTCTCTCTTTCTCAGGTCTGTTTTAACCTGACGGACAGAATAAAAATTTCACTTACCAGCTATGGATAGATGAAAGGGATGCCTAGTAGGTTGGATTGCTAATACTGTGTCTGTCTTTTCCTCAAAGTCTCTAAAAATCTTTTTAAATATTCATATCCACTGCTAGCCTGAAGAGAGGTTACATGTAGTCTTGTAGCTAACAACACAGCATCGTTGCTGTTTCCTTTCATAGAATTAGAAGCTTTTTTTAACGTGTTGCTCACTGTGCGAAACTATATTTCACTGCAGAACATGTGCGACTGTCAGTATATCTTTCCTCTTTTTATGGCAGCTGGCATTCATTGGACTTACTACCTCTTAGAACACCGCTCTCGCGGTAGCAGGGTAAACAGGGTACAGGAATGGTGGCGCGCGAGAGAACTGTCCTCAAGTAGGTAATTGTTTGCCGATGGCATTGTTCTCCCGAGCAGATTTTTAAAAAGGTTTGGCAAATATACAAGGGAGGTCATCTGTATACTTTGTGTGGGAGACACTGCATTTATAATGCTGGAGGCCTTGTGAATCCTACATAAGTGCAAAATTCACGTAGCACCCGACTATGCTTTCAGCTGTTCGCACTATCCGCTGTAGTGTCTTGCGATCAGAGATGTTGTAGTTAATCCTCGCTGTGGTTCCTCTGTAGAACGTGGACGATGATGGTCTGTCTTGATCAGGGAGGTGGTAAATTAGGGAGGTGGTAGGTCCAAGTGAGGTCAACCAGGGGCTTGGTGCTCATCACTCCCTCCACCATAGGGAAATTTATACAAGAGGAAGAGATCAGTACAGGCCTTCCTGAGGTCAACCGACATCTCTTCTGGGTTTTTTTTAACATTCAAACAGGCTGTTGTTCACCATTTACTTTTTGTATGATTTCTGGTCACTGCCACCAGTTAGGCTCAATACTGATATGTCGTCAGTAAACTTGCTATCGTGGGTTGAACTGGGTTTGGCAGTGGAGTCAGAAGACCAAATGTCTTGCTTGCTGTCACAGACTATTGAGCCAATGAAAAATCTACAAAAGCCTAAGAGTCTCACCAGTTTCTGGCTTTATGTCTCTCTCCTGGAACAGCTGGGCTTTAGTCCCCTAAACTGCCTTAAGTTAAAAAAAAAAAAATGCATTTGATTGGCTCCAAAAGAAGCCATGAGTCTTGTTTAGGAAACAGTTTTTTTCGTGACAGTACGAAACTTGGCAACTGATATTAATATGTGTTTGACACGAGTTCAAATATAAGGAACTACAAAGCTATAATTTTGTCATGTCTCCAGATCCACCAACCAGACATAATAATAATAATAGAGAAGAAGGAAACAGCAGTGTGATGATTAAAAGCTATCAAGTGATGGCTTAGTGATTAAAGCTCTGGTTTTATTCACTGAAAATCTGAAAATCCAGTCCCAACATTGGCAAGATTTCACATGCTCAGCTCAGTTTCAGTTTGGATAAAAGAGTCTGCTAAACAAGTAAATGTAGATGTTGAAATATCAAGTGACAAACATCCGCAGAAAGAAATACAAGATGCTATACCATTGACTGGACGAGGAAATTGAGTGAACATGGAAGGTTAAATCCAAGGTTGTTCTATTGGTGATAGTGATCATATAACCTTTGAATTAATTAAAAAAATTACTTAGGACTTCCCTCCACTGTCTTAGTACTCCCACATATATTTGTATCGTTTAAAGTTATAATACATTGCAAGATGAGATCTGGACTTTCTGGAGGCCATTCAGGAGGTCTGTGTCGTCCCAGCCAGCGTCCTGAAAAATACCACCACTGGTCTAACCACCACGCACACACAGTTAGAGCAAAATGGGGTGGCGCACCATCCGGCATAAAAATAAGGTCTATAGTCAATGTTCTATATTCATTAAATATTGCCTAGTTAATTCTTACTCACCCTGTACGGTATTTCTGCGCTTTAAAATTAGTGATAACTTTTGCTCTACATGACATCAGAAAACCCAAATGCGCAGTTTAATGCCTGAAGCCTCCCCTGTTAATACATACTAACAGAACTTCCATATAAGCAGTTGTTTTTTAATTTTTACATTTTAATTAAATTCTAATGCTGTGTTTCCGGCACAGATTCGTCTCTGTTGAGTTTTAAATAGTTAATCTTCCTGGGTTTTTTTAAGGAAGAGCTCGTTCACCACGCGAAACTGTGTTTCTCTGCAGGGCAGGTGCGACCATCACTACGCCCTTCTTATTCTTTATACGGCATCTGGCATCCATTGCATTCACTGCCTCTCAGTACACCGCTCTCACGGTAGCAGACTAAACATGTTCAGGAACAGTAGTGTGAGAAGGAACTGTCCGCTACTAGTTAATCTGCATCGTTCTCCCGTACAGATTTTTAAGAAAGGGTGGGCAAATATACGTGAAGGCCTGTCAAACTATACTGTGTGGGAAACACTGCTGGAATATGCCTTTGCACATCAGGAAAGAAAAACTCAGTAGATGTGATACCCTGGTCATTCAGTACATTCAGGTCATCAGCTGACTTAATTTTTTTGACCATATAACGTTGATAAGCCTATACCTGACCAACTGAAGCAACCCCAGACCAACACTGTCCTAACAGCCTTGTATACTGGGCGCTTTAGATTATGGGTGCATCATTTCATGAGCTTCCCTTCTGACCCTGACACTCCATTGCTCTGTAATAGGATCAGTCTGGAATCACATTATTTTTTCCATTGCTTTAAAGTCCAATCTTTATGCTTCATAGCTAATTTAAGCCTTTTTTTTCTGGTTAGCCTCACTTTTTTCTTTTGCCCACACAGCTGTTTTGTCCCAGTCCCATAAGTTAACATCATATTGTACATGTACAAATACTCTTGCTTTCACTATTAAACATGCATTTGATTTCATAGGGTCAGTTTATCTTACAGTGTAAATGTTTAAGTGATCTCCGATCAATTATTCATGATTTTAAAAACAAAACAAAAAAAACATGTTTACGACATGTTTAAAGATGTTATTTTCCACTTGTGTCATAGAATTATTGTACATGTTACCAGTTGGTTGGAGAGAAACAATAGCAGTTATGTCTGCAGTCGGAGAGACAAAAAAAAAAAAAAGGATTTTACTTTCTTAGCTGGACAAACCTAATGATCCATGCAGCAGAAGAAGATTCATGGCCAGTCTGTGAACCTCACTGATTTAATTAGGGACAATTATGTGCATTCTGGCTTTAGCTAATGCGGAATGAAATTGTTCTTGCCTGACCAAATGTCTTGCTTGCTCACAGTCAGTTAGCGCCACACCCAGTAACTTCATTTTTGTTTTTAGTGTGTACAAAAGTTGTGGTATTTCTGACCATTGTATGTATTAGTTACAGAATTCCTCAGTTTATTGTTAGATTTAACTTCTCTCATCACCAGCCTTTTCTCTTTTGACTTTTTTCGAAATAGAGACTCTTTTCTTAAATGTGAAATAAACATCTCCTTACAGAAAACTTCAGCATTTCAATGACTATATGAAGAGTTTGACAACAATGCTGTCCTGATGAGCCAGTCACATCGCTTTTTTCAAGCAGTTAATCAGTAGCGAAAATCCTTCCTGTGCAACAAAATGGCTGCTGTGAGTGGTTTAAATGTGTTCAAAGGGTTTTTGGAGAATGTTGAAGACAAGAGATGAATGTTTATGCTCTGTCACTTGTATTTCATTCAATCACTCTAGCAGTAATAAAAGACAGGTATATGTCTCTTAACCTCTTAAGTCTCTTAATCGTTATGTGATTTGGATGTTTTTGTACACCATTTTAGAAATTCGAATACTGTAATGTAAGCATTACAAAACTTTAAATATGCACAAGTGATTTGTGTGGTGAATGTGGGAAGCTGATGTATGCACCTCTATCCACTATTACAGTAATGTTATAAAACTTAGGGGACGGCAGACACAGGGTCTGTTGATGCATCGGCTCATTACTGTACTATGGTAGCAAGCTGTTGCTAATTACCCAAGTGAAACTGCTAGTAATGATGCTGTAAACTGTTTTGGTGGTATTGCTTAGAAGGTTTCTCGTGATCTTCAACAATCTTTGTAATTGCAAATGTTTTGTGTGTAACAAAACTCAGCACTTGCAGCTACTTTTCTGTTAGGCTCGCTACAAAATCACAACTTGGCTACATTTTTTAAAAATTAAAACTCAACCAACATGTTATTGATACTAAATAATCCTTAAATAACCAGAAACACCACTGCAGGCTGATTTAGACATTACAAAACTGTGGGAGATGGATTTATAGCTTTTTGAAAACAAATAGAAAAATTTACACTTACAGTGGGAGAAATAAGTATTTGATCCCCTACAGATTTTCTAAGTTTGCCCACTTACAAAGAAATGAAGGGTCTATAATTTTTATCATAGGTTTATGGTAATTCATTAATTCATAATATTTGTATCGTGTGCTTTTTCTGGATTTTTGGTTGATATTCTGTCTCAATCCTTTACCATAAATGTAATAATCCTACATAATCTGTAGGGGATCAAATACTTATGTCCCCCACTGTATATAAAAAACAATTTTGGGAAATTATTTTGGCATTTGTGCTTTTTAACATCTTTGTGACTCAAAGTAATCATACAGTATTTTATCAGTTTGCAGTACTTCATTTTGCTATGAAACTGGTCATACATTTTACTTAAGTAAATAACAGTTTAAAAAATATTATTAAAATGAGCAAATTTATATTAAACTTTGAATTACTTTGAAGAAAGAACTACCGTCTAAGCTGAGTTGTTGAATCACCTTCTGACCAATCAGAATTAGGAATTTAACAGTAAAATATTATTAGAATAAGTTGTACTGTAAACTGACACTATTATCCAATTCAATCCATTGAATAAATTTTAAATGTTGTTATTGAAAAATACTTAGTAGTAGTATTACTGGTTGCAATACTAATTACTTGGATTTTTTTTTTTTACTAATGTTTCTGTCAATACATACAAAAAATTTTCTATTAACTAAAATATTTCAGGAGGAAGATTCAGTCAGCATCATTCATTTTACCTGAATATTCTGTCACAATGAAAATGAAGCTCTATTTGTTTTAATGAATGCGCCTTTGTTAGAGGTTCTGCTTTAATTGAAGGCTTGTTTGAAAGAAGCCATCAACTGACATTATATCATTATGCTCTAACCATGAGGTGGTCTGAAATACAATGAAATACTAGTCTGGCATTTTACTATAATGAAAACGTCCTCCACAATGGTTCAGACTAGAATGATATGCCATTACCTCTTTTGTTTCTCTCTATTTTCCCCTTTTCATGAATATGCAAGACATACAGCCATGTGTAAAAAGTTAGTGCCCCTATTTTAATTATGGGTTTTTATGTAAAAACATAATACAAATCATCTGATTTGTAGCAAGTCCTATTATTCATCAAATATGACCTCTGACAAACAACATATAACTTTTTTCACTGTGCCATTATTTGTTTAAAAAAAAATGAAAAAGAAGAAAAAAGGGCAATACTAAGTACCCCCATAATTCAGTAACATATAGATCCACGTTAAGCAGCAATAACTTGAAGTAATCATTTCCTACAGAATATGACTTAATCTGTATCTCACCTTGTTGTGGAGGATTATTGCTTCAGTTCATTGAGGTGTTTGGGTGTTCGCTTATGCACAGCCTCATATTCGTCTAATATAAATTTACTGGTGTGCTTTGGATCATTGTCCTGTTGCATGACCCAATTTGGTCCAAGCCTTATCCATTGAGATGGCCTCACATTTGCCTTTAGAATACTCTGATATATGGAAGAGTTCATGGTCAACTTAATGACCACAAGGTGCCCAGGTCCTATGGCTTTTGCCAAACATGGTGCTGGGCATTAAGACCAAACAACTTAATTTTGGTCTCATCTGTCCATAGAAAATTGTTCCAGAAGCCTTGTGACTTGTTCAGATACAGTTTTGTCAGCTATTCCCATGTTCTTTTTAGACAGAAGAGTTTTCTCCTGGCAACCCTTCCAAACAAACTTTATTCATTCAGTCTTCTTCTAATTGTCCTATTGTGGAATTTAACATATACTGTAACATGCTCAGTGAGGCCTGTAGGGGCTGAGATGTCGCTCTTAAATGTTTTGGGACATCCACTCCTGGGAACATTGGCCACTGTATCGAGTGCTTCCACTTGTAAATACTGTTTCTTACTATAGAATGTTGAACTCTAACACTACTAACACTAGGGCCACACCTGAATGCTTCAGACCAGCAAACCGTCACAACTTCAGCTTTTATAGAATGTCTGCACAGCTGCTGCTGATTAATTAATCAAGGGCTGATAATTAGCAGCACCTGGCTTCAATTTACTCTCTTAAATCCTGTGGAAGCAGTAAGCACGTAGTTAGTATTTCTGACTTTTTTTTTTCTTTTTTGGCTTTATTTTTGTTATATAAACAAAAAAAAAAACTCTTGGAGAAAAACGTTATAATATGTTGTTTGCATGAGGTTGTATTTGTCTTACACTAAGACTGATGATTTTTATTATGTTTTTACACAAAAACGCATAGATTGAGAAGAAAAGGGGTACTAACGTTTATACATGACCTTAAATAATTTGTGATATGAGTAAATTAATTGACAAAGCAACTGTCTAATACAACTGTTGCATACAGTTTTAAGTAATAGGTTGTTTAAACTGAATCTAGTGATTAGGTACCATGTGACACAAAGTATAACAACTTCCCAAATTATTACTTTATTACGCTATTTTCTACGTAGATCAATTTGTGGTAGGTACCAAGGGCCAAGATGTGTCAACATACATGCTTTACAGCTCTCTTTTGCCTGTTATGATTTATAAATCAATGAGCAATTTGATTGCAAAGCAGTAAAGTTGGAGCATCATTGAGGTCCAGATCAGTGCAAAACATGTTACACTAATACATAACGTTATAGAACACTTGGATTTACAGTACGGTATTCCCAAGCAACCAGTAGCCATTTAATGACTCGTGTTTGCTGTCTTATGTTTGCTGTATAGACATCCAGCATTGATTCATTCATCGTGCCTTTTGTGTTGTTCAGTTATTGTTTTGTTTCTGTAACCTCCCCCAGTAATACTACGTCTGATCGGAACAAAGCAAATTGCTCTCTCGCTCGGTGCCCATCCAAACCCTGTATCCTCTATTACTCAACCAGTGTAAGTTCTCAGGAACATCATTATCAGATAATCCTAATAAAATTTCTAACCAACTAGTCAGATAGACTTAAGAATCAAGAAACTCATCTGCTACTCTAAATCCAACTTGTGTTTTAGACAGAAGGAGGTGATGATCCAGTCCCTCTGAGTCCTGTGCACTCAAGAATAGCAGCAGTTACCAGGCTGCAGCAATTGTGTTTGCGCTCATCAGCTTTGTATTAATAAGCCCATTGATCTATCTAACTAAACCGCTGATCTCAGTGTCCATTCTTGAATCCTTGTTTTAAGAGTCAATGTGGGTCATTACAGTATGTTTATGAATACATAACTGCTAGGAAATGCAGACGCTTTATTCATGTAACATAGATTCAACCAGAATTTTTTATTTATTTAAATATTGCAAGAGAGTCACATAATACGATATACTTTCACATCGCTGTGGAGGAATTTTGGACCGCTCTTCTATGCAGAATAGTTTTAATTTGGCCATATTGGACGATTTTTGAGCATGACCAGCTGTTTTCACTTAATAAATGAAATCATCATTTAAAAACTGAATTTTGTATTTACTCTGGTTATCTTTGTCTAATATTTCTTTAAAAAAATGTTCCTTGAGTTAAATTGTGACAAATATGCCGTGAAAAAAAATCAGTAGGGGGCAAATACTTTTTCACAGAGCTGTATAGTGCTATATTCCTTCTACTGTAATTGATGGAGAATTTCCGTAATTGTTTTACACAGAGCTAATATTGCATCCTATCATCCTATCATGGGACACATGACCTACTTCAACATGGGCACTGGACTACAATGGGAGGTAAGGATGCAGAGAAGAAAACAAAAGTCCTGCAGAAACCTTAATCATTCTCTGAATAAGTGAGACCGAGCGAGAGTAAAAGAGTGTGCGTGCGGTATGACTCATGCAGCGGTAGTCATCCGAGTAATGATTATATCCTCCCTATAGAGACCGAAATGGACAAATTTAGTGTTTGTTTTCGAGCTCATTTGTTCAGATGTTTTCAGTGTAGATCTAAGCTTAAGCTCTGCAAGTGACTGCGGCTAGGCTTCACCTTCTCTGCAGGTTATTGTTGTTGATTTTCTAGTTATCTCCACAGTCCATTCCATCAGTATTCCTAAAACGTTCTGTCTTCTTCTTTTTTTTTTGAGTCCTCTTCCAATGTCATCCTGAGTTTCAGTCCTGAGCATTAGCTGTAGATGGACACTTAGTGTGTTTGTGCATGATAATTAAATGTAACAGTCTCTTTCTATTTTTGCTGGAGACTAAACTCTCTGTCCGATATCTGGTCTGTATCACTTAACCATTCTGCTAGGTTTTTCCTAGGTAATTTCAGCTCTTTCAGACCACACCCAACCTGTTTGAATGGTTTTCACTGGTCTTTAGTTACCATGCACAAATAAGTGTAGCACCAAGTTGTCATATAAATTGTCTGACTATATTCAGTCACCTCATAGTAAAATATATGAAAAGAAAATTGACACCGGATTTTTCCAATGTTAGAATGACCTTGAAATGTACATTCAAGAATTGTCCAATATTAGAATTTGGCCTTTAGCAGCTAGGACTGAACTTGGCATTGGCTTGAGCTTGACTCAGGTAATGCCACCTCTTAGACATTTAGCAGGAGCATGGCTCGGACAAGCTCACTCATGGGGACCTGACTGGGACCTGAGTGTGACCTCCAAGCTTGGCAGCATCATAGAATGGCATTGCTGGGGGAGAATATAGCATCGCTGGGACAGCGAGACCTCTCTGGGCAATGCTAGGACAGGGCATGGCAAGATTCAGGAGACCGACTTTTTGATCCCAATCTACTGCTCTTATAGAAAGGTCACCTTGATGACCTTTGCAGGATGCTGTGCATGAGCAGGAGAGTTGAGGTCATCTGGTTGACCTCCATAGTGCAATGAGTCTGAGACTATAAAGAACCTGGCTGAGATGGTGCAGAGCCTAAGACGGTAAAGAGTCTGACTGAGGTGGTGCAGAGACTGTGTGGGATGGTGCATGCATAATCCTCTCTGTCTGAGAAGGTGCAGAGCCTGAGACTGTAAAGAAGGTGCCTGAGATGCTGCAGAGTCTGCTGAGACAGTTCAGGACCTAAAAGTGGTGGTGCAGGACTAGGTTCAGGTGCATGGCATATCTTAAGTGGAACAGCACCTATGTTGAATGGCATTTAATGTCTACACACATCATACATGTGCATCTCAAAAAATTTGAGTACTGCATGCTATGACATTGGCATGGAGCAGGCCATGGTATGGGAGAAAAAAAAGGCATTTTCTTGCACAGCATGGCATAACAGGGACAAATACAGTCTACCAAGGCTAAGCTTGGGTTAACAGGGCTAACATGGCTTCCTGGAGTAAATTCTAGGCTAACATGACTAAAAGAATTAACTCAGGGATAACATGCAGTAATTTAAGCACAACAGGGAATGCTTCTTGGTTCTGACTCTGGGAGGTCTTCTTGTTGACCTCCATCAGGAGCTGGGCAGCTGAATGGCGAGCAGTGCCTCTTGCTTTTGTAGCTCCCACAGTCATTGAACAACATGTAAAGACAGAAAGTTGGAAACACACTGGCTTAAATAGTACAATAAAGCAAAAACAAGACAGAAGCAGCTATGAAGCTAAATTCTGAAGCATGAGACAGTGAGTCAAAATAGAAGTCCCATATATGCAATTTGTACTGTGATCCCGTGTAGGGAAATGGCTTTAAAACTCATAATTATATATTTCCAGCATATACAGTACTGTATGTAGATGCCATCCTATTAAATATGAGGAACAATAACGTCTATGATTAAAACTGTTTTATAAGCTTTCATTTTCTTTTGCCAAGTGGTTGCCAGATCACTTGTTATTGATTTTTCTTTCCATTTCTCCAGAGGCTCATTTGCTTTTTTTCCTCTGTTATTACCTCCCACACATCTCTGATGTACTATAATAAGTAAAGCATCTATGGATTCTTGTGTAAATGTCACATTCATGCACTGCAGAGAACATTTTATTTTATTCTTAGTTTTTTTTTCTTCTCAAGATACAAGTTTTAGCAAAGAATATGTGAGTCTTTTTACATACATGTGCATCTCAAAAAAATTGAATGTAGGGGAAAAATTTTTTTGTAATTTAATTCAAATTCCTATGTTCCTACATATGTTCCTAGATTCATTACACTTAAAGTAAAATATTCAATAAATTTGTTTTGCTGAATAAATCTAGATTATTTGTGGGTGTTAAATCATACCTTAGCCATGTTCTACAAGGGTTTTGGATCAGATTTCATCCAGTTTGAACAAAATCAGATCAGAACCACGTTATCCCAGTACATTAGATCAGATTTGAAACAAGTAGAACCAATATGTTAGATCAGATCCCAACCAAGTTATACCAGGACATTAAATCAGATCCCAGCCAGCTTGGACAAGGATGTTAGATCAGATCCCAATTGTGGTAAATGTGAATTGTTACAACACAGTCCTGGTCCAAATCTAAACTGAACTCCATCTAAATGTTAGATGGAACCGGTTACAAATGATGCCTTCCTTTGCTGACTCATAAACTCAGTCGCATTCAATTTTTTATGCGAAAAGCATGCCCAAAGCAGCATGACACAGGCAGCCCTGTTTTTTGTTTGTTTGTTTTTTTATATGTGTAAATGGAAGAAACTCAGTAATTCAGTAATCAGGACTGATTAAGAGTTTAGGTGCAGCAGGTCTTCTAAAAACAAATTGCATCTTCTAATCTTCATTTGTTTTCATAGCCGTCTGCTCATTCCTCTACTTTTTTACCTTCATATGTTTTTTTTCTTTTTTCTCCCCACATTCTCCTTTTCTCCATTCTGCTCAGGTTTATAGTGTGTGCATAATTTATTAAGAAAATAAAATTCTCGGGACAATCGAACAAGTCAGAAGGCTGAAGCTTCCTTCATGCTCTGACCTCAACACCTTCCTGTGGGGAGAGAGAGAGAGATGTAGAGGGTGTAAACTGTCAAAACGTTTGATTGTTTTGATTGATTGCTCAAAGGTCAAAAAGGTCAAGGGTCATCATAATTAATAAATATGCTGACAAGTCTAGGTCAAAGGTCATCGTAATTGGTAAATATGCTGACAAGTAATTAATAAACATGCTGACAATAATTCGTATTTTTTATGATGGAATTAAATGATTACATGTGTCCCTGACACACACACCCACCCCTGCCCAGACCAAAGCACGCATACATACATTGTCCCCAAAAGTCATCTATTGACAATTGTTAGTAATTATCGCCTTGAGGGGTATACACACCCACCCACTCACCACACCCCTCTCTCTCACACACTCACCCAACATCTGTATGTTAACAATTAGCTGATCAAAGGTATGGTCAGTCCATCCACCACCATACCCCATCACCCCCCCGCCACCCTCCAAGGTTCATTCCACCATAGGTCAGGCCGTCCATCGGACCCATCTAGCCGATAACACCCTATTACCCCCATGTTGTCACAAATACCCCCACCTCACATGCTGATTCGGTTAAAACTCACACACACCCATTTTACTTTGCTCTCTCCTCTTGAAATATTGAGAGAATATTGAGAAGAATATCTTTGCACGCGCAACTATGGCCGTTTGTCCTAACTACTTTCCCGAGATGTTCAAAAAGTTTAGAGTGTGCAAATATTCAGTATTGGTCATTGACAAAGGGGTGTACAGACTTTTCAGGTTATCAGGACCTGGTCACATTCACTGGAGCAGCGCTACTGAGACCGTGTCTTTTGATCGGTGTGGTTGGAAAAGTTTCTTAAATGGTGCAAGGACTTTGACTACATTGTTCGAATGGGTTTCTTTTCAACAGAGGCCTCCACGCGAAAATGGAACAACAGTACATCTCCGCAACAGATATATCGCATCAAAGCCACAATTTTCTCCAAGGACCAGGTTTCACTGCACTTTTCTGCTACTACTGGCGATGACTGCGCATCTGATAACAAAGAGAATTGTAAAGTGCGGTATGACAGAACCAGTTGGTACTGTATGTTCTGCAATTGTACTTCAATCAAATCAACAAATTATTCGACGATGCGGTAAAAAACAAAGAAACGGGTGAGAATTTTGCTGATCTTCCAACGCTGAACCACAAAACTCCTTACGCCCCCCAACCGATCACATACCTTCGACCGCATAAAGCCCCAGACCCCATACCGACTATCCCAACATTTATATGTTAACGTTTAGATGTTCAAAGGTATGGTCAGGCCGTCAATCTGACCCTTGACGCCCCCCGCAGACACACACCTCAGACACACCCTGAGCCTATAAAAGCAAGAACTTCCAAAGAGTTTTACAATCTGGAAGTCTGCCAAGTGATATTGCAGCTTTGGAACTCCATCAGTGGTGACATCGCTTCTTCATCCAAAAGAGAGATCATGGACTTCTCATCAGGTAAGAACTTACCATGTAAATGTTTAAATTTATTCACGTATATATTTATGTTAGATTAGATTCTAAATATGTAATATTTAAAAGAATGACTCAATCTATCTTACAAATAGGGTTAGACCTAAACTTTAATTTCAATATGTTTTATTACATAATAAGACCGTGGTATCTGATTATACTCCCTAGGATATTGGGAGTCTTCAAGAATTTCATTCTATCACTTTGAATTTTGTTTTGTCATAAAAGGTACGATACATAATACTAAGAGAACATTTAATTTGTTTTTCCTGATTTTTAGTCAACGACGTTCTGATTATTTCTGCCGATGAATTTTCTGACACACCCATGCAAGGCCCGGAATCTCGTGCAAGACCAATAGCTGTAGTAGCTCCACAAGACCATGACAACAAACAGGGCTTCTGATATACCCCGAACACGAGGTCAATGACGATAATTCAAATGCTCCAGGTAAGTTGAATATGTATTATCTACTAATTCATTCTATTTTCACCATCTGTTTTGTGCGTAAACACATTTTTCTATAATTTCTGCCCTCTTTTATTAGTTGTGAGTGACATAGCTGAAGTACAAGTGTTGGATTTACCCGAAGATAACACCGATCAAGATCATCCTAATCAACTGGAGCTCAGAGACGCATTTAGAGACTTCTACCAAGAATTTCAAGTTTTATTTGAAAATTTTAATAACCTCAATAATTCATTGGAACAAAACTCTAGTAAGGAGTGTGTTTCATCTTTGTGTGATATTCGTGACAACTTGAATAGCTGTTTTTTGTTGAATACAAGGTTGTTAAGATTATTTTACCATATATATGGCGCAGAAGCGTTCTATTAACATGTCAGCTTCAGAAACTAAAAGAAATAGAATTGAAAGTAATCTGTCATCACCTCATGATTTCTGTTTGGTGAAAACTCATCTTTTTCAAATAGTCTGTTACATCGTGAATCGTGCACATCCCTCAATCCGTATTTAACTGATGCAATCAACCAACTAAATGAAAGTTTAAGACTGCCGCACCAGCTTGTTATTCAGACCCCTAGCTCGGGTTACAGCGTAACGACTGCATCTGCGACTCAACACGACATATTCTCTGAACTAAGTCAGAGTCTGATAAGATTACAGAATAATCTGATTATTACCACCCCACACATTTACAGTAAATCCGAACTTATTAGATGCAGTAAATCAATTGAATGAAAATCTTCAGACCTGCTCAATAGTCAAAATGAAAATTTCAGCCAAATTGCAGTCAAAATGTAATAAACACACAGACACCAATGCATGACATATTCCACGAGTTAAATCAGAGTCTGTTAGGGCTGCAAAATAGTCTAAATCAACGAGGTGATTCTGTTCTGAGTTAAATCCAGCAGTAGTAGATGCGGTAAATCAGTTGAATGAAAGTTTGACTATAACTGAACAAAATGTCAATATCCTCTCAACTCCAGAAACCGCTCAACAACATAGATCATTACCTCCTTCAGATTTGATTCATGATCTTAATCATAGTCTCATAATGTTAAATGAAAGTGTAATTAACTTATTTGATCCCCCATCCAGTGGTTCGCAAAACTCTATAACTGATAATCAACACGTCCCTGAAATGTCAAACCCTCAAATAGATGTCGATGAGGAGAATTTACCATCTCCTAATGATACAAATGTACAATTCGGGTAGATCCTAATATTAGGATAATAAATCATGATCGATTCAATAACACTGAGATAAGAAGAAGAGTGAATTTTTCCTCGATCCCTAATGTCAACAGCTTTGCTGATTTTTATAATTATGTTTTAGAGGTTTTAAACAGTCTGATAAATGTGGCAAATGAAATGATTTCGCCCAAAGATGTTGTCTCTGTTGAAATTAGAGGTGATGCGCTCAGTTTGTCATCTCGCATTCAATTAGTCAATGGGTCCATCGATTTACAGTCCTTTCTTACCATGCTTGAAAATGCCATTCAAAGTAAATGAGAAATTTTTACAGACCATACGCTTGAATTAGTGATCCAAATAGTACGACCACCTCGCGGTGGTACAGCTAGAAGAAAAATAGGTTCAATCTTTAGTTCAGAAGCGGAAAAAAATTAGACATCTATGCATATTCCCAAATAAAGGCAAAATGCGCTTTGCTTTATGTGTTGCACAACTTTTGAATCCTGGAAAAAACAGTTTTCAAATAGAAAAGATCGCTAAGCAAATCTACGTAACACGATGTAGGATTAGCTGAAGACACAGCAGTCACCTTCACTGATGTATCAAAATTTGAGGCGCGTTTGAACTGTAAAATTTTAACCATTTACTGTTCAGTCAACAAGGCCGGCTACTCTTTCTTTCAAACCAACAAGACACCGCATGAAAATACACTGTACTTGTTTTTGCACAACAACCACTATTACGGGGTTAAAAGCATCACAGGACTTTTGGGTTCTAGTTACGTCTGTCGTTACGGTCACTCTGGGTTTGAAGATTCATGGAAACATTGATGTGAATTTAACTACAATCTTTGCTATAATACGGATTGTTACAAACGCGCTCAAAAGTTAATTATAGGTCCAGATTGCTCGAGGTTATGTAGGTCAGAATTAAGTTTTTACGTGCATAAAGCAGAGCTTCAGTCAAGTGATGGTGAATTTTCTTTCACCTAAAAAATAATATTTTCTACTGCAGTAACTGCAATAGTGTAATACACCAGAACCCTTTTAACCGTAAAAACATGTGTGCTATGAGAGGATGTGTAAACTCTGTGGTGAAAAACTTGATACAGATACTGAACATAGATGTTTTATACAACTGGTAAACAAGGAGTCCGTGAATAGCCATTACATATTTTACGATTTTGAGACTAGACAGGAAACAGGAACTCATATAGCTAATTACTTATGCTGTATTGATTTTCATGGAAATGAGTGGGTGTTTGAAGGAGACGGTTGTCTCGCTGAGTTTTTTAAGACATTCCAGCATAACAAATACAAAGGCTATGCCTTTATAGCACATAATGGTAGAGGGTTTGATTCTTACCTTTTGTTAAATCATTTAGTGAAAGAGGGAATATCGCCCGATTTCATTGCACAAGGCGGTAAAATTCCTTGCTTCAACGATTCCGAGTTTCGTCAGTCCTACATCGATAGCCTATCTTTCTTACCCATGAAGCTTAGCAGCCTCCCTAAAGCCATGGGATTTGCAGAAAAAAAGAAAGGTTGTTTTCCACATTTCTGGAACACCTTAGAACAGCAAAACTACGTAGGTCCCTATCCTGAACCAAAGTTTTACGGTGTGGATAGTATGATGCCTAAAGACAGAGCCGAGTTTTTCAAGTGGTATGCAACGGTATCCGACAAAGTCTTTGATTTCAAGAAAGAGATGGCAGAACACTGTATCAACGACGTTGACATTTTGAGAAAGGAGTGTTTAGCTTTCAGAAATGAAATACTCCAGAGCACAAAGGTCAACCCCTTTAAATGCATAACTATCGCTTCTGTCTGCACGAAAATCTTTAAAACCATGTTTCTTCCTAAAAACACTCTAGCTATTCCACCGCTTGACAATTACATCAACAGGCAGGAATCTTTCTCAACACCATCCATTCAGTGGCTTGAATACATTTCGGTCACACAAAATCTACCCATTCAGCATGTGTTGAACTTGGGTGAAGCTAGGTTTGGTAAATATTTTGTGGATGGTTACTGTGAAGTAGGTCAGACGCAAAAGGCTTTTGAGTTTCTTGGTTGTTTTTATCATGGTTGTGAAAAGTGTTTTCCCTCAATGACCCCACATCCTCTTAGCTCTTCTATGGTTAGCTTTGGAGATGTCCAAAAATCGTTGGGAAAAAAAGAGGAATTTGCAAGAATTCCTCAATTTACATGTCACAACTATGTGGGAACATGAGTGGAGTGACATGATGAAAAGCGACACCGGTGTGATAAACTTTCTAAAAGGGTTTGACTTTCCAGAGCGCTTAAACCCTCGTGATGCTCAGGATAGTTCAGGATATTCCTCCTGGGTAGTGGGTGAAACTGCTAAACATAAATATATTCAAAGATACAAAGAAAAAGAGGGATTCGAGCTAGATCCAAAACGTATTGACATTAATCCTGCGAAAAGATCAGTGGCTAAACTCGCGCTTAATTCATTGTGGGGTAAGATGTGTCAAAAACCAGACAGATCAAACACATCTCTGATCAGTATTCCAGCTGAGTTTTTACATTTCATGTTTTCTGATATGTACAATGTTAGCCAGTTCTCATTTTTGAATGATGAAGTTGCACTCACACAGTGGCGTTATGCTGATGATAGAATGATTAAACCCGGGAATGCTAATGTATTCATTGTTATTCTCACTACAGCATATGTTAGACTTGAACTGTATAATTTGATGGACCGACTGAATCAACGTTGTTTGTACACAGACACCGACAGCGTAATTTTTAAAAGTAAAGAAGGTGATTGGATGCCTCCTTTAAGCGATTATTTAGGAGGACTTACCAGTGAGCTAGACGACGGTGATCAAATTTTAGAGTTCGTAAATGCAGGACCTGAAACCTACGGTTACAAAACTCTGAAAGGAAAAACAACGATGAAAGCTAACGGTATTACACTAAATTATACCAATTTTGAAATTATCAATCTGAAATTGTTGACAGAGCTGGTGATCGATCGAGTGAAAAATCCTAATAAAACCGGTAAACTTATAACTTCGCAAAATCAAATCACGCGAGATAAAAGGGGGTTTCATTTGAGAAACCGTTCACAGATAAAGAGATTCAGGGTTGTGTACGAGAAGCGTGTTTTATTACCCGATTTCAGTACTCTCCCTTATGGTTATTAAGATTGTTCAAGTTTGTATGTATATATGTATGTGTGTATCTATGTACAGTGGGGGAAATAAGTATTTGATCCCCTACAGTTTTTCTAAGTTTGCCCGCTTACAAAGAAATGAAGGGTATATAATTTTTATCATAGGTTTATGGTACAGGATAGAGACAGAATATCAACCAAAAATCCATAAAGGCACATGATACAAATGTTATACATTGATTTGCATTTCAATGAGGGAAATAAGTATTTGATCCTCAAGTGAAACATGACTTAGTACGTGCTGGAGAAACACTTGTTTGCAAGCACAGAGGTAAGACTTTTCCTGTAGTTGGTTACCAGATTTGCACACATCTCAGGATGCATTTTGATCCACTATTCTTTACAGATTTTCTCTTACTTTTTAAGATTTCTTGCCTGCCGCTTGGCAACTCAAAGTTTTGGCTCTCTCCATAAATTTTCTATAGGATTATGGTCTGAAGACTGGCTAGACCACTCTACCTTAATGTGATTCTTCTTGAGCCACTCCTGTGTTGCCTTGGCAGTATGTTTTGGGTCCTTGTTATGCTGGAAGACCCATCCACGACCCATCTTCAGGAGGTTCTCATCTAAAGTGTTACAATACATGGCCCGTCCATTAACCCCACAATGCAGCAAATTTAGTCTGTACCTTTAGCATGAAACCAGCCCCAAAGCATGATGTTTCCACCTCCGTGCTTGACTATAGGGATGGTGTTCTTGGGGTCATAGTCAGCATTTTTTTCCTCCAAAAACAGAGTGTCAAGTTGATGCCAAAGAGCTCAATTTTGGTCTCACTTTATCCCAGTCCTTCTGTTCATTTGCAAACTTCAGATGGGCCTGTATGTACATGTGCATTCTTGAGTAGGGGGACCTTGCTGCACTGATTTCAATCCTTGGCGGCATATCATGTTACCAATGTTTTTGTTTTGGTGACTGTGGTCCCAACTGCCTTGAGATCATTCACAAGCTCCTCCCTTGTAGTCCTGCACTGATCCCTCATTTTTCTCATGATTATTCTTACCTCATGAGGTGAATTGTTGGCAAGAATAAATATAAATTTTATTCAAGGAATCCGCGATTCATTGTGTGATGATGAACTGTTTCCACCCAGCAAAACAAACTTATTGGTAATAGATGACTTAATGGAATCCGCTAGTAAGAACGATGAAGTAGAATAGGCTTTTACAAAATACATCCACCACAGAAATCTGAGCGTCATCTATCTGGTTCAAAATTAGTTTTTTCAAGATAAGGCTAGTAGATCAATCAGCCTGAACACCAACTTTTTAAAAACCCTAGAGACAAATTACAGATCAGCATTCTGGCTCGTCAGATGTATCCAGGTAACAGCAGGTATTTTTTAGAAAGTTTTCAAGACGCCAGCACTAGACCATACGGTTATTTATTGGTTGATCTAAAAGCAGAAACGCCGGAAGAACTACGTCTCCGGTCAGGGGTGTTTCCACAAGAAAAACAAGAAGGAGAAAAAAACATTAAAGTAATAACGACAATGTCTAATCGATTGAAAAATTCCCTGCCGTTGTTGAAAACATTACACAGATCTACACCACAGCAAAGAAAGGATATATTACACAATGCGCACATAGATCTCATTTTGAGCATATGTGAACTAGCTTTAAACGTGCTCAGAGGGAACGTACCACTGACGGCGAAACAGGACAGAGATTTTAAAAAACAGAAAACTTTTTGCTGATAAAAGAGCATCCATAAAAACAAAAAGGAAAGTTATTAATTAATTCTTCTTCCACTGCTCAGCGTAGCCGTTCCTTTTATAAGCAGCTTAATTGCTTTTCATAACAATTAACAAGGAGACCGCCGAGAAAATGTATTTAGTCCCTCAACATCAACTTCATAAACTTACAAACACGGCCACGGAGACAGGAAGGCTTAAGAAAGACTGTTGAAAACAACTTAGACGAGGCAATTCGTCACGTTTTGTTAAGGTTTGATCTGAATGAATACGATAAGGCAAAACTGTACACATCGACCCTGCAAAGGTTTTTAAATTTGGTTAAACTAGGAGAGCAGGGAACCACTGAACTCACCCTAAAATAACGGAAAGCAAAACAGAAGCAGCTGTCACTGAAAGTTCACAACCTCCCAGAGATGAAATTGTACAAGAGGTGATTGCCAACATTTCTGCAAGTAACAAAAGAAATGCTTCGTACATTATGGAAAAATGTTGATGAAGCAACATCTGATGATGTTGCTTCATGGTACGTTGACGGTGAATTAATTTTTAAAGGAAACACTATCAGAGGGTCTCACATGGTTGATCTGCTGAAGAATCTTACTGCCCCTTATAAAGTATCTGAAGATCGGAGACCTTTAGGTTGGAAGGAATTGTAGCGATCCTAAATATACCCTTTACAACAATACCTAACGGAATGTTCGACGCAAAGTATCAGACATAAAAAGATCTAAAGATCCGTACTCCCCTAGTCTCGCTTCCTCATCACCTGCTAAAAAGTCTTTGCCCCCCGACCATGTTTTTAAATCACCAGATCTTAACAATTCTGTCTGGTTAGATTTTTGAAATGACTGACGAGGAACTATGTTTATTGCAATACATTTTGTTACCATTTATTTCAATAAAACTCTTTGCATCAAGAATTTTTGTGAAGCATCATCATCATTTGACACATAATTTGTCCATCACACACACTAATGAAGTATGTTCAAAGAGCTAGCACATTGTACACAACTAAATGAGTGCTTTTTATTTACTTTAGGGTTCAATTTTTTAACAAAAGTCACAACCGCATTATCATTTCTACTTAAATCTTTGCTATACATAGACATTATATGATTAAACGAATAACCTTTAGCTCTATGACACAGAAAAAATACACAGTGTTGTCCACAACAAACTGGATTAAATTTTTTAACTTAAACAGAGTTATATATTTTTTTATACAGTTCTTTCTCAAAAAATAATTAATAGAATCAGGAAATAGTTCGTAGTCTGGTGGGTTTCCATGTGAGTCAAAAAATTCTCATCATTAAGACATAAAGCTAACTTCTCATAGCAACTTCTCATAACAACGGTTAGTTCTCTGGTATCCATGCGTTACTGGTAATTGATGAGCTCGATTGTTTATTTCTAGAATATTAGCGTACAGTATTAGATTCAAAGTTCTTGGGAGAGGCTGTCGAAATTTTGAGTTCCAGATGCATATTTCCTGACCTTATTAATGACAAATGCTTGCCACAGTCGTCATCAGGATTCAGGTTGAATGCGAATAAAGTATAACCATTGCCATACTCCTCTCTGTTTATCGCTATCGATTGATCCTGTAGTTGCTTTCCTGATGCTAAAATTAAAGAATGGACTTCTCGAACTGCATTCCCGGACTGAAAAACCGGTTGAAACAGTTTTGCAGGATACTGTGCACCATCTACAGTGGAGATCGAAAGTAAAAATGTGTATTAATGTGCATAAAGAAGCCAAGGAAAGATGGAAACATCCCCAAAAGCCATCAAAATGCAGA
>JAQMYJ010000019.1:6262267-6280150 GCA_030014305.1 Clarias laeviceps | reverse complement strand
GGACAGGTGTCTTTTATACTGATAACAAGTTCAAACAGATGCCATTAATACAGGTAACGAGTGGAGGACAGAGGAGCCCCTTAAAGAAGAAGTTACAGGTCTTTGAGAGCCAGAAATCTTGTTTGTTTGTAGGTGACCAAATACTTATTTTACAGAGGAATTTACCAATTAATTCATTAAAAATCCTACAATTTGATTTTCTGGATTTTTTTTTCTTATTTTGTCTCTCATAGTTGAGGTACTACTATATGATGAAAATGACAGGCCTCTGTCATCTTTTTAAGTGGGACAACATGCACAATTGGTGGCTGACTAAATACGTTTTTGCCGCACTGTAACAATGGCGGCATGGTAGCTTAGGGGTTAGCACTGTCGCATTGCACCTTCAGGGTCCAGGTTCAATTCTCGCCTCAGGTCTGCATGCAAGGAGTTTGCATGTTCTCCACTTGCTTGGTGGGTTTCCTCTGGGTACTCTGTGTTTCTCCCACAGTCCAAAAACATGCAGATTAGGCTAATCGATGTTTGACGTTCAGGGTGTACCACACCTTGGGTTCTAAGTCTCCTAGGATAGGCTCCAGGCCCCTGCGACCCTGTATACAGGATAAGGCGGTATAGATGCCGAGTGAGTGAGTGCTATATAACAACATGTACAAGGTTTTTAACATTTACTTTTTATTCCACTCGGATTGAGATTAATTGTTTAAGTACAAGCCTAGATTAATAAAGAGACACTAATGGAACCCAAGACAAGTCTTTGACTTCGTTTTTGTTGTTGTTTGTGATTAATATTGGCTTACAGCTCTTGCCCCCCTTCATCATGGAATGTTACTGGAGCCGTCCCCTAATCATACAAGCCGCACCTTTAATTAAAGCGCCTTCATAAAACTTTAATTAGAGCAACAGCTAACAATGTTCTGCCTTCCGAAACGGTACCTAATAAATCCTGAAATGATCCGCTTACAGAACCGGCAATGAGATTATTTTTTGCTTGTATACTGCTTTTTATCGCCGGACACTAGGATATTTGTCCCCCTCAGGTTAATTGTTTATGCTCATGCATGCTCTTTAAAAAGGTTAATGAGAGCAGCGTTAAACTAAATTGCTCATCAACTTTCCCTGTAAATCTTCTCCTCTGCGTAAAAAAAAAAGAGACCCTGAATCTCCGGGGTGTGCATAATCACTGTGCTTGAGATAAGCTCGGCTTTAATCAGACTCGCCAGTGTTTACGTCCCGAAATGGCTGAAAACTCTCGAGCACCGAACTTATTACCGACTCATTATCTTTTATCCCCTCTGAAACTCCGATCGAAACTATCTCTCGTTGTCTCCAAAATCCATCTCTGAGCCTCACCTGCAGCGCCACGTGACCCACTGGCTTCTCCCGTAGCTCAGTCATAATGAGACGAAGGCACATGTTGGATGTTTCTGTCACGCGTCCTGTGCCCTCAGCTCAAGCTATTATCTCAGCAGCGGATGCTGGTTATAACTAGCAGGAAGAGGAAATGTCTAAGCTGAGCTCGCTCCGTGTCTGTCAGGTGCTGAGCGCGCTGTCAAGCTCCTGGAGGAAACTGCAGGCAGAATAGTTATGATATTAGAGTAGCGCAAATTAGCTGCGGGTCATGGCAATTTACTGTATAGCTACACAGTGCTGAATTGTTACAGATGAAATGACATATGATGAAGGAAATTCACGACTCATTTAAACTGTTGTGCTTGCAGATTTATAACAAGTTAAGAAGTTCGACGATACGCATATCGCAGTGTTATATCACTACAAGGTTTTCTGCAAAAAGCCTTACTATAGAAGTCATTGTATTTTCTTCTTCTTTTTTTTTTTTCATTACGAGGGGTGATCAAGTCGACCCAGAGCTTGTGATGAAAGGTTTTTGGAAAAAGGGGAATTTTTTTTTTGAAAAATGGGGAACGGAATAGACGGAAAAAAAGAGAAGGAAAGTAGTGAATGTGTGCACATGCAGGTATGGAGGCAGTGCCCCGCTGGCATGCAGGCACGAGGATGGCGAGTGATGGTGGTAAGCAGAGTGGCAGAGTGGGCCTGTGTGGGCAGCGGCTCCTGCGTGCTCCCTGAGCAACTCCTCCTGCAATCTTAGCCAACCGGCCCCTCCCAGCTCTCTTTTGGGTGTGGCCTCATAAGGAAACGTATGATGTCCGGCGGCTTTCCCGGGGGCCTTAAGGTGGCAGGATGCAGAGGGCTGGTAAAAGCGAAAGTGCTAGTCCTCAATGCGGTGATCAAACAGCTACACTTAATTGTATGGCCTGTGCTCATATGCCACCACGCTCATATGTCACTCTTCCCTGTTTAGCGTCTGCACAACTGTGCTCTGAAGACCTCCAGGACCTCGAGTTAAACTCGCGCCTTGGTTTTATAGTGTTGATTTTTAGGCAGCCGTGGTCTTTTCCTTTTCCTACCTAGCAAGCCTACAGAGTGAGCTAGGAGTGACAACGCCCATCACTGGGACACGCTGTGACACCAAATACCATCACTCAAACACTGTTGGGAAGGTTAACCCAAAATTAACCCAAATCTTAAAGAAACAGATAGGTCTTAATTCGTCTTTTAAATATTTGCAGAGGTCAAACTGTACTCTGCAAATAGTTGACTGTACGGACATCCACAGGATGTTCATTCCATGACCTATGTGCCAGAACAGAAACAGTCTAGATGTATGTCTTCCTCAGTCTCTAAATGAAGGTGGGACCAACCGAGCAGTGCTGGAGGATCGGAGGGAACGTGGTGTGTTGCAGGTGATTAGGTGTGTTACTTCCCATTGCACCACTTGCACATTACAGGAACTCAGCTTGCCACAACCCCCGTACAGTCCTGACCTCACTCCAAGCCATTTCCACATGTTTTGTTTTTCCATTAAAGGAGTTCCTGGGAGGCCAGCATTTCAAATGTGAAGCAGGCAGTCCAATCGTGTCTCTGGCGTACTGAGAAAACTTTCTACCTTGATGGTATCCAAGCACTAGTGAAACACTGGGATAAGTGCATTAGTGTACTAGGGGATTATATAGAGAAATAAAGTGTTTTTTATGGTAACTCACTAGCTCACTCATCATCTTTATCCGGTATACAGGGTTATGGGGGGCCTGGAGAGTATCCCATTGGGTGGGGTGCCAATACATCATAGGACACACACTCACATGCTCAGTCACACTACGGGGAACACCAGTCAGCCTAATCTGCATGTCATGAAACCGGGGTACCTGGAGGAAACCCACCAAACACGGGGAGATTCATGCACACTCCCCCCGAGACGGGAATCGAACCCGGACCCTGGCGGTGCAGTGCAACAGTGCTAACCAAAAAGTCACTGTGCTGCCTTAAAGGTGGTAAATGTGTTAAAAGTGTTTTTTATTTATTTTTTATTTGCTATATCTTTAACATTAAATCGCTGTTTCCTTAAAGCTAAAGTTAATTAGAATTTTTCCAATTTCGTTTTCGGTTGGTTTTTTTATCATACGAGCTAAATAGCTGATCATATCTTTGTGCCTGTATGTGCAGTAACTTCAGTAGCTTGTCAGTCAAGCAGACAGCACAGATAGCAGAGAGACAGGTGGATGAACATCAAGTTAGGAAGAAAATTTCTAATATTTAAACATCAGGATCCCGCCACAAAATTAAAAGTTACAGAAAAATATTTGTAGGCCAGAAAAGACAGCAGCATATTATATAATTGATTACATTTTAGACAAAATAACATGCTGGGTTCTGCATGCAAAACAGACGCAGGTGCAACAGTCACAGTCCTCAGAAGAACTGTGGGTGGTTCTGCAGGGTGCTGAGTAAAACTTGGTAACTAATTGCCTTATACAACTGCACAAATTGTAACTAGGACTGAAGGGTGCTCAAAGCATTGTCACACCAAATACTAACTTTGTTTCATCATTTGTTTAATCTGTTTACAGGGATTTACAGGCTTTTTTAAGGTATCCTTTCTTTATAGCATTTATGTTGCACATGCCTAAGACTTTTGCACAGTCCTGCATCACTGTATGATAAACCTGTCATTGCAGTCTTCTTCGAAAATGTCACACAAGACACCTGGAGCCTGATAAAAATCAGTAATATCCAATGACTGAAGTTTTTCTACATACAGTATGTACAGATAAAGCGTGACTTTAGCCGACGATTCATCATTATTTGGCTTGGTGGAGGCGTGACGAAAAGGTGGGTATTTTAGATTTTTGGAGCACAGGACTGCGAGAGCTCGATTGGTATCAGGAAAGAAAAGTGGCATCATGCCAACTCGCATGACATTTACACAACACTTTAACCATAAACCACTCTCATCACATACAGTATTGATTTACTGGATAAGATTTGTTATTATTAGCAATTAAGTTAAATTAACTCTGGTGGAAGGAAAATTACAGCTGAAAGCTTTACGTGCCCCCAGACAGCATGCACCGTCAGTTAACCAGGATCATCAAATCACATACTAGTGAATGTCCATACTGTACAATAATGAATTAGAGCTAGTGTGTTAATGTAAACCTGTGATTTACCTTCTATAAGACCTGGTGAATTAACAACCGTCTGAGAAAACAGGATGTGGCATAAACAATAAAAATGCATCAACACTTCACTGAAACGATTCTAGCTTCAGCGCTTCATATAAACAGGGGTTAAAGTTGAGCTCCCGCACAGTGACTTGGAAAGAGTCCAATAAAACAATATGGTCTGTTTCTGTTCATGCATGTTTGAAATACAGATATTTTCACCAATGTATAAGGATTCACGTTTTATCTATTTGTTTAGTTTAAATCTATTCTATACCGGCGCGGACTTCTACCGTACCTGTTAAATATCCTAATTCTGATCTTGTATAATTGTGTATAATTAACCATATCCTAAGGTTCTACAGATCCGTGTGGAGATTTAAACGAACAGTAATGCACCGGCGCTTGGTTATTTATGTATTCAGGCGAGGGAGGAGGTACTGAGCCCCTGAGGAGCTGCTAAACTTGCTTGGCTTTTTACCCCCTACAAATGCATGCTGGTCCAATTAGGCAATGACCTTGACAGCCTCCTTGAGGAGCTGAGAGAAAAGAACCCCTATAAACATTCTCCTATCAGTTGTTCCTCGCTGTCTCTCGCTTTTAAGGTCTGATACTCACAGGGCTTTTAAAAGCTTTAGTGGATACATGGCTGATGGATATTAATGGACTTTTGAGTCTGCTTTTTGGTGAACCTGACTAGATTCTGTGAGCATTTCGAGAGCATACTTTAATACTGGTAATACTTCACTTTAATATAATAGAATGCTGATTATTGTGCTCGGAGCTCGGAGTTTTGTTCCCATGGCTCCCGATGGCTCCTAGCTGTAGATGTCCAGTATTTAAACTTACCTTTTTTTTCTGAACTTGAACTCGTGATTTTTGTTACCATCAAATAATCTGAAATGTCACGTTTTCATGATGTCTTTTTACCTTTGAACAATGTCAGAAGGCTTAGCCCTGCTAGTGCATTTATACTACCCTTCCTAGTAATGAGAAAGAGATGGGGTTTGTAAGAATGAAGCTTGTGAAAGATTGAAGCTTTTCCTCAACAACTGGTAAGTCAGATAGAGATGTATGAGGGACGTTCAAGTCAATCCTGTACTAAGACATAAAACCAATTGACAGTACGGTGGTGAGATGTAAGAAGACTGTAAGTGCATGAATGATGATCCCGACCGGGGTGGCTCGGACCCCACTGCAGTCATTCCAGTGAACGTTCAGTGAGTGCGACACCTGATACTTAACAATCGATGAATAACTGGTCACCAATTTACAGAACAGACGCATCTGTCTGTGGGAATTGCATCACTTGCACTTTACAGGAACTCAGCTGGAATTTATTGCCACATCCTACAGTACGTACAGTCCTTAGTCCATTAAAGAAGTTCCTGGGAGGAAGTGAAGCAGACAGTCCGATCCTGAGAAAACTTTCAACCTTGATGGTATCCAAGCACTTGTGAAAACATGGGATAAGTGCATTAGTGTACAGTAGCAGGGGATTATATAAAGAGATAAAGACAGTTTTTACTTATACTGTAGGACTTGAACCCACCTCGTAAAACATTCAGATTGCACAGACATGGCAGATGGCCCACATGGCATGAGCTGACAACAAGGATTACAGACAACAAAGATTACCCTGAATAATCAGGCTTAGAGAAGAGTTCGGCTGGAATTAATTTGATTAGGCGTCCTGCAGAACCTGAACTCAATCAGCACTGGATGCTTGCATGGGCTGTGCTTATAAAAAGAAACCTCCTTGGATGCTGGGTGTTCAAACATACCTGTGATGTTTCATCAGGGTCTCGGTGGAGTCGAGTCTTGCTGTTCATTATATAGTCATGAATATATATACAGAAGCCTGTTCCCTAGACATACACCAAGCAACATGCGTCTCCTCCCACATGTACAGTATCATCACAGATTCACAAAGATGTGGCTTACATTTACATTTTTAATTTAAGTGTATTTTATGCTCAGGAATTGTTATTTTTAGGTTACAATTTTTTTTTGTCTAAACAGTAAAAATACAGTTGTTTTTACTGTGTTTTTAAGCATGTTTTAGCTACGGTATCACCCACTTGTGTGTCTGAATTCAAGTCATCAAATCATCTTAGAGGGTTGGAATACATTTTAATGCATATGTCATTTTAAGTTTATTTCTAACATCCTGGATGAAGGTCTCATATTGTACTATTTCTTAACAAGTTTTCACAGGACTCAGAGATCTCCTAAAGTGTGTGTTTTAATACGCTTTTTTCGGCTGCTCCCGTTTGGGGTCGCTACAGCGGACCATTTGTCTCCATCTAACTCTGCTTACCACATCTTCCTTTGTCACTCCAACCTCCTGCATGTCCTCCCTCACCACATCCATAAACCTCCTATTGGGCCTTCCACTTCTCCTCCTGCCTGACAGCTCCATCTCTAACATTCTCCTCCTGATACACCCCTCCTCCCTCCTCTGCATATGTCCCAACCATCTTAACCTGGCCTCTCTAGCTTTGTTCCCAATCGCCCTACCTGCACTGTCCCACTAATATATTCATTCCTAATCCTGTCCATTCTTGTCATTCCCAAAAAAATCGCAGCATCTTCAGCTCTGCCACCTTCAGATCTGCTTCCTATATTTTCCCTTATATTCTTGCTGATACCTTTCTGTCACAGGTCACTCCTGCTACTCTTCTCCACCCATTTCACTCGGTCTTCAGTTCTCTACCACACTCCCCATTGCTTTGGACAGTTGACTCTAAATATTTAAACTCCTTTACCTTCCCTACCAAATCTCCTTGAAACTACACCTTTCCTCCACCCTCTGTTGCATTTACACGCATGTAGTCTACTCCGTCTTGCTCCTACCGATCTTTATGTCTATTCTCTCCAGTGCATTCCTCCCTCTCTATAGACTCATCTCAACCTGCTCGCTACTCTCACTGCTGATCACAATATCATCCGCAAAGATCATAGTCCTTGGGGACTCTTGTCTAACCTCATCTGTCAATCTGTCCATCACCACTGCATCACCCTGGTGCATTCCCACCTCCACCTTAAACCAGTTGGTCGTACCTATGGCTCGTCTCACCGCTGTAACGCCGCCCTTGCACATATCTTGCACAACCTTCACATACTTCTCTGGCACTCCTGACATCCTCATGCAATACCACAGTTCATGTCTGGGCACCCTGCCATCCTGTTATGTTGTCAACCAAGCTTTCACTACTCTTTCCCGTAATTCCATGGTGTGGCTCATCAGCTTTATGCCTCTGTAGTTTGTAGTTTGTAAGTGTTCTCCTGCTGAGCCGCTTCCCATCAGACGGGGGGGGGGGGTCTCTTCCTATGTGAGGTCACAATAGGGCAAAATCTGATTTGCTTTATTTAAGGACAGAAAGTAGGGAATGATTTTTTTAAATGAGTTTGTTTGTTCGTACATGTACACTGGAGACCAAGATTTTTATGTTTCTTGTTGGGTTTTGTCTCATTATTCTTATCTTGTTTCATTTTGTGAAGCTGCTTTGAGACAATGACCATCGTTAAAAGCGCTATAAAAATAAAATTGAATTGAATTGAATTATCTGCAAGATCTGGCACAGGTTTAATGCTTGATACACACCCCTTGCAACCCCTCTAATTTCTCCAGGCTTGGGACCTCAGTGGCCAGGTACTGTATATGTTTACTCAACCCCCCGACCCTTCGATCAGCCACCCAGAGCTTCAACCGTCTGAGCCTCCACTGTCTCACACTGGAGACCAATTTAAACTCAATCTAACAGTCCCCTTTGAACAGTGGAATTTGAACAAGGTCAAAAGTCCTTACTCGTACATAGAAAAAAATATCCATATTTCATAGTGGTTTCTAAAATAACTAAATAATGAGCCAAGGCTCTGATTTGTGTGCTTTTAAAAAATTGGTTGCATGTGCAGACTTGGCACTGATTTTAAATTTCAAATTTCATGATTTTCTAAATGAATTAGTTCAGACTGAAAGTAACTTCAGGAGTGGGACAAAGTAATAGTGAGCACAAATTAATGCATCCAGTGAGAATGTATTAGATATGCCGAGTTCCAGTTCTGCCAGGTGTAAATCGAGTTATACTATGTGAGTGAGTGCTATAAATCTACTGAAGCACTTAAGCCATTAACACTAAGATTTTGTAGAGTTAGTCTAGTAGTAGTAGGAAAAGCCTAAAATGAAGTCGGGTTTGGTTACATATGAAATCGACACCATTTTCCTCCTACATCAGGCTTATTGAGAATTAAAGAACGATCACTGCAGCCGACGCCCTCTAAGATGCTTTACTCTGCTTCCTGTCTTCTAAACATCGGGATCTCAACTACACTGTTCGCATCTTAAAACATTTCCTCAACCAGTGCGAGAAAAAGGTCAGTGCAATACACACAAGGCTATAGAGGTCAGAGTAGGCATGTTGTTATATTATTTTATAATTATATGACTACTTGAAGGTAAGCATGCTTCACACGGTCGTATTAATAGTGCAGTGCTGATTAGAGGGAAAAATTATATCAGACCAATATTGTTTTGCTATTATACTATATAAACAAATACAAAATGTTATAAAACAGTTAGTTCCGACCAAGTAATGTGATTGGATGAGAGGTGATAATAGAGCATAACAGCACTGGGATGTTTAACTACAGTATATGTAGCATGCCGCATCACAGGTGTTCTAACAATCATTAATTATGAAAGAAAAGGTCGGTATAGTCGGCCAAAACCCTCATTCAGAACTAGTAATGGAAGCACGTTCAGCAAGAAAACACATCTGATAATAGTGTCTTCTTAATTGCTTCGAAGTTGTTCCTAATAGTGATGGGTCATTCATGAACGATTCGTTCTTTTTAAACAAGTCTTTAACGTGACTTAGACGAACAAGTAGTCTCAGAGTGATTCATTCGTTTTCTACTAATCATCGCAGAACCTCCATAGGTTATGTACAGGAAACAGAAATAAGCGGTTCATCTTATGAGTCTTCTAGTCCGAGTCGTTTGTTCTTTTGTCACATGGCTCCCATAGACGCTATTTAGTGCATTACACAGAAATCAGAATTGAGCGATTCTTCTTCTCTTGAGTCTTCTGGTCCGAATCATTCATTCTTTTGTCACGTGACTCTCATGGACGCTAATAGCGTAAAAGAACGAACCACTCAGACCATAAGATATGAAAGTTGAGCTGCTCATTCTGTTTATTATAATATGTCCTTAGCTGCATTGTAATTTTTAAATTACTGGAACTGTAGCCAAAACTTGTGTATGTAGACGTGTTGGGGCTCTGTTTATTGAAAATGTAACATCTTATTTTATTTCTGATGAAAGAACGAAATGAACTGAATGACTCAAAAAAAGATTTGAATCTCGTTTTCATGAATGAGATTCAAAGAGCCGAGTCAATAACATGATCCAAACTTCCCATCGCTATTTCCTAATTGCCTCTGAACCATCCATGGTGTTCTGTTCACAGCTAACGCGAGCTACAAAGCTAATAAGCTGCTAACACAAGGTTGATTCTCAAATCCCTATCTAATCCCTGATCAAGTGCACTACTTGTACAACAGATTGTGCACCATACATAGTGCACTAGATTTCCATTTAATTATATTTGTAAGGGATTAATATTAATATAATAAGGGAATAACGTAAAAATATGTGGGTTTTTCAGCACTGTCCACCACATTCATGGTTTATTCTCCTCACCTTAGCTACATAGTACCGCAATAATTTAAGAACTACTGTTAATTACACTTAATATTGGTTGCTAACTCCCAGTCGCCAGCTCCGCAAGTCACGGAGAGTTAGTTCCGACAATTATGGAAAAATTTGGCGGAGAAAAAAAATAACTGGTTAAATAAACAAACAATTCTGTTTACAGTGTTAATAATTACTGTATCTAATAAATTGTTGTATAAAAGCGATATCACACTCGAGGTCGTGCTGAATATCAGAATGGTTGGTATTTACTACAGCAGCACTCCATCTCGTGTAATGTTGCTTCATTTCACAATTTAGTCATGGAGTTTGCCTACTGTGATCTCCAGCGATTTTATAAAGCGTCTGGTACAAATGATTGCTGCGTGAACATTTAAGTCTGTCTCGTCATTGACAAGTCCTAGACAAAGACAGGATTTGACTTCATAAAAAGGCAAATGGGACATATCCATAACAGCGTGCAAGGATTTCAAACAAGCTGCAAATTAAACAGAGCATTGAGATAGTCTGACCTATATTGAAGTTTCTGAAAGACTAAATTGCCTCAAAGGAGTTTGTGTGTGTGTGTTGTACTTGAAAGAGAGAGAGACAGGGAGAGAAAGAGACTGACACACAGAGAGACACAGAGATCGAGGGTGAGAAACAGTGTAAGGGAGAAGGCAGTGAGATGGAATGATGGAGAGAGACAGAGAGGGACACAAAGGGAGGGTGATTGAGACATAGAGAGAGAGACTGATATAGAAGTGATGGAAAGCTAAATATAGCGTAGCCATTTAGTTTAAATGCAACGGTGAGACACGATGTAGTAACAAGTCTGTCTGTCTCTCTTGATCTGTATACAGGCCTGTGGCAAAGACTGCTCTACTTCTTAGATGTCTATTTGTCCAGGATTATATAGGAGGCTTAATCTCTGACTTCAAAGTGAGCTCTGTACATGGCTGGAGGTTCAGACAAAGCGACCATCTTTCACTGTTTACCAGTTCAAACGCTTTTAGCTTGCCCTTCGGAATCCTTCGCAGCGTAGCTGTTCATGATTGACTTTTCATGTCGAACTCTTCCCCTGCAGAGACGCTGTATTTGAAGGTTAGCAACAATAACAAAGGTTTTCATCTTTAGTAAAGTAATGATAGCAGAGTATATACAGTACGTCAGTCTTATGCTAAGTATCATGTGACAGAGGGAAGACTGATAGATGCAACATAGAAGTTGAGGAGTGAAAAGTCGCAGTTATCACACCAGGTGGGCTGTTTGAAATTGGTGCATCCGTAATTTGTAATTCCTTATCTTGCTAGTTATTCATTTTTTTTCATTAAGAGTGAAGAAATCTACTAGGAAGGTCCTGAAATGTGAATTTACTGCCAGAATGGACGACTCACATTTATTTAACCCAAGTATGTTAAAACAGTAGCTACGATTCTGTAATATTACTAACTTGATAGCTGGAATTATTCTTACTATCTTCACCAGCCCAGGTTCAGTGCTCACTGTAGCACCAGGTTTCTGTAACCCGATGTGGTTTTCAGCCATTCGAGCCTATACCCGGTCCGAACCGTCAGATAAGGCTTCTGCATGTTGGTGTGCCCGCTAATACTCACAAGCTCTACTCCTCCCCCATTCCTTGTCACTGAAATGAGCTGCCAGCGGTGACTTCTTTTCTGAGAGAAATCTTTGCAGCGGCTCTCGTAATGGCGCGCAAGACGTAACCGAGAGAATCCGGTCATTTCTCAAAATAAAAGGTTTTTCAAAATAAAATATCGTTCAGACTCAGATAATACATAAAACGGAAATATTTAATTATCTATTGTGCAGCCCGGTACCATTTGATCCGGTACCGGTCCGCGGCCCGGGGGTTGGGACCACTGTTCAAGTCTGAGTCGTTTGTTCTTTTGTCACGTGACCCTCATAGACGCTATACTAGGTTTTGCCAGAGTATCGCTTCTTCTTCTACTTCTAAGCTAATGTGTGGTTGGTGCAATACCGCCCCCTACTGAGTTGGAGTTTGGCGTGAAAGAATGGAAAGAAAAAAGTTAATTGCGTTATTTGAGACATGACATTAAAAAAAAGCACAGCGTTTTAATGCATATTAGTTATTTTTGCTAGTTTTAATAGTAATACGTTAAAACCTGTAAGAAATCTAGCAGCTTAAAACAAATCAGACAATAAACATTAGAACTGATTTGAATTGAAAACCAGAATGCCTCGATTCACAGCTATACAATATTGGGTTGTTAACGACAACGTTTTAGTATAGACGCCTAAGTTTCCAAGGAACCAAATCAAGCTTATAAATTGATCGTTTCTTATTATACAGTAAGTTCACTCCTGTTTATGGATCTATTATTTAAGTAGTGTTACTGGACATGTTGTCATAATGAAATTATCAGAAATAAAAGTATCTGCGTTCATCCTCTGTAGGTTTTAAAAACTTCCTGAACCACTATTGCACTGCTTATTTATGACCGTCACAGTGGCGGGATGTTGGCAGGTCGACTTTCACACTTGAGTCACTACATGCAAACTCAACAGCAAGAAGCAGTTCCATATGCCAAGAATTACTGCACCAAGTGTCCTCGTGTCCTGGGGTTACCACCTCACATATGGCAACTTCCCCATCTAATTTCTTTCAGATTGCTCTGTGTGGTACTGATGTCAAGGTCAAGGAAAGGTCAAACGAATCCAGAAAACACCATGGCAGTCAAACTCGAGTTCTTGAATTTATTTTTTTAATGAAATAAGGAATGTGTTTTCCTTGTGCTACAGTTCATCATAGTCATTTAGCTACATATGGAAATGAGTTTGTCATGCTTATAATTGGTTTTGTGAAAGAACAGCTTTTCAAAGGGAGCAGTCAGTCCTGCAGAAATGTTCCTTTTTTTTATCTCTGGAATATTAAATCGTAGCAGATTTTATGACGTAATAGATTATGAGTCGGTAAATAACCCGGTGTCGAGCTACAGGAATGCATATCAATGGCTTCGGTTCTTTTTTTTCTTTCCCCCCAGTAGAATTCATCTAAGAGAAATAGGAACAGGAAAGGTTTCTTGCTTGTATGTGTTTTTAAGAGGTTTTTGAAGCTGTGCATGGTTTGGATTGCAATTTTACGGGATAAATGAACGTCTGTAAAGCAGTAATGAAAAATGCAACGTTAATAATTATGTATCCATTAAAAAAAGTACAAATAATCAAGGGAGAATGTGGGAGAAGAACGTTAAAGGGTTACTGGAGGCGGGATCACTCATGATGATGGTACAATGTACACTCATCAGACACTTCACTGGGGAACAAGTGTACACGCCTGATTGTTCATGAAGTTATCCAATCATGTGGCGTCAGAACATTGCATAAAATCCACAGTTAAAGGTCAAGAGCTTCAGATAAATTTCACATCAAACATAGGAATGGGGGACGGTTGTTCATATGGAATTGGCTAATTTTACAGTGTGTATTACATAAACTGCTGATCTTGTAGGATAGGGGATGCAACGTTGTTGTCTCTAGAGTTTGTGCTATTGAGAAAAAATGCACACAAAACACACCCAGTGTGTAACGGCGTTGAGAGAATTCAGAAATGGCTGGTTTAGCAGGACAGGACAGGATATCTAACTCAGATAACCATTTTATACAACCATGGTGAGCAGAAAAGTATCTCAGTACGTGCATCAATGTCGAACCTTAGAAGATTCTCAAGAGCACGGATCTGAGGCAGCAGCAGGGGGAAAAAACTCCCAGAAACTCTGACTGAGGATTTGGATAGTTTGGTCTGATCTCCCTTCAACTAATCAGATCCTCTAAAAGACGTCAAGGACTATAGGAGAGGACATCAACCAATCGTCAAAGGATACCTCATCCAAGTGCGAGTACAAATACTTATTATTCAATTTCATTTGTATAGCACTTATAACAATGAACTGTGTCTTAAAGCAGCTTTACAAAACATAAGAAACAAAAAAACATAATGCATAGTCTATGCTCTGTCTGAATTAGCCCTTTTTTCTAATGAATTTTTATTCGTAGATCACCCTTCCACAGTTTTGCTTCTCTTCTGAATATGCTGTGTCTGTGTCAGTGTCTGTATGAATGAGCTACTGCGGTGCCACACCCTGCCAGCTGGAGAGCAAAGCAAGGGAGAGGGTTTTTTCATATATGAGGTCACATTAGGGGGGAAAAGCTAACTTGTGTATATTAAGTCCTGCCCAGTACAAAAATGGAAAAACGACTTGAAATCTCAAGTTGATTCACACTGTAGACATATACAGTATGAATGTCTAACAATGACCGAAATGTGAGTTTTGCTTAATATCTCAACTTTAAAGGGTTACAAAACAGGTGTGCACCTGTTTTTAGATTTAATGAAGAAGTATAATGAGTATGCTGTTCGTGTAGAGTGTTTGCTGCGTGGGTTTCTTCTGGGATCTCCAGTTTCCTCCCACATCTCATAAACATGGCAGTAAGTAGAAATGGTTAGGCTGAATTGTTCCTACAGTAGATGTGAATTAGTTTGTGAATGTGGGTGCGCATTGTGCCCTGTAATGAACCCATCCAGGTTATATCTTATAAACAGACACATGGCAGTCTGTGATAAAAGTGATAGTAAAATTTAAGTGAAGTTTAAGTTTGTGTGTTTGGGGAGAAGTGAATAATAGCTTTCCCCGCGCTTGGTGAGTATTCTCCAGGTTCTTCGGTTTCCTCCCACTGTCCAAAAACATGCAGGTTAGCTGATTATTAATATGAATAAATGTGCAATATAGAATTAATGTGTTTAATTAATGTAAAAGTAATTTCAATCAACATTATAAATGATCCTTTTTATGATTCTTATGTAATACAGTGAGCAGAAACTGCCATCGAGGCTATGTAGTGTAACTGAGGCAGAGCATGGGCAGCTCTTCCCAGACACATCATTCACCTCTTTAGTGTCTCTGACGTCCATAACCCACTACCGTATCTATAAAAATGGACCGCATTGTTTATAATATTCCTTCAAATAGATAAAGCCTGCGTTTTCCGCTCAGTGATTTTACGTGCGCTGTTCGATTGCTTGTTCATTGTTTGTGTATTATGGACTAATTATGCACACATTAAAGACAACAAAACCTGCTATGTGAACCTGTGAGGTGCCATCAGAGCCTTAACAATGTGTCCTATGAGAAAATAAAAACAGGATTAATATGGGGGAAATATCCTTGGATTTTTGTGGCACATTAGGGACCATATTCACATTTTTACAAGGGAACAAAGTCAGAGACGGTAATAAATCATGCATGAAGCCACAAAGTTTTCACTTTATAATTCATCGTACAGTAATAGTAAACACGAGCACCAATCGCTATACCCTACATATATATTTTTTCTACCTCCTACAGACCTTATACAGGATTTGAAGTGAGCCTTAATACCTTCTGACAGGGCAGCCCACCAGACGGGTACACACTCCTACATAAAAGGGCATCACTTAGCTGAATCCAAATTATACTGTAAAGCTGCAGTACATTTAATAAAGACATTTATAATGACATATGGACTTACAGTATACGCTGCAGTGTGTACTGTAATAATGGAGTATGTGCTGCAGTATTGATTATTGGTGTACAGTACATGCTGCAGGATATAACATGGAAGTACTGTATATGCTGTAGTATATAAAAAGGGTGTATGTGCTATGTATACTGTATATATTCAGGGTGGAGCATATTCTGCAGTATAAAATATAGAAGTGTGTGTGTATGTGTGCTGCAGTATATAATATAGTAGAATGTGCTGTGATGTATATATGTTCTGCAGGATATGATATGGAAGACTATTGTTTGCTGCAGTTTGTAATATGGGAGTTTATGCTATAGGGCAGCATTGGGTGTAGTGGTTAACACTGTCGCCTTGTACCTCCAGGGTCCAGGTTCGATTTCCGGCCAGGCTCGATTCCCGTCTTTGTGTGCATGGAGTTTGCATGTTCTCCCCGTGCTTGTTGGGTTTCCTCCGGGTACTCCGGTTTCCTTCCACAGTCCAAAGATATGCAGGTTAGGCTAATTGGCGTTCCCAAATTGCCCGTAGTGTGTGTGTGTGTCCTGCGATGGATTGGCACCCTGTCCGGGGTACCCCACCTTGTGCCCTATGCCTCCTGGGATAGGCTCCAGGTCCCCGCGACCCTGAATACAGGATAAAGTGGTATAGATGATGATGATGATGATAAGTTTATGCTGTGGTATACAATATAAGAGCGTATGCTGCAGGGTATAAATCGGAGTATATGTTGCAGTACGTCTTATCAAAAGTATATTTGCAGTATATAATATGGCAGAATGTGATGTACTGTATAATATTTTGCAGTATGTAATACTGACATGTGCTGCAGGATGTGATATCGCAGTGTACAGTACAGTAGGCTGTAGGATATAATATGGGTGTATATGCTGCAGTGTAGTATATGAGAGTACATGCTGTAGTATAATAAAAGAGCATCTATGCTGTAGTATATAATATAGAAGTATATGCTTCAGTTTATAATAGTGTAGTATATGCTGCAGTATATCATATAGTCATTTATGCTGCAGTATATAATGTGGGAGTATTCGCTGCAGTGTATATTATTACAGTACTGTGTGTAATATGGAAGTCTATGCTGCAGTATTTAATAAGGGAGTATGTATGAATGGCACACAATGAGTGTGTGCTTTAATTCATAGTATGGAAAAATATTCTGCAGTATATAACAATTGTATTTTCTTCAGTATTTAATATTTAAGCAGTATCACATGAGAGGGAGTGCTGTTGTGCTGGATATCGGCAATACAGCCATGCCGACAGCACAACCTCGAGTGTGATATTGAAAAAAAGAAAAGAAAAAAGATTTGTTTCTTTATTTAAGCAGTTATTCTGCTCCGCCAACACACATATCTTTCTGCAACTGGGGGAACAGAATACCCGCGACTGCCAGAACTGGCGACTGACACTTAGGGTGAAAGTAATTATAAATGCTGTGTAGCCACAAAGGTGAGGAGAATCAACCCTGGCGGCGTTGTGGTGGTGTGACCTGTAACTCCCAGCTTTTCCGGTTAACTGGGATTAAATTCCAAATAGGGGTAAATGAAAAGCTAGCGCACTTGAGTGTACAAACACTTGTTTTACACAATAAGGAGTGCCCTTGATTAGGGGATAGAGAGGCATTTGGGATTCAGGCTTGTGTTTGACGTAGTTCAACATCCCAGCGGTGTTATCATTTATTATCACAACTTATGGAATGCCTCTCGTCCAATCACATCACTCGGTCGGAACTACAGTAGGTAGTCAAGGGGGATGTCTATTACCGCCGTGCTCTCTGTCGCGGCAAAACAGCAACGGCCAGATAAATCAGTCGCAATTCAAAGTAATTTGTGAAACGACCGCCAGGTGGCGCAAAGGGACATTTTCATTCGATGCAGTTTTCAGCTTAAGTCATAAATGTTTTTCGAATTTTGTTGTGTCGAAGAAATACTAGTGGTATTCTAGTACTAGTACTAGTGGTACTCAGATTTCCACATCCGAGTACTTTATACAACAAACATGAAAAATCAGAACCAGAGCTATTGATATTTACTGTACAATAATAATGTTGTTTAGACTGACGATCAAGTTCATTAGCTAAAGATTTTATTTGTACAAAGAATGAACT
>JAQMYJ010000019.1:6230184-6241436 GCA_030014305.1 Clarias laeviceps | reverse complement strand
TTGATTCATGTTTGTGGCTGTAATGTGACAAAATGTGGAAAAGTTCAAGGGGGCCGAATACTTTTGCAAGCCACTGTGTGTATATATATATATATATATATATATATATATATATACTGTATATAAAATAGCATGAAGTTCGTTTGGTAATTTTCCAATAAGTGCATGTTTTTTCTCCTCTTTTGTACAACAGCACAGTTCAATTCTTGAATCAGAATCGGTTTCTTTTCAACAATTGCTCCGATAATATTTAATAAATTAATTGTTTATATTAATTGTTTCATTTTAATATGTTTTTGTTTTTTTTTGGTTTCTTTAGCAACATCTCATTCACAATAACATGCACAAGGGGTATAAAATGTCTTGTTAATGTATAATCGTTGATATGGCGACGTTTTTCAGTAAGAAGTTTGCTTACCAGGTATGGAAGGAGTCTCCAGTGTCAGTAATTTGTTACTTTGTCACCATCAGTAGCAGTTTTCCACCATGGCAAAGTCTTCAGTACAGGAATGTGGATTTTATTTTTTTGGTTCTCCTTTTTTCCTCATTAGTTTAATGAAGAGTTGTGTGAGACTGCTAACTCGTTATATTTGCTGGAACATATGTGATGATAAGAGATGATTTATTTATTTTTTTGCAAATGTTCCACAAACTGGAAAAAAAAGTATTGTTCTTTAATTATTTAAAAAGTGTAGCTTGTAACAAAGTGCTGTCGTATCAACTGGAACAGACTCATCACTTTCTGATCTGAAGTTTCTTTTGTATTTCTGTAGTTTGTGTATGTCACTTCAGACTGAACATTCACAATCTTAGTTTCTCACAGACTAAATATTGTTCTCTCACTGATGAAGCACATATTTCATACAGATGGCACTGAAGATGTCGCATGTGTCACAGCCACGTGTGTGTGTGTGTACCGAGCCCCGGTCCAACATCACCTGCTTACTGTGTATCAGGACGTGGAATGAATCTTAGTACTGAACTCAGCGCTTCAGGACAGTGAGCTAATACATTTAAGGCTAATCCTACTTTCAGCAGAAAAAAAAGTGGATTTGGAGCTTACAGAGTCAGGATATCTAAGGGAGCTGGCACTCAGCAAAACCTCAGCGAGTTCATTCAACTGTGTATTTGTTCATTCGTCTAACCATCACTTCCTATTTAAAGCTATAATTGAGTAGTCTACATTTGATATTAGATTAATGTTTCATTTTGAAGTGTTTAAAGTGTTGTACATTTACAGGTACCACTGTAGTTATGTGATCATAATAGCTAAGGTACTGTACACCTGTAAAGTGCTTTATTCTAAGGGATGTCACAGCCATATAATTTTGAGGGAAACATTTTTTAAATAACACTTAAGTAAAGTGATGTCGATTTACTAATGTAGGATATTTATAATAAGGAAGGCGTTCAAGTCAAACCGGGACTTGTGATAAAATGTCTCATGAATGAAGGCATAAAATGAATTGACATTTCTCTTCAAGAACAGTACAGTGATGAGACTTTTAGCTGCAGTAAAACATTCGATTGGTGCAAAAAGGCCCTATGTCTGTGTACTGTACTGTATGATGATCCTAGGCCAAGGTTGCTCAGAGATCACTGCAAGTGTTCCTTGAAATCCTTGAAAATTGATGTCAACAGATACATCTGTTTGTCAAAACTGTACACACAATCATTAACGAACACCACTTGCACATTACAGGATCTCGACTAGGAGTTATTGCAACATCTTCTGTATAATCCTGACTTCGCTCCAAGGCATTCCATCATGTTTGGGCCGTTAGAGGAATTCCTGGGAGGCCAGTGTTTCAGACATGAAGCAGGTAGTCAGATCATGGCTCTGATGTACTGAGAAAACTTTCTATCTTGATGGTATCCAAACGTTAGTGAAACTCTGAGAGAAGTGCATCAGTGTAGCAGAGGATTATACAGAGAAATGAAGGGAGTTTTTACTCTCAGAATTGTGTTCTGTTATTCTGGACAATAAAAAAGTCCCAGTTTGACTTGAACGTTCCTAGGCATCCTCTGAGAATTATGTGTCAAAAAATTGTAAGAAGACTGAATGAGAGAATTAAACAATTTTCTTATCATGTTAATGATGGATGGAGTGAATGAGATTATTAGCGTCATTTTTTTTTTTTATCCTTTATGGTGCAAGTTATTAATTAGTTTTTACTAACAGCACATTAATGATACTTTGCTTTGTAACAGAGTTGTAAATACAAAATTGACTGAAGTCATTAATTTCGATGGATTCATTTGTTTTGGAGTGATACTTAACCTCATGCTTATCAGAGCTTGTTTATTTTAAAGGTCCCCTAAGTGTGCCTGTTAATGCTTCATCTGAAATAATGCTCAGATGCATCAGAGGGATTTTTTTCGTACCCCAGTCTCCCCTTTGTTTCAGCCCTTCATCATTTCAGTGTGTATGTAAATAAGTTACTGCTGAGTCATGCCTCATCACAGAACAGCAGGGCTGAGCACAGCTGGGTGGAGTTGAGGGGCTCTTCTTATACAAGGTCACATAAGAAGTAAAATCAGCTTGACCAATACAAAAATGGGAAAAGGGGGGAAAAAACGCAAGGAATGCATTTTGTTTTTCCATGTTTTTCAGTTGTACAGGAGACCAATCTGAATGTAAATATTCAGAGCTTAATACAGTGGGTTCCCTTTAAATCATGAATTATTTGGTAATTAAAGTCAAACTGACAATACAGTATATTTAAGGACTTATGGACTTCTGGAACTTACCTTCATTTTAAACGTCTGAAGTAAGAATATAACCAAATATAAGTGCATTATTCAGATTAAACAGATAATGTGTTCTGAATTAATTACAAATGCACAATTTAATCAGCTTGCCAGAAAGCTTCTGAACACAGTATGTGTGCATCTCAACCAGCATCCTGTAGAATACGAAAAAAAGAAGAAGAACAAAACAAAAAAAAGCGCGTTTTTACTTTCTGTGGATCTTAAAAAGCATGATTATGAACCTAGCAGAAAGGGTTGCCAGATTTCAGCAAAATGGTTAACAATGTGACACTGTAACAGCTCATGCATTGCTAATTTATTTACAGTTGCATCCTACAGTACAGGCATTTCCTGGGCATGTGAACATCATATCTGGTATGCTTTATATGTTGTAGCATTACAGTTTCACTGGAAATAAGCTAGTGAACCTGTTCCAGCATGACACTGGCCCCACGTACAAAGCCAGCTCCATGAAGACACGGTTTGCCAAAATAATTTTGGAAGACCGTCAGTGTTCTGCATGGATCCCTGACTTTGGGATGAACTACATCACTGATAGCACCACTTTGCATGACCTCATGAATGCTCTTGTGGCTGAATGACTGCAAATCCCTAAATCTGGAACGGGCAAAAAGCCGCGCATGGATGTGGTGGTCCGGTGTCGATAAACTTTCTGCCAGCTGTAGTTCATGTAGTGCAGTTCACATAGATCACATACTATGTACAGGGGAACCTCTCTCTGATGTGGCGGTCAAGTTTTTTTTTTTCAAAACATTTAGAAAAGACATATAAATGAAGTAACATATAAAATAAATAGACATTAAGCTTGCTAACATTCTTGGGACCCATGGAACAAAAAAAAAAAAGTGAAAAAAAAATGAAACAAAAAAATATGTAAATTTGCTTCTCTGGGCTTTTCACTGATGCAAACAATTGGCAACGCGCAACCGGAAGTACATGCGACCGCCTCGGTTGCTTGTATGCCGAAAATTCTTCGTATACCGAGGCAAATTTCTTCCAAATTTAAGGTGAAAATTCACAATGAGTCGTATACCGAGGTGCCACTGTATAATAAGACAAAGCTGTATGAGAACACAACTGACCCCTTAGTGTTTACCTCTTGAAAAAAAATTATAATTTTAAAGATCCAAATAACCATTAGCTAAAAAAACACTGAAGGATAATTCATTTTCCTTTGCATCTTCTACATCTTTTTTTTCACCGCTTTATTTGTTATACATTCTCTCTCATACTGTCTCCAAAGACTGCTTTGATCTGAAGCACTGTTTAGATTCAAGTCACAGCTCTGAACAAGCAGTTTGCTGGAATTAGCTTTTAAAATGCCTCGATCTCCGGCGGCTCGACCGGCTGCGGCACCGACGCGATGCGCCGTAATTGATGGCACTCGTAAAGGAAACTAAAAATAGCCAACCAAAGCTTAAATTCAGTTCTCTGCTGCTTTGCTGATGTGCACATCTGCTCGTTTATATTTTTAGACTTGTATAATGCTTCGACTGAAGTGTATGCAGGTTAAATAATTAACTTGCTTTGACTTTAATGGGGCCTGGTGGTATGAAACGCTGCTGTACTGGTGTTAATTAACATCTAACGTCTACGATTTAGTTTGTAAGCGTTCAGGGATGTTTGTAAGTGTATGTTTTTCCTGTAGTGCAAAAGTTATAGGTTTCAAAGTGAAATTCAAAGACTGTGTGTGAGAGAGAGGTCTGGGGGAATTTTTTTTTTTTGTGAGGAACACGTGGTGTCAGAGTGCTGATGCGGAAGTGTCTCACTCAGACTGACAAGGTCAGGAAGTCTTAAAAACAGGAATACATAGCCAGGATAGCTCAAAGCGAAATCAATGTGGATTGTAGAGCATTGTTTACAGTCATTCATCTTCTATACCGCTTATCCTGTGGGAGAACCCAGAGGAATCCCACCAAGCACAGGGAGAACATGCAAACTCCAAACTTGCATACACATACACACGCTTATTCACACACTAATAGGCAATTTGGGAATGCCAGTTAGCCTAATCTGCATGTCTTTGGGAAGAAACCGGAGTACCCAGAGGAAACCCACTAAGCACGGGGAGAACATGCAAACTCCATGCACACAGAGGCAGAAATCGTACCAAAACCCTGGAGGTGCAAGTCGACAGAGCAAACCACTAAGCCACCGTGCTGCCTGGTTCACAATTAATGGTCAGTAAATACTAACAAAATCAGAAGTTTGCAATAGGAACTACAACAACTGGTCTGTGCTAGATATTACAAAGGACAGAAAATAAATAATCAGTTTAAAGGCCTCTGTCTTTGCATAGGCTTAATATGTCTTCAATAAAGTGGCCCCATAACAGGAAACAAATTCCTGAAGGAATGATGCAGCAGTTCAAATAATGACATGGCTGTACTGTAGCTTCCAACAGCAATCACTCTAATAGGCTAAAGCTTTTAAAGCCTTCCTACAAAACCAGACAAGCAGAGAAGAAACTTCTAATGAAGGTATGTATTAGTCTATACCTCTCCATTCTCAGGCAGGAAGCCTGGAGCCTATCCCAGGGAGCTTGGGGCTGGAGGCGGGGTACACCTTGGACAAGGGTGCCAAGCATAAGGCACACAACCACCTGCAGGTCTTTGGACTGTGGGAGGAAACCGGAGTACCCGGAGGAAACCGACCAAGCACAGGGAGAACATGCAAACTCCATGCACACAAACCCGAGGCCGGAATCGAACCCTCGACCCTGGAAATGTGCACCTTATTAGAGCGCCACCTTATTAGATTATACATTTTTACTATTTACGGATAAGATTAACCCTTCTCACTATTCACCCTTCACAAGAACTTATTTTATTTCATTACTTGTCAACAGCTAGATTTTTTTTTAATTGAAATTATATTTCAGAAATAAGGGTACACTGTTCTTCAGTATTACAAGCTTTTTAAAAAGTTGTTTTTATTGACTGAAAGTTAATCATAGACTACAAAGTGAACTGCACAGCATAATAGTCCGTGTCAAGATCAAGTGTTAGTCATTACGAAGCAGCAATAATTAACACTGTGTGGTAGCGTCCTGCACTCATTACTCATGACAGATAATTACTCATTATGTTTATTTACAGTTCCAAAGTCCATTTATCAGCATTCATGACTATGCTAATGGTCAATTAAACAACACGAGCAACAACAACAACAAAAAATTGTTTATATTAATTGTTTCAAAAGCTACAACCATCTCGTACTCAGAGTTCCTGGGATTTTTCCAGCTGTATTGACATAAAACATGTCATTTGAATTTGTTAGCTTCACTACTAATCCATTATAACCTCAGATTCCCGGTTTTGTATGTACTGTACAGACCGAGCCATCCCTAATTTCTTCATATTTTGCTTCCAAAGAGCCAGACTTGTATATTTAAATATACTGTACATGTAGCTCTGAGAAATAGTTCTCCAGGTTTAATTAAGGACTTTTTTTTGGCTTTCATTTTTGGCAGATTTTTGGATCTCGATCTCAGTCCAGTCCTAATTTATAGGCCACACAGTGACCTATAAATTATTCAAACATAAAACACATCTAACTTAAGGCATGAACTAATGAGAAACAAGTGCTAATGATGAGAGATGATTAGTATACTGGTGATGCTGAATGCTGAGTGGTTGGAACAGACGAGAGGGGAAATGAGGCTGCTGCTGTGGCTGTTACAAGAAAAAAAATATTTAAAAATTCTATCTTTAGGCACTTTACAGCCTGTCACAGTAAAACATTTCTTCCCATTTCTTTATTCATTGAATTTAATATGATGGAATGAAAGGTATCTCAAGACTTTTGCCCAGTACTATACATTGGGCGAACACACAGATTTTATAACTGATTGAATTAACATAATTTTTGGCAGTAAACCCAGACTTTCAAAGAAACACGTAAGCATTTGCATAAGCTTGACTCAGCCTGCCTTATTTACAACCGTTGATGAAATCTCTGGATATCAACAGCACACTAAATCAACACTAAGCTCAGAGATATTAACCAGTTTATAAATCACTGCTAAAGGCAATGGTGTAATCTCTGTGTGTGCTAATCCAGGCAGCGGCCCAGGCTTTAGGTCTCGGAAAAAAAGCACATACAAAAATAACATATCAATCACTTACCCTGCTTTCCCTTCTGCTAGGTTGTCAATGTGATCCAGTGTTTACTGCAAACTTAAGCCTCCTCTCTGGATGCACAAGGTCAAAGTATCTCATCACATTTCAACACGTTTTTCTATTTAGCAATGAGCGTCCATTTACTGTGCGTATATGTGCAATTAAATTAGAGATTGAATGCAAAGTCCGTTTTTTAAAACAAATTCCACCCTCTTTCTATAAGGTCAGATGTCTTAAAATTAATTCGATTTTAGCCCTGTAATTTGTTTTCATTTTGAGTAAAGTGAATTGGGGCAGGTACACATCATTTCATATTGGAAAAGGTCATTTTAATTGGGGCCACATAATCAGATTTCATCAGGCTTATTCATTTTTATGCCAGTGCACTAAGGAAATAATAGGAAAATCAAACATGTTTGGAGAAAAAGATCATGTTTCTTTGTAGACTGTAATGCAAGATGAGATTTGTTTATATAGAGGGAGCAACTGTAATGAAATCCCAGAAGGAACAGTCTGACCTGGACAAGACATGCGCTTTTTTTTTTTTTTGGTTGCTATTTTGATCAGATTTTTTCCCTAATTTAGTGTCATATTGCCAAAGCCCTGTCTACCAACAACAACTACCAACCAAGGTTATAGAGAAGGGAGAAGATTATCATGAACTGCCTCTAAGATACGTGACACTAGCCGACTGTATCTTCTGTATCTAACTGCTGCTGAAGTGTAACAACCTTGGAGGAAAGTGCTATTCGTCTGCTCCACTTGCGTGACCTCACAGATGCCCGTGATTAGTTAATGTTGCCGTGATTAATGTAAGAGTTCAGGTATGCCATCTCCCAAATCCCCACGGGAGCACAGCCAATCTCCTGGTTACTGATTGCTGTAGCATCACCTGGGAATCACCTGGGTCTCTTGATCAGATGGCAAACCCTTCTGTTGCGCAACTCGGGAACCTTTCATTAGAGGTTTTTTTATGCCTGGAATAGGTTGGACCAAAAGAATTGAAACAAACAACAACCAAACTATCATCCACCAAAATCCAGTCCATTTAATTCAAGGGGGGTCAGTACTTATCCAAGTTATTATAAGGCTAGGGAAATTGATATAGTTTTTAGAAGTGCAGTCAAAAAATCTTGGAGGTTTTAGGTTTAAACAAACATTAAATGGCTGAAGATTCTGTGATCTGGGTATTTGCGATTTCATCAGGAAAGGCAACTGTTGAGGGGGCTAAGCGATTGCATCCACTGAGCCCTTTAACTCATGAGTTTGCTCAAGTTTGGCCAATTTGGACTCCGTTTCATCCAATACTTTTAAGGACTTGGTCTCTTGGTGATGACTTTATTGCCTGCCACCATCTGCTGCAGAAGACACTGTTGAGGACGAAACGAAAGTTCTCTCATGCCTGAAAAGAGAGAAAAAACTGAGAACTGAGCAGAAAAACTGAGAAAGCTAGAGAGATTTTGTTGAAGTTTTTTTTTGTTGTTGTTCTTGGTGGGGGGTTGACCAGTAATGATAGGCTCTTACAGTAGTTGAATTAGAAATCCTTTGAGTCTTAGTAGGTGGTCCTTCATTTTAGCACCTCTGGTCAAAGCTCTGGTAGAATTTTGCAGTTTTAGTAGAAGGAAACATTCAGCAGTATCTTTAACCAGTGTGTGTTAGGTTTGTGTACTGCTGTAATATGTTTTTTAAAAATTGTGTAATAAAAGAAACGGAATTTCTTTGAAATATGGTCGCTGAAGACATCATGTTGCCAACAGTGGAGAAAATGGGAAAGTTATAAAGGCTGTTGATTTTTAAATCATTAAGCTGCTTAGTTACTGATCAGAAGATTCGCAGTTCGGCCCCCATGCAGCTCCACCAAATTGCCACTTTTGGCCCCCACTTGAGCAAGGCTCTTGACCCTGTTTGTTACAGGCACATTTTGAAATGTACTGTACACTAACTAGCAAGATGGCATCTGCTTTTATAAATGTCCAAAGGCACAATAGTGCCATGGGATTACCTGGAACAACTGTACTACGGTAATAACACATTTCAGGAGAGCGTATAGAGTGCATTTCACTGGAGATTTATACAATACAACTGCACGTAAGGTCACAGGGATGCCGCAGGTCACTTTGTTTGTTCAAATTTGTCCTGATGGTTTGCCTGACCTGAAGAAATTAACAACTAACCCCATTCCACTACGTCCGCAAAGGAAATGTATGACAGCAGTAGGAACTTGTCCAACTTGGCAGGATGTACAGTACAAGGCAGTAGAAACCGGTAAGGACGTGGTATTGTCTCCCTTGACCCCTTGACATGGAGCTGCCGCTTTTTTTTTTTTTTGGCCATGTTAAAAAAAAAAAGAAAAAAAAAAGAGCCTGGTAAGGACACGGTCGCAACAAGATGCTGGAAGAACTTTATAAGGATGTAGTAGTGATGGCATTAATGGTGTAATGAATAGGGCCTTACCGCAAGCATGCTGCTGAAGGGGAAGATTGAATGGCGTTCTGACTGTCATTGGGATGTCACTGTGTTGTTGCTATGTCAATGGAGTGACCATGGTAGGTCCATGCCATGTTGTAGAAAACAACATTATGTTCATATCATACTTTCTACTGATGTTTACCACTTTTATGGGGAGCATGCAGCAGGTTATCAGGGCATCTGCTACATTTATAGAATTTTTTTAGGAATTCTGAATCCAGTTCCCCACACCATCACTTTATGATGAAAAGCACATCTCATGTTGTGGTTTTTATACCAGCCTGCCGGAGGCAATGACGACGTAGTAAATACCCGATAAGCCCGTGGTATGAGTGCAGTGAGATCTAGTGGGACATAGTGATAACTCATGTGGGAAATTAGTGATGTGTTGAGACCATGACACCATGACCATCTTTAACTTCTGAAATCATAAGAAGGACAAAGAAATATTATAACGCAGGAATTTTGTATTCATCGTAGCTCCAGGACCTGGTAAAAAGCAGACTGGTAGTCTTGTAGGATTTGCTTTGTGTATGCTTTTAAAAAAGCCTGACCTTCAGAACTACGCTTAAATAGCCCTCCTGCCAAGAAGTGTGAGGATTTTTCCTCTTCTTCAGCATGAAACCTCTTCAGTTGGTGGTTAAACTGTTTATTGGCTTGGCATTCTTCTGCACTTGACTAGAGCTCTATTTTCATGTGGACACAAACAAAAATTCTTGGTGTTACTAATATTTGGCATATTGTACTGTACATCAGTGTTTTTCTGTTTTTCACCCAATTCTCAGAATTGAACATGGCTGTGTTGACAATGGTGAAGCTGTACAACAGTGGACATTATTTTTTTAAATCTGCTGGAACAATGTTATTTTCTAAAGATCCTCCCAGGACCTTCTCCTAGTGCAAACGCAAGGTTGAAACTCCTGATTTCAAGCAAAGACCTATTTTTGTTCATGTACATTTATTTTATTCTACTTAAAATACATTCTGGCGGCACCTCCAGGGTTGAGGGTTCGATTCCCGCGACGGGTCTGTGGAGTTTGCATGTTCATGTCTCGTGCTTGATTTTCCTCCGGTACCCCGGTTTCCTCCTACAGATCAAAGACATGTAGTTTAGGCTAACTGGTATTCCCAAATTCTCCGTAGTGTGTGAATGGGATTGGCACACTGTCCAGGGTGTACCCCACCTCATGCCCTAAGCCTCCTGGGATAGGCTCCAGGCACCCCGCAACCCTGAATTCAGGATAAGACGATGAGTGAGTGAGTGAGTGAGTGAGAGAAGATACATTCTTTCGTCCAGCAACTAAACAGAACTAGACACACTGCAGAGCTAAAAGGTCACCAACCGGATTTAACTAAGCAAATAGTTAAGAGTGTCCTACTGGATAATTACTACAGTGACTACTACAGTATGGTTCAGCTGGCAACAAGTTATTTAACCCTAATTGATGCGACTCACTTCTAAAACAACTATGTCAGAAGACACATCCTGTAGCTGTGGCAAAGATGTTCCTTTATTCCAGAAGGGGCAAATTATTGTCTTGCATCAAGCAAAGAAAACAACTAAGGAGATAGATAAACCATCATCTTCGAGGAAAAAATGTCGCTGGAAAAACATTTTGAATGATTATGAGCAGAGCCCTCTGTCAGAGAACTAACCTGAGTTGACCAGAAGATGTAGTTTTAGCGGTTAGCCCTTTGTAGCGTGGATGGTAAACCCAAACGCGGTAGCAAGCGAATAGGCAGGATAACCACGCGTATTAGTCTAAGGACTCTCACGAAAGGGGAGCAAGGGAAAAACACAAATTTAACCCGTGTCCTATAAACACACACTCGAATCAGAAAGATAACCCAAGAAAGTGAGTACTCACGAAATGGCAGACGGACGATCTG
>JAQMYJ010000019.1:6196652-6215844 GCA_030014305.1 Clarias laeviceps | reverse complement strand
ACATCTGAGCAGTTGAGGGTTAAGGGCCTTGCTCAAGGGCCCAACAGTGGCAACTTGGTGGTTGTGGGGTTTGAACCCGGGATCTTCCGAACCGTAGTTCAATGCCTTAACCACTGATGATGTCTGTTCATGTAACCGTATTTCACCTAATTTTCATAATTTTCAGCTGACCATCTATATGAAGCCTAATTAATGTATACGAGTTCCCGTCTGTCCTTTCCTGTGCATGGGAACGGAAATGTTTTCCTGATATTGATAACACACTGTCCTCTTCAGCAGTACCATTATGTATGCAGCATTATCATTGATGGGCCACCATTTGTTCATCACCCACCCACATGTCAGTGGAACGGTCCATTAAGATGTGCTGGAAAGCTAATTGGGAGCCTCGTACATTTCGAAAGGCTGCATCTTTGACATGTCATCTTCATAGTGGTTTCGTGGCTTACGATCATGAAAACCGAGCTACAGTATACAAAGCAATGAGTTTCATTTATAGGATCTGATTCTCTAATGTACATCCATTTAGCGGGTTGTGTTCCGCTATACAAAGCCGGAACTGCTGTAGCTTATTTTGTTATTGGTATTTTATTTTCAAGAATATTCCAAAAAATTATTTATCACATTCTTTAGATTACGATTATATTCACAGACTTGTGTTTTTGATAGTGTGATTTATAATGCAGTGGTCTCTAGTTCTCTGTCTCTCTTTTTCTGTCATGTATTGATTTAAAGGAATACAATTTACCCTGATAAAGAGTTCTCTAACGGTCATCTTACTCCAATCATGAATACTTATCAGCCTATATTAGATTCCCCCCGTATCCCCTCACTCAATTAAGCCATCAGGGATGTTGAAGGTCTCTAAACCCCAATCTGACAAGTCTAACCTCCAATAGCTCACTTCTAAGAGCTGTGTCTTAAATTGCAAGGACACAGAGGAGATGAAAACATCCGCAATAAAATAGCAGGGCTTTTGTTGCCTTTCTGCTTGATGGTGTTGTCTTGCCTCTAGTCCTGGGAACAGTACTCAAGGGTTTCATTACCCTCCCACTTGCCATTGATGGAAAGCAGTGGTGCCATGGCACTGACGTCAGACCGTCTGAGTTACATAACAACTGAATGAAGGAAGCATTTCTAAGCATTTTAAATATTAATACATGTTATCTATGGTTTATTACTTGGGGGTCTGCTATAGTAATGGTAAACTGTTAATGCAAGTTCTCCTATTTAAGATTTTGTGGTCATAGTAAAGTCAGGTAGATGAGACAAGTAGAAAATAGAACAATAAAATAGTTAATGTATCTAAAATTAGGACAAGAAAGTACAGTGGAACCTTGGATTATGAGCATAATTCGTTCCGGAAGCAGCCTTGTGTTGCAAAACACTCATAAATCAGAGCGAATTTTCCCATAAGAAATAATGGAAACTCAAATTATTCATTCCACAGCCCAAAAAAATAAATGCATAAAAATAATTAATATAAATATATATAATATATACTATAATATAATATAATATAAAGTAAAAATAAAACTAATTAACCTGCACTTTACCTTAAAGTGAAAAAGTCCCGACAGATAAGTGTTTCCATTTATGCGCGCAGGCGCTGCGTGTGTGTGTGTGTGTGTGTGTGTGTGTGTGTGTGTGAAGCTAAAGTAAGAAGAGAGGAGGAATCGGACCCTCCCGTCTTCTCCTCTTACACAGTAACACTTCCTCCTCTCTTATTTGAGTTTCTCACACACACACACACACACACACACACACACATTAACGGAAAGACTGTTTTATCGGAAAATTAGCAAGGAACATCGCTAATAACTCTCGCGTGAGCGCATACTAACTGAATCACTGCTGTAAAGTAAAAATAAAAAACAAATGAACTGCACTTTACCTTTGAAAAGAATCAGAGCAGAGTTTCTGTGTAAAGCAGAGTGTGTGTGTGTGTGGATGTGTGTGTGTGTAAAGGCGAAAGGAGGGGTTTGTGTGTGTAAAGGCGAGAGGAGGGGTGTGTGTATGAAGAATGCACACACATATTGGCATGCTGACCCAGGGAGATAAAGAAAATGGATCTTTAACCTCTCTAATGAGACTTTGCTTCACACGCTTGCACATGTGTGTTATAATAAACAGTACAAGCGCGCTGTACACACACACGCATACAAACACAAAATAATAGATTTTTACGCACACACAAGTGGTCACAGTGTTATAGGATGTTGATTATACCAGTAAGAGACGCGCACTAAGACCCAGCAGGGGAGACGATTACCCAGAATTCCGCAGCACAAGAGAGAGAAAAACCATTGGCTCTGTTGGGATCACATGACGCAAAACAAGAAGCACATGCGTGATATATGATACTCGGTACTCGTAAACCAAGATTTGTTAATTTTTCAAGTCAACATTTATTAAAAATCTTTGCTCGTCTTGTGGAACTCTCGCAAACCGCGTTACTCACAATCCGAGGTTCCACTGTAGTAGAGGTTGTAGAGGGTGCAATGATATACAGTAAATGAAAAGGAAACTGGGATACTAGGGATAGCAATTAACTTTATGCCTCACTTTTACAACAATTTAGTGAAGTTGTGTGAAAACCTTTCCTAAGGCCAAACTTTTTTTTGTAAAATTACTAATAAACTACAAAGCCGGACACAATAAAAAAGCCAAAGAAAAGTGCTGTACATATTCCAGTAATGCAGCTCAGCCACTGCAGCGCATCATCTGCATCTCAATTTTTTATTAGTGTGTTCAAGTCTCTGTTTTCATCTATGGCCTTGTTTTTAATTGCCTTTTTTAAAGTCATTAATATAAAATGACATTTGTTTTTGCTAAATATGTGTGTGCAATTACAATAATAATTATGACAGTGTACTTCATATGTAAAAGGTGATAACATTACTAATTATACGGTTGTTTAATTGATTAATACAGATGCAGATTAATGACTCTGTTCATCTGTTTTAGTTATTATATGCTATACATGTAAACCGTTTCATAAGTCGGGAAACTAATGTTATTCACAGGATGCTCATGTTTTTCTTAAGTACTTCAGAATATATTTCTCGTATACAGTAAATGTACCTTCGAACGACTTATTATTAAATTCATTCCTATCCAGTTTGATAAATGAGGCTTAGTGATCAGGGCTGGAAGGATCTACGGAAAACATAAGGCTTACAGGAAGCATCGCCGGTGATATAAATGATAGCTTGCACATGATGAATAATGAGCCCCAGGAACTGCAAAGTGTTTTGGCTTCGGTCCTGGTTCCCTGTTGCTTAATCTGCCATTGTGAGATCATACACAGAACTCAGGCTATGTGACTAATAGAGATTTTGCATGGCCTTACAGGAAAGATGGGAAAATCTTATATTCAATTTACAGTTTTTCTTCCAGCCTTGTGGACACAATGGGTGTTCGATTGGACATACAGTAGGAAATATCATGTAACAATTCTGTGATGCATATGTATTAGGATAAATACTGTACATATCTCACCCATAACATCAACAACACAGGTGAACCAGGTGAACTTGTAGCACGGCCACATAAAGGGCACTTTGATATAGGTATAAGTAAACCGGCTCAATGTGAAAGCAGCTGCGGTGCCTTTATAATCGTGCCCGGGAAGGTTTGTTTGCCTATGGACTGAGGTGTAGTGGCCGTTTGCGAGAGGTCGGCGGTGACGTCGGAGGTCACCTGAGCCGGCTTTAAAGCTCAGCCGGGGGGGGGGGAGGTGGATGGATGAAAAGTTAGGAGATGCAGCGCGCTGACTGTGTGATCACATCCTATGGAGTAACAAGGAGTATTGTGGAAATTGGACCGGCAAGGATTTTATCCATTTTCAGAATATTGCCAACCGGACTACTTCACAGGATTACTCTTACTCCCGGTTTATTTCCTTCCTTCCGGTGAGCCCGATTCACCAACTTTCCTCTCACACACACTGTTCCAATAACCAGGACTTTGGACATTCAATCCACTCACACCCTTCATTAGTTGTATATATTTTGTAAATATTGTTTCTTTGTTGGTTTTGGTGCACCTTTTTGGTTCGTTTCTTTTGTATAATACACTGTTGGTTTTTGCAAATTGTTCGTTGTGGTGTGGTTCTTGCTAACTAAACTCAGTTTATTTAAATATTCTGCTCGTTACAAACCGGACAACATTGATAACCAACTATACATCAGCAAACTGGTGAGAGGATTATGTAGCAACAAAGGCTCCCCCATGCCCCCGGTGACTAAAATCTAGGTCTGATCCCACAGAAAAGACAATGTAGCACAAGTTGGCAAGAAAGTTGATGCTAGCCACAATAAAAAGGCACCAGAACACCCACCTTGCAGCACACAGGGCCCTGCAGACAAAGAGCCCAAGGCTGCCGACCCGTCCTCCAACCTCCCTAGATTCTGATCCGATCGATCACCAATGGGATGCACTAGACAAACCAGTCTGATCCAAGGTGGCCCCGCCCTACAACCCACAGCACCCACATGATAAACTGCCAACATCCTAGTGCCAGACACCACAGCACAACTCCAGAGGTCCTGTGGAACCATGGCCTGAGGGGACAGATCCACCTGGTTGCACAAGGGGAACCCAAAAACCTAAATGATTTTAATTTTAATGGTTTTAATGTTATGGCCTAGCAGTGTACAGTATGCTCATGTCTGTGCTAACAACGAGCAGATTTTGCATGACCATTTTGCAGTTTTACTCACATGACACTCACAAGTAAGGACCAAAGTAGGGCCAATATTACTCAAGTAAAAGTAAAAGTCCTCCATTTTCTTGTGTACTTGAGTAAAGGTACAGAACCAGCTCTGCTTTTGATTTCAAACACTTGTTATGTTTTTAGGTGAGTCTTGAAGAGATATAATAGTCAGCTGGTGGTGAAATTACCACCTCAAACACTACGTACCACTGTGTTAGTTAAAGCAACACCATGCATAAATGTAGTTAAGTAAAAGTACACATATTTGCTGTACATTTAAGCAGAGGAAATGTAAAAAAATATCCTTTAATAAAACTACTCAAGTAAAGTACAGATATGTCAAATATGTCCTTTACGAAGCAATGAAGTCGATGTACTCGGCTCTCCCAGCTCTACTCTTGACACGTTTCCCTCCGGATGCACAGCATTAAAATGAAAGACTAACATGTGGCTGAAGTCCCTCCGGCTGTGAACGCTAGCTGAGAGAAAGTGAAAGTGAGAAGGATATGGATATGAGCATCACAGACACACAGGCCATCTGTCATCTGACCTCATATACAAGCCATAACTTAGTTCCGTGTCACATGATGACAAATTTGCAGACAACCGCTCCGCTAGTTTAATGTGCAAGGCATGTGCAGGGCCATGAAGATTGTCTTATCTGTAATTGTAGAGGAAATTCTGTTTATGTAAGCACACCAGCACGCGCCACACACACACACACACACACACACACACACTCCTCCATTCTGATGCGTCATGGGACGCGCGCTTTTAATTAGAGCTCACACAGGGGCGGGAGCTGTTACGGGTGGTGTTATTGTTGTTTGGAGTGCAGCTGCTGCTTTTGTTTACTCCTCTTGGTGCTGAAGATGGAGATTAGCCAGATTAGCAATCTCTTGCTCTTTCTTTACTTTTTCTACATTCCTTTCTGCAAGTAATAGATGGGCTGAGCACCGATAATTGACGTTTCCTCAGCACTGGTGGGGGAATGATTGGGCGGAATGGAAGCTGGTTATTACGTATTGTAGCGAAAGGGCAAATTGGAGTAATTCTAAATAAATTTTTTAGCTCAAAGCTGTTTATTTTGACCTAGTGACCACACAGGCTTCTGAAAAAGCGGAAGGAAACATGTATATGAATATAAGTTTATCAGTTCCATCTTTGATGCTTTGGCTTTAATACTGTACAAACAGTTACCTTAATCCTATATGAATTTTAATGCTGCTTAAATACCTCCCATCACATTTAAACACACCTTTCCATTTTCACATGTTGTTGGTCTTTTAGCTGCTCCCTGCAAGGGGTCGCCACATCGGACCATCCGATTCGCACACAAGCTTGGCACAGGTTTTTACGCCAGATGCCCTTTCTGACACAACCCTGCCATTTTATCCGGGCTTGGGACCGGCACTGCAACTATCGGCTGGGGTTTGGGCATTGTCAGGGAATCGAACCCAGGCTTTCCACATGGCAGGCGAGAAACCTACCACTTAGCCACCAGTGCCCTATAACTTTTCATTTTCACATAGCTTGTTACTCACTCACTCACTCACTTACAGTACTCATTGTCTATACCGCTTAATCCTGTATTCAGGATCGCGGGGGGCCTGGAGCCCATCCCAGGAGACTTGGAGCACGGGGCGGGGTACACCCTGGACAGGGTGCAAATCCATCGAAGGGGACACACACATACACCCATTCACACACTATGGAATGCCAGTTAACCTAACCTACATGTCTTTGGACTGTGGGAGGAAACTGGAGTACCCGGAGGACATAGATTGTTAATTATTTAATAAATAATTAACTTTTTTTATTTTTAATTGAATGAGCTTTGGGGTAAGACGCACCTTGATGCTCACTCACTCATCATCTGTACCGCTTTCTCCTGTATACAGGGTCGTGGGGGCCTGGAGCCTATCCCAGGAGACTTAGGGCACGAGAGGGGCTACACTTTTGTCGTACACCTGCATAGCAGGGCAAACACACATACACACTCCGGAGTACCTGGAGGAAACCCAGCAAGCATGGGGGAGAACTTCATGCACCCAGACTCGAGGCGGGAATCGAACCCTGACCCTGGAGGTGCAAAGTGACAGTCCTAACCATTACGCCCACATTGATGAGGGTTTTATTAGCACTAAGGTTTTTTACCTAATTTGCCTCAAGCAGCGACTTGTCTTATTGATACAAATCGCATTTGCAGAAGATGATTTCAGTTAAACATTTTACCTAAATAATGATAAAATATATGAATTGGTTCTGAATTGAAACCTGACCAAAAATAATAGCAAAATCGAATAAATCACAGCACTTGTATTTTTGCGGCATAATTTTGAGTCTCACTACACACATCGACATGCACAATAATAATAATAATAATAATAATAATAATAATGAATTAGGAAGAAGCCAACTGGGTTGTTTACAAACTGACTCAAATAATATATTTTACATGAAAGTAAAAAAAAGCTGAAATGTTGTCTGGAAATCAAAATCAGCAGATCAGACTTTTAAGAAACACGATCGAAAAAAAATGCAATCGGTGCATCCTTAATATTAAGTTTTACTCTATTCAGGTTATGCGCAATAAAACATGGGAGCACACTGGGCATTTTCCTCTCATGCCCAGTGGTTTAAATAATAAACTTGATATTTATCCATATATACAAAAGAATGCACTTTAAATAACACAAATTGCCACAAAAGGTGAGGTAATAATGCGTGTAATAAATTGTTTAAATTTTGTTTAAAAAATTTTTTAAAAAATTGTAGACTTTATAAATATTCAGTAATTGTTCAGGTGTTTGGCATTTGGCAACCGTGAATGGGCCACTTACAGGCCAAATGTGGGCCAGATGAACGTGGGAGAAGTGGGACAGAACTGGGTCATAATTTGTCATCCATAAATTTAAATACAGAACTTTCCTTCATTTCTTTTAATAGGTTTTTGAGCTTTCATTTTGCCGAGTTCCTAGGTGGATAGACCTTTTGTTTTTTCTTTGTTAGATTTTCTGCATTGTGCTGTCATTCTCACTGCCATTCTTTTTCCGTGCCTTCTGGGTCTCTTCCAGGTCACTGGACATAGCACTGGTGACGCAGAATAGATTTAGAGGGATGAACAGATTTAGAGAAGACGTGGTGGTGCACCTGAGCTTGTAGATTAACTCAAGCGAATAAAAAGATGTAGCCGACATTGCCTCTGGCTTCTCTTGGAACTGTTTATCCCATTTGGTGAGTGTTGTACTCGCAAGTTCTCTCGCTTAATAGATTGACATTCTTTTAACAAGGGTAGGGGATTTTAGTGAGTAATTAAGGGATTCTTTTTTAAAAACTAGCGAAAGTACCAGTCGTTGATGAAAAAATTTGGTTGTATGAATAGTTTAAAGGTTGTACTTTTTTTCATCGCCAACTAAATACACTCCCTGTTCGATACTCGGAGAGTGAATCACAGATAAGAAATCGAAAAAGTAGATCGGATAAAGATCAAGGTCTGTCTTAAAATGGCTCCAGCGCTGTTATTTCAGCAATAATGCTGAAAATATGAACTAATCCTGGTAAAAATATTCAATTTAGTTTTTCCTAATTAATAGCTGTTGGTGCAGGTGTTTGTTAACTTTGAGCAATTAGCTTATTAGTAGCTTATAATAAAGAAGATTTTAAATTTTGGCTCATAACTGTTCATAACATCGCTTTTACTCAACATTTTGATTTCATCTATGGTGCCGATTAAACTTTAGGCAGATATTTACTGTAAGTGCTGCAAAAGTTTCATTAAATTCTGTCCAGCCACTTTTGACCAATGAAATGCACATAGGCTATTAGCTTCAGAACCTCTATTACCTGTGTTAGATACAGTATAAAAAACAGAGTTAGGGAAGAAAGTCACAATACGGTTTTTATCATGCGATAAGTACTGGTTCAGAAGTTACTGGAGGTTGGAATAAATGAACTTGTTTATTTATTAATTTACTTGTTTATTTAGTCTGAGTTAATAAAAGTTTCGGTACCATACACAAACTTGTCACACAAATGTCTTGAGAAAGTGAATCACGCCAACTTCTGGACAGACATACAAACATACAAATAGACAGACGGACAAAGACAGAACATTTTCTGAGACTGGTTTCAGGTCCCCCAATGAAAAGATATCATTGAAAAAGTGAGTTCTAACCAATGTACAGACAAAACCTTTCTTTTATTTATATTAATATTTTGTTTGGGTACACTAAAGGGTATAAGTGGTCAGTCAGAAACGTGAACTATACTGGCTGTATATTTGTTCCTGTCTTGGTTTATTAGCTTGTCAATAATCATCATGTACTTTCTGAAATAATCTGCAAAGATCATATAAATATGACCTGTGTAATGTCATGCATAATGTCATTATGTAATTTGCTTATCTCATTTAATGGGTTTTGAGATCATGATCATGTCTGAAACAGGTTGTATATTATGAAACTCATCTACTTTGATTATAAGGGTTGCTATTTTAAACAAATATTGCATTCATTACACAAACTATTTATGAGACATGTACTGTGTACAGCTATCCTAATAATTAGGGTAGTAAAGTAACTCCTATAATAATAATGCATTAATTCATACTTGCAGAAAGTTCATATATCTACTAATAGTTCTACCAGGGTTTGTGTGTAACCTTTTATTTATAGCTGGTTTAAGCTTTTTTTATATAATTAGTGGGACAAAGTTTGCATTCACTACACACACTCATTTAAAAGCCACTGGTCCTCCATCACTCAGCTGAGTTCAGCAGGCTATTAATGGCTTGTTGAAGAGATTGGTCCTATGTTTTTTTGTTCTGACATGAGATCTATATTACTAGATGTAATAGCACTTGTGAAATCTGTTACAGTCAAAATTGTTGGCTGTGTCAGAATTAGGCACGCATGGACAACCACTAAAATATCATCTCAGAATTTTTGTATTAAATAAAACGAGTTATAAATCATTCACTCATGAAGACAAATTCATACTCAAATGCATTTTAGCATTTGGCAGTCGCCCTTATCCAGAGCATTTTTATCTCTTTATACATCTAAGCAGTTGAGGGTTAAGGGCCTTGCTCAAGGGCCCAACAGGGGCAACTTAGTGGTGGTGGGATTTGAACCTGGGACCTTCTAGACCGTAGTTCTTATCTGATAAGCAGGGACAGTGAACATGTTCCGAGGTCATGATACAGTAAAATATAAAGTAAAGATGAATGCTGCAGTAAGGATACCTGATACAGTACAACAAAGATGCAAGCTATAGTATATATATATATATATATATATATATATTGTATAGTTGTACTATAGCACAGTATAATACAAGAACCATAAAATAGGAAAAAAGAGATGTAGTGTAAAGCACAGTTATGATAACTGATAAATAAAAGATTAAAGATGCATTATACAGTAAAGTATAGAGAAGAACAGTAAAAATACATGGAATACTGGCAAAGTAATGCAAATATATGATACAGTGAAACACTGTACAGTACATGACAGTAAGGTAACTGTGTCTGGCTCTTTTAAGTCTTTTCATCTACAGTATATGCTTTACTGTTTGTCCTATATTTTTGCAGTATTTTCCTTTATGTTTATCTCTACACTTTACTAAAATTTACACTACTTTCGTGTATTTCAAATATTTACCGTAACTTTACTAAAAATGTAGAGGTTATACTTTATCTTTACAGTACTTTATTATTGTGTCTTTACTGTTACTTTATTAAAAATGTATAGAACTTTAGCGTATCCTTTATCTTTACAGGACTTTACTATAGCATGCGTTTTTACTGCAACTTTACTATAATTTAAAGTACTTTATTGGATCCTTTGTCTTTACAGTACTTTACCATATAGTAACTTTACTAAAAAGTCATAGTACTTTAGTGTATCCTATACATTTTACTTGTGCACATGACTTTACTGTGGTTTTACTTTACAGAACTTACAGAAACTGTGTCCTGCATCTTTACAGTACTTTCCTGTAGCATTTGTCTTTAGTGTAACTTTACTATGACTTACAGTACCTTACTATATCTTTACAATAGTTTGCTGTATTGTGTATCTTTAGTGCAATTTACAGTACTTTAGTGTATCTTCTATCTTTTCAGTACTTAAATGTAGTTTATTTAATATATCTTTCCTGTACCCATACTATAATTTACAGTACTTTAGTATATTAGATCTTTATAGCATTTTACAATAGCTATTAAATAGTTTATTTACTGTAACTTTGCTATAATTTACAGTACTTTAGTGTATCTTCTAATATTACAATACTTTACTGTTGTTTATGTAATCTATCTTTCTTGTACCTTTACTATAATTTAAAGTACGTTTGTAAAAACTTATATATTTTTTCTTTATTCTTTAATATTTTACAATAGCATGTTTCTTTATTCTAACTTTACTATAATTCCCCATACTTTAGTATATTTTATCTTTATAGTATTTTACAATAACATGTTTCTTTACCGTAACTTTACTAAAATTTACTGTACTTTAGTCCATTTTATCTTTATAGTATTTTACAATAACATGTTTCTTTACCGTAACTTTACTAAAATTTACAGTACTTTAGTCCATTTTATCTTTATAGTATTGCACAGTAGCATGTTTCTTTACTGTAACTTTACTATAATTTACAGTACTTTAGTGCATCCTGCACCTTTATAGTACTTTCCTGTAGCATGTATTTAATGTAACTTTACTATAGTAACTTATAGTTACTCTAGTTGACCTATATCCTTACAGTAGTTTTTCTGTATTGTCACTCTTCACTGCAGCTTTAGTATAAAGTATTTTATGAAAGTACTTTACTATAGCATGTGTCTTTAGTGTAATTTACTTTTTTACACATTGACATTACCTTAGTATATCATACATCTTACTTGTCACATTAAAGTTACTAGATATTTTTATATACATATACAGTATGACTTGTTTATTTGTGCTTTAATGGTTAAAAATATGTTCGTATGTTTTACAACTCAGGAATTTGAGTTGTAACATTTGATATTAATGAATGTTAAAATGTGTGATGTTGATCATGATTGACATTGATATTAAGACCATGATGCCCTACTGTGATTCATGTTTCTGTTCAATTTTAGTATAGCAGCTCGGCTCAACATGCGATTAACAATCAACAATGGCAGGGGAGTGCAGCTCTTCCACACTGCTTTTCAGATTCATTTAATATTCATCTCACTGCTTAACAAGACAAGCTCAAGTCTGGGGTTGATAATTGTGCATGTGAAAAACAGCATGTTTGTATACTACGTAACTATTCCAAATAAGAACTTTTTTTACATTCGGTCGGCGACTGTAAATCCTGCGGTTGTCAGCTCTTTTTTGTTTTTGCCTGACATCGAGAAGCAAAGATTTGCCAGAAAAAAAATACTTTCTCTCGTTCAGGCTTCTTTTTTTTAGCTCTGAGGGTATACTTGGATAGCAGCAGGAGAATCGAGTGGTTTAAGAGAAAGAGCGTGATTGAGGGTGATGAATGAGAGCACGCTGGAGTCTTCAGTCCTTCAGGAACCTTTCAGCATGCAGCAGACATGCTTTATAAGTAGAAGAATACTGCGCTCACTTTTCCTACAGCTCCTTCGCTCTTTCGTGCCATGCCTTTAATACCTCGCCTCCTCTTAATATTTTCTGTCACATCCATTTTTCTTCACACCTCAGGGAGAGACCTTATTTCAGGGTGCAATGGCAGAATGCAGCTGGAAGCCTGGGATATCGAAACCTGCAGCTTTCTGATATGAAACCGTTTGAACCTGCAACCTTTGGGGCACTGGCACAGATTAAGGCCACTAAAGGAAAAGTGGTTGGGTTTCTTATATAATAATTATATGAATGTATTTACTATATAGAAAGATTTCATTTGCTAGCGAGATCACACTCTATTGTGTGTCCCGATGTGAGTTGAAAACTGCTAATAGGCTACAATTTATCAAAGGCCTTGCAGAGACTGCAAACTCGTGATAAACGGCTAAGGATGGAAATTAGATTTTATGACTGTTAAATATAAAACTTGATATGGACGGTAATTTTAGTAATCATGGGACTAACCAGTTACAAAATGTACCGATTCAGCAAGGAATGGAAATTGCTGTACATAATATTATAATTATACTTTAATTATACTACAATGTTGTTACTGTAATTATACTACAATGTTGTTATATTGAATTAAGTATAATTATACTTAATTCAATATAACAGCACAATTGCGCAATATTTAACCAATCAGCAATGAAACTGGTCATTGATGCTGTGCAAATTTTTTCTTTTAGAAATAAACTATCACCACTAATGACACCAAAATCATTTAAGGGTTGTTCCTTACAGTTCATGAATGACCAGTACAGAACACATAGAACTTTTCCACCGAACATGATGGCAAGGCTTAGGAACTAATTATAACCCTGTGCTCTCCAGAAAATAGGAGGCTCGCTAATGTTATATCATGGTGACAAAAAGACATAGGTAGTAACTTTATACATCTAAATACAGCCAGTGGGTGCCAATACTTTTTTACTAAAATGGAAAATACAAAGATGTAAACTTCCACAAAAAAACAGCACAGTGTCACTTTATTGCCAGTTGTGGCTACCTTGGAATACATTTCCCATCTATCTTTTCACCCTATGACTTTGATCACACCTGCCAGATTTCTCTTGATTAGTGGTTGTGTTGATTAGCAGCTAAGCTGCTGTTGTATGGAATCTGCTGTGCATACTGTATGTTTTCCCCTGCTCTTAGTTTTCCCAACCATGACCAGTGGTGGCCCATTTGGTTAAGGCTGTGGGTTACTGTGTTACTGATCGGAAGGTTGGTGGTTCAAGCCCCAGCACCCCTAGGCTTCCACTATTGAACTGGGATACTGTATGTAGGGGAAAAAAATAATTTCACTGTGCTATAAGATACATGTGACAAATAATTGCATCATTTATTATTATTATGGTGTTAACATTTATATTATAGATTTTTATTGCATTTACGTATTACTTTTAATAGGTATAAAAATACACACAGTCAAACTTCGACAATGACCATAAAGTTCCTCAGTCAGTCATCGTCTACACCGTTTTATCCAGTATAGAGGGGGGGCCTGGAGCCTATCCCAGGAGACTTGGGGCACAAGGCCTTTACACACCTGGAAAGGGTGCCGATCCATTGTAGTGCACACATACATATACATACACTCACACGGTCATTCACACACTATGGGAACGCCAGTTAGCCTAATCTGCATGTTTTTGGACTGTAGGAGGATTATGCGTCCTTTGGGTTGGTATAAATACAACAACACGAAGTGATGGTGTAAGAAATTGGCTCCAGTATTTATAATAAATTCTCTGAACATGACATAGAAGGGAGACATTACTATGTCCTTACCGGTTTCTTCTGCGTTCCTGACAAGTTGGACAAGTACCTACTGCATTGAGCCAATCTGTTGCAGACGTAGTGGGAACGTACTGTAGTTTAGTGTAATGGGGGATGAGGTACAATCAATGCATGCTTGATGGTAACACATCAATGACAAGAAAATATATAGGTCGGTACCTTTCATTAAGGAAAGTGTTTGTAAAAAAAAAAAAAAGTGAATAGAAGGTTGTTTAGGATTTGCCCCAACTCTAGAACATAGTAGAAGGAATGTTAATCAGATTAAACTGTGATGTTGCCTCATAATTCCATCAGAAAATGGACATTTGAAATGAGAAAAGAATTTTTGGCAGATAGTCAGTAGGGACATTTCAGCCGGAGACATCATCAAGAAGATTCTACAGCGATTACATTTGTGTAAGCGGTGATATATCGTAGTATTTGTAATGTTTGTAATGCTTTCAGCTCCACCCATAAATACTGGCTCAGCTCACATGATTTCTAAATCAGAAGGTTGAGACATAAATCAGGCTCTGTAATAATTTATTGCAAGACACAACACTTAATGGATTCCAATTAGCAAGGTGCCTTATGGATTTTTTTCCAGACATGAACAGCGTCCCTGATTAGACGGGTGTGCTGATTAAGTAGAAATTAGAGATGTTCTGTTGTGTATCTTGCACTGACTTGCAGCTGATGAAAGTGTATCCGTCCTGAATATTTTATCCCTTGTTTATAGGCACACATTTTTTTTTTTTAGAAACCCAGTCTAAAATTAGTATTGACTGAGGGATGTGTTGGGCTGAATATGCAATCATTTATAGTTCAGAATTATACAAGTGTAAAAAAAAAAAAGGTGTATACTGTAGATATTTAACAGATGTAGAAAAAAAAATTATTCGAGTATGAAAACAGGTTTTATGTCCAGTATTACATGCATTGTAAGCATATCAAGATATCCAAATCTCACCACATTTCTGCAGCTCTAAAGGACTTTCCTTTGTCATACAGTAGTTTATGCCTGATGGCTCATTTCAGCTTATTGTATGTAAAGAGAAAAGCTGCAGCAAAAAATGTCTGGTCGATTCTAGTAGTCGACCACCTGCATTGCACTGAGGAAGGAAAAAAATGGAAATCTAACCAAAATAAATTTTGGTGGGTCAGTTTTATTCTTCTAATTTAAAGGGCTTTCCAAGATTCGCAAGAGTTTTTCTGTTGTGTTGGTAACCAGCCTTAAGTCACATATAAATTCTTTTATTAAGGTATACTGGGGGAAGAAAAGGGTTTATAGGAGGGAGGAAGGAGAAAAAGTGGAGAAGGTATGCACATGCGGGTCTGTAGGCAGTGCCCAGCTGGAATGCTGGCATAAGGCTGGTGAGCGAGTCTTTTCTTTTTACTTAACTGAGTGTTTTTTGCTATAATATGGATTTGTACAATAGTTCTTTGTAGTAGCACTACTAGGGATATTGACCCTGTACCCACCCTTCCTCTGCACATGACTGATGGTGTAAAGAAATGTCACAAATTAACTTTTGACAAGGCACACTGTGAATTGAAAACCATTCCAGGTGACTAACTCGTGAATCCGCTGAGAGAATGCCATGAGTGTGCCAAGCTGCCATCAAAGCTTATTGTAGCTACTTTGCACAATTTAAAATATAAAACATATTCTAGGTTGTTTAACACTTTTTGTTTAATACATAATTCCATAGTTTCAGTCTTCAGTATTAATGTACAATGTTGAAAATACTAAAAATTGAGAAAAACCACAGAAGGAGAAGGTGTGTCCAAACTTTTGATGGGTAGTGTATATATCATTAGTAAAAGATCAAAAAGATAGGAATCCAACAACAATACATGAACAAATTAGCTGAAGGCTGCTATCAAAGCATCCCGGTCTTTAATAAAGCCTCAGCAGTGCCACTGGCTGATCACCTCCATGCTGCACTGATGCAGTAATTAGTGCTAAAGGAGACCTGACCAAGTATTTCTGTATTGTAAATTTTTTCTTTGGATTGATCTTTGGAAATATTCTAATATTTTTGGATACTGGATTTTTGATTTTCATGAGCTGTAAGCCGTAATCATGGAAATTAAATCAGGAAAGTCTTGGAATATTTCAATTTACATGTAATGAATCTAGAATATATGGTTTTGCTTTTTAAATTATGTTCTAATAAATAATAAACTTATAATGAACTGTACATACTGTAGAGTGGTGCTGTGATTAACAGACTAATTTGCATTTTCAAATACTGTACGAAATAAAAAAGCATTTGGATAATAATTCAGTTCTAGATTAAAAAAAAAATAATAATAATAATAAAAAAACAAGAAATTAGTTTTAATAATAATAATAATCAGAAATTAGTTTTAAATGGAAATATTTTTGGAATGAAAATCAAATCGGTAAAATTTTCATTATTTATTCATTTAAATGTTTTAATATTGTTTGAGCAATATATTTTTTTATTAATATGTATTAATTTATTAGCTTTATTAGTTATTAGTGTATAATTCTATTGCAGGGCTAATAAAAGCAGTTCATGGTGATGAACCCAGACTTTTGTACTGTACTATATTTACATTTTGCTTTTACAGCTGGTCAATTTCCAGTATTGACTTTTTGTTTTGTCAGATAAGCAGGACCACGTTTATACATATATACACCCATTTTACCTCTGTAGTTGTACGTGATGTCCTAAAAAGCTCACATGTCTCTGTAATAAACTTGATCTTTGTGTACCCTGCTTCCTTTTGCTATCTCCTTGGTTGCTAACGGTTTCCTTTTGCAAATGGTATGTATCTGATTCAGTGTCACTCAGTGCAGCTAGTGACCCGTTACATGCCGACATTCTTCTCTCTCCTCTAACAAGGCTTGTGGCGGTTTTGTTGATTTACCAGGCAAATAGATGTATTGTAATGTTTGCAATAGGTGATATCTTTCAGAGCAAGTGCTCCGTTCTCATAAACAGAGAGACAGCACTCACTGGATTGACCAACACACAGTACAATTGGAAAGTCCAAGAAGCTCGGATGGTAGATTTACGCCAAGTCAGGAATGGTCTCTTAGAGCCATTTCTAAACAACTCCAGATTCCAGGATCAGTTTAAACAATTGTATGCAAGTACAAGAAACTGAGAACTGAAGCCACTATTCCATGGTTTAGAAGAAGACCCAAATTGTCACCCTCAGCCGAAAGGAAATTGATTCTGATAGTCAGGAACAACCCAGGAACCACCAAGACACAGGTCTGTCGAAGCTGCTTGAACACCGGTGCCACTGTATATGAGTCAAGTAGGAAAGAAAGATCTCCCAAATCAAAACCTTCAAGCTCAAATAAGTTTACCACATGGACAAAGAAACTCCTTCTGGAGGAAAGTTTTAACCAGAGGTACATTTTGGAGGTTTGAAGGTGATGCATTCAACCCCAAGAACACAGAGGAACTGATTCATTGCACAAACAACTTTTGGAGCCTCAACCCTGTGATGAAATTTGTGCCAGGAAGCAACAACAATCAAATATCCAACCAGTACTCGGCCAGAAGCTTGTTGATGACCAAAAGCATTTGCTGAAGGTGAGAGACATGTAACCAAAATATGAGTTGTCCTATGTGGGGCGGGGGGTGGCTCAGGTGGTTGTAGCTCTGGATTACTAATTGGAGAAGTCTGGGGTTCAAGCTGAGTCACCACTGTTGGGATCAATAAAGTAATCCGCCTCGTTCTTATTCAGCACCCACTGTTGCTCATCACATTTACCTTCTTGGTCAGTGCTGGTGGTGTGTTGGCCATGTGGGTTTAATAAATTATCCCCAGTGCATACAGAATTTAATGGATATTGCACGGCCTGGCATATATAGCTGGTGTACAGTATGAGTGTATCAGGTGCAGCAACATGTAGCGCAAGCATTTTTATGGTACTTCTCGAGTCACCATGACCTCACTAGGTCATATTTGTCACCCTGATCCTCAATGTTTTATGGCGTTATAATTCTAAGCGTCCATGTCTCTGCTTTTTGTCTGTAACAGACTAAAGAAGAAATCCCAGTCGGTGGACGTCGCCTCTCAGGGCTTCTCCAGTTTCATCCCGAGTCTGTCCATAAACAGATCCTCATCACCTGTTGCCAAAACGACAACAATCGAGGTGCAAGAAAACAACACGACCAATTCCCAGAGGCGCGCTCCGCGATGTAGCGAGCTAAAGAGAGGCTACACCATAGGTAAGCACGCACTCATATCTTTCCACTGGGTGTTTTGCATGTGGGTTCGTCACGAGGTCCCCTGAGGTGGTGTGTACGTGCATGGTAAGTGTGCATGTGTGTTTGTGTGTGTGTGTGTGTGTGTGTGTGTGTCTATCCAGGTCATTCTGACTGGTTGTGATGCCTGAATGATCTAAAATGGAGTTACTTGAATAAATTTCCTCTCAGTCCTCTCTTTCTGCTTCTGTGCTTTGATACACAGTCATTTTAGCACTTCATACGCCTCCTTATCACATGCGAAATATCCCTTTCAATAGCCTTAAAAACCAACAGTGAATGCAGACTAATTCAGCAATTTCGCATGTTCCTGTTTATATGTTGCTAAATCATCCATCCAGGCTTTATTTACGGTGTCCAACATTAACACGTCTGTAGGGTAATAATGGAAGCATTGAAGTATCAGTTAGATTTAGCAGCCTGTGTCTGATAACAGCCTGAAATGATTCAACTAATCTCCAGCTCACTACAGCATGTAGCTGTCCAACAACTTCATCAAAGCACAACATCCACAAAGCTATCTTTGAGCAGATTAACTGTTTTTTTTTTTGTTTGTTTTTTTGCCAGTGCATTTGTCTTAGAAAATTAATTGCTCTTGATATCTTTGTTTGCCAGATGAATAATTAAAGGTTTATCACTTAAAGGGATAGTTTTTTTTTCAAGTCTCTCCTAAATCAAAATTGATATACTGTGCATATACTGTACACTACCGTTCAAAAGTTTGGGGTCACTTGCAAGTTTCTTTGTTTTTGTTTAGTGATTTATTTTCTACATTCTACAACAATACTGGGGATTTCAAAACTATAAAATAA
>JAQMYJ010000019.1:6174870-6196552 GCA_030014305.1 Clarias laeviceps | reverse complement strand
ATGTAGAAAGAAATAAAAATCAGGAACCATCATGGAGTTAGAAAGTGACCCCAAACTTTTGAACGGTAGTGTAAATATCCATGAAGTTTGTCACATGGAACACAAGTACAATGTAAGAAATCAGAGCCAAATTTCACAACCCTCGCTCCATGCAATAATGCATTCCATAGTTAGCCTGAGATTAAGATAAACTAAATGGAGTTGGTATCTTTCAAAGTTACAGTGGATTTAGTACAAATTTCTACCCCTTTCTTTCTTTCACAGGAACGAGTTATATGGTTAGCTCCGATTAGTTACATTATATAATGGTTTTATTGGAGGAGGGAGTTTTTTGGATTCTGTAAAGCTGCTTTTGTGACAAAGCGCTATACCAGTATAATTAAATTGAACAGAATTTAATATGCTACTGTACCACAGATGTATACAGAATTGGACAGTGCATGAAGGATGTTATGTAGTGCAAACCTGTATATGATCAACTACTTGTACAGCCCACATACCTCAAAAAATCCTGTATTTCACAGAACCCATAACATAGTCATCTGCAACTGCTCATAGCTTAACTTTGTTGATTGTGATACTCAGTCATTTACTCATTCTGTATACCGATTATCCTGACACGGTCATGGTGGACTGGTCCTATCTCAGGCAGGGTTCACCATGAACAGGGTGCCAATCCATTGTAGGGCACACAAGCACCCAAACAGAAACTCACACACCCGCTCGCTCAACACCGGGCAGTTTGGAAGACCAGTTAGTCTAAACCATGCAGTGTTTACATGCTTACGTCCTACAGTACCTCACATTTATAGAAAATCCTTTCTGTGTTTTTTGTGCCTGTACTGTATTTTGGCTAAAGTGCTCAAATCACAATTCTTTATGTGAATGTTAGAACTGTCTGACTCAATAAAGCTTAAAACACAGAACTTGATGAAGTTCCTTTGTCCAAGTCGATTTTACATCTCGAATTCTGAATAACGGATAATTCTGTCTTAACTCTTTTGCCGCACTCAAGTATAAAGATAATTTTAAGACCTGTACATTTTTTTTTCAGCCATGCAGCCCATAATGTGGGAGATTGGAAAGATATTTCAATCAGGCTGCGCTGCTTATCTTCTACTTTTCAGCTTTTAATTCACAAGTTAATTGCCTGCTGACCGTAAGGAATGTGGTTGGACATCTTAAAGGACGTACGTGAGAGGAAGCTAACCGAGGATTTTGTAACAGACAGAACATATGGTTGCAAATATTATTTGCATGGCTTCGGTGCTCCCTCATTAACTATCCCCTTGTTCTAGTAGCATTTCAGTGCATGGGGTGATATTAATTGCATAATCAAACATAATGATGCACTCATGTCGTTTTTTTTTTTTTTTTTTGTGATAAAATTCAGTTCCAAGCCGTGCAGTGTGACATTGCAGCTCACGTTCCAAACCTCCTGTTTTTGAAAGATTGCACGCCAGCACTGCCAATCATGTCGCGTTTTGGCCTGCTAGCGCTCTCGGTCTAATCAGAGGAGAGTGCTAATGCAGGCGGCGGCACGCTGTGCCCCCCTCCTGGCTTTGTGACAGCGGCGCCATTAAAGACGCATAACTGATCCATCAGCTGCATTTTAACGAGCGGCCCTGATGCGCACCGTCAAATTAGACCAGCACTCGCGCGCTCTCTGAAAACGGCACCGCGGATGGTTTTAATGCAGTCAAATAACAGGGTTTTTTGTTTTTAATAAAGACAGTGTTCAGATGAGGCTTATGAATAAGTAAGTGGCAGGAAGTGATTGCTTTGTGTAGGCAGATTAAGCCTGCACTGTGTACTGTAACACTGTTTTAGTTTAGTTTAACAGGTAAAAGGAACAGCATTGTTCAATGTACATTTGCAAGAAAAAGTTAGAATTAACTGGGGTTTTTTTGCATTAATTTGTGATCTGATTCATTAAACATTCACAATGATGGAGGAAGAATTAGGTCAACCCTTGGAGTGGAATAGCTCTGAAGCAACTCTGGAATTTTTGACCATTCCTATTACCAGAACTGCTTCAGCTCCGACACATCTGGAGGATGTCTGATATGAACGGCTCTCTTGAGGTCATTCCACAGCATCTCTACGGTGTTACGCTCTGGGCTCTGACTGGGCCGATCCAAAAGGCATTTTATTTTCCGGTAAGCCATCCTTTGGTAGATTTACTCCAGTGTTCAGAGTTGTTGTCGTGCTGCATCACCCAACTTTAGCTAGGGGACAGCCGTCCTGACACTGGCCTGTAGGATATTTTGGTAAACTTGGTAATTTTTATTTTCCCCTTATAATACTGTACAATAGGAAGAGGTACAGGCCATGAGGCAGAGAACCAAGCCCAAACCATGATGTTCCCATCACCATGCTTCAATGTTGTTTTGATGCTGTTAAGCTGTGCCCTTTTTTGCACTTTTGTTTCATTAGTCCATAAAACATTTTCCCAGTAGCATTGAGTGCTCTTTGGCAAACTTCAGGCAATTGTCTTCTTTGGGATTAGCGGCTTCCTACTGTATGTGGTGTTCTACCATGAACACCCTACCTGTTCAATGACTTGTATGGTAGACCCATGAACAGAGATGTTTGCCAGTTCCAGTGATGTCTTGGACATGTTACTCGTGGGTTCAAATTTTACCTCATTGAGGATTCTGCGTTGTGCCTTTGGAGTCATCTTGGCTGGGTTCCCACTTTTAGAAAGAGTACTAAGCTGTCTCCATTTATAGACAGTTTATCTGTTGACTGATGGATGCCTAAACACATTGTGATTCTTTGGTATCCCTTTCCAGCCTTTTGCAGATCAGCTACTCTTGTTCGTACGTCTTCACCTTTCTGCCAGGCGCGGTTCACATCAGCAAAAGCTATTTAAGAACTTTTCGATCACCCCTTTTATTGATTGAAATTTTGGATCATCTTCTATTAATCCGAGTTGCTCTTTTTAATGGGTGTGTTCATTAAGACACAGGAAATTATACCTTATTACGCCTACAAAATGTTACAACATCCCAGTAAAGCCAGCTCGGCATTTTTCCCAATTTCTTTTACCGACACACTCAGCAGGAGCTTATGTAACAACGCATCATATATAAAATGTGGCAGTCAGAGAATGGAGGTGTGAAGGTGAGAAAAGCTTGAGGTGCTGCGTGATATCCAGAGCACAACAGCCTGCTGTACTTGGAAAAGCCCCCATTGTAAGTGTTTAAGGCTGACACAAAGACAAAAGCATCCTTAATGCAAAGAAACGGTCATGGAAAACCGGCATTTTTATGATTATTTAATAAACGCCCATAGCTTATGACCATAGTTTAAATGAAGTCCATCGTTAAATGAAGTGAAGTTGCAAATGCATATTCTTCAGGGATATACACTGACTGTGTACTTTATTAGGAACACCTGTACACCTGCTCATCCATTTATTTATCTAATCAGCCAATCATGCGGCAGCAGCGCAATGCATAAAAACATGCAGCTAGAGGTCAAGAGCTTCGAGTAATGTTTATATCGAACATCAGAACAGGCGAAAGTGTGATCTGAGTGACTTTGAACGTGGCATGCTTGCTGATGCCAGGGGTTAGTTTGAGTATTTCAGGAGCTGCTGTGTAAAATATGGAGTGAAAGGTCTTAATCGCAATATGGACCTCTCCAATGAGGACCGCAAAATGCTGCAATTAATTACAGGTAACAAGTCTCATAAAGCAGTTTAAATCGTAATGTGATTTTTATTTTTATTAATATGTTTTTAAATAAATCGTGCAACCCTACAAAATAATAAATTTTACTGTAAATTAGGTTTGGCAATGGGATTATGTATGGTTTTATAATATGATGTAAACTTTCCCCATGCCTCTGTGCCCATAAAACAACGCAGCTCATTGCACTTCCTGATTCCTTAAGTGGTAACACTTCCTATAGTCCGTGCTCAGACCGATATACATACTGTACAGTACAAACAGCTTGCGTCTACTGGAACCCATTTTGTTTAACCGGACAATGCAAATCTATTTCCTGTCGTCTGTCTTCCTCTGTGTCTGGTTCTTTTGATGTAAGTGACACAGGGCACCTGGCCAAAAGCTTAAATATGCTTTTTTTTATTATTCTAATAATAAACAGAGATCATCAGACATCATGCGTGCCCTTTGCCCTTCTCTTCCAGTTGTTCAGGCTCAGCCAGTAAGTGTATTGAAGTGCGGCGGACACAAAAAGCATTAATTTTTTGTGGTCATTTATTTTAAAAGTTTAAACAATTTGAACACTCTTCTTTAAACCTAACAGAATAATAATTGTGAATGAATCATTTCGGACTAAAGCCTAACTCGATCACATAATACATGCGTAGTGCTCTTTAATAGTTCCGTCTATGTGCCGCCCAGCACATCGGGCAACAAATACACATCCGCCGTTTCTCTGGCAGTTATTTACAGGGTCGGAGTGCCAGTTCGGCGCCCGATTGAATCTGAGCACTTTGGGGGGGTGAAGGACCTTGCTTTAGGGTCCAACAGTGGTGACCCAGCGGTGTTTGGGCCTCAAACAGGGGACCTCCTGGTCAGCAGTCCAACACCTTACGCACGGCTCCCAGTTCTCCTTTAAATCATAAAGTCTACATTCTTTTGGCTGCTCCCATCAAGGGGTCGCCACAGCGGACTATCACAACTTTGCGGCACAACTTTGGCACAGGTTTTATCCCGGATGCCCTTACTGACGTAACCCTCCCATTTTTATCCGGGCTTGAAACTGGCACTGCATGCGGTGACTGGGTGGTATGGAGTGTGGCAACCACCGACAGCGGAGCTTGAACCCGGATCTTCAGATCCCCAAACTAACAATCTAGATGCTTGAAACAAATCCACAGAGGATGCTTATGGTTCAGACCAACAGACAGAATGCCTGATTTCAAGACTTCACTGGGATTCAAAACCCATATTAATCTTATTGGGGTTATGGATTTGGCTACATAGGCCTGAAGTTGGTTTTTGGTGCTGCATGGCTGTCTCGCTTTGGAGGTAATCTTTAAACCTTTTGAGTATTTTTGGGATACAAATGTTTTTTTAGCTCTTCCCATAACAACTATGTCTCAGTGACATAGACATGTTGTCGGTAACCACCCACGAGTCGCACACGGAGACGAACCACCGTGGGCGGTGCTAATGCGATGTGCAATTATTCATTAAGAAAATACACCTACGGACATTTTCACAAGGAGGCAGCTTCTGAAAAGTGCTTGGCAAAGCTGCTGGAGGAAGTTCTTAATATTCTGTTCACACCGAATATTTAGATTGCTCAGCATTTAGATTGATTAGCGACAAGTAGCATTCAGAAGCGCAAACATGTCATATGAACCAATGTCTTGCAGAACACAAGCACCCAAGAGCATTTTCAGGCATGTATTTGTACATTGTTTGTTCATTTTTATTGTTTGCACAGACATGCTCTTGCATCCCACTGCAGAGTATCAGTTATAGAAGATGTGAAAGATCAGGAGACGTAGTCTCTTCATGATGTCATTTTCATCATGCATTATGCCTATACGGTACAATCACATAAAACATTAAATGCATTAGACCCAAAGAGAATTTCACTTCTATACTCAGTGTCAGTGTCACAAAATTTGGATTTTGACATCCATGTCCTGTTTATTGAAGATTATTGTCATACTGTATACTAGTGATGGGTCATGCATGAATGATTCCTTCTTTTTGAACGAGTCTTTAACGTGACTCAGAAGAACGAGTAGTCTCGGAGAGTGATTAGTTCGTTTTCTACTGGTCACACATGCACAAAGCATCACAAAACGTCCGTATGTTATGCACAGGAAGAAGAAATAAGTAATTACCTTTGAGTCTTTGGTCCGAATTCTTTTGTCACATGACTCTCATAGACACTATGCAGTGCAGTACACAGGAAACAGAACTGAGCGATTCTTCTGATTGAGTCTTCTAGCCTGAGTCGTTCGTTCTTTTGTCACGTGACTCCCATAGACGCTATGCCATGCAGTACACAGGAAACAGAATTAAATAGGTGCCTTTGAGTCTTTTGGTCCGAAACGTTCGTTCTTTTGTCACGTGACTCCCATAGACACTATGTAGTTCAGTAGATTCAAAAGAACGAATGACTCGGACCAGAAGATATGAGAGGTGAGCTGCTCATTCTGTATAATATGGCATAATATGTCCTTAGTTGCATTGTAATATTTTTATTATTGGAACTATAGCCAAAATTGTTGGGGGTCTGTTGTTGTTGAAAATGTAACATTTTATTATATTATATTTTTATTTAATTTTATTTTCCAGCAATAAAATAAATCCATCAACACGGTTCCTTCTTCTTGGCAATATGTCATTATGTGACCCAGGATTGAGTGGTCATGACAGGAGGTTCACACCCCGATCTGAGGGGACTGCCTGGTGGAAGAGATACATTATAGGAATGTATAGCAGTGAGTCATTCAACAATACCTTGGCAAATTATAAAGTGGCATTGTAGTTCCTAAATATCATCTTACTGGCACTCGCTTGAGGTCACACTGGAGGTTTAGCAGGATTGGGTTACAAGGACACATTCCAATGGTGCACATAAAGTAAGCCGTAAATTGAGTTTAAGTCATATATATGAAAACGTTCTGCTTCATTATTGCCCTTGTCTTGATTTTTTTCCAAGCCCCTGGTTTCAAAGAGGCAGCAAATTAATGAACTGTTGTATAGCAGGCATTTTTACAACAGCAGTGGCTCACACACCTTGGCCCTGCCATCTCCTTCCTTCAAATATTGCTCCCATGTTACCTATTCGCGTGATTTGTTCGGAGTGGCTGTTACTGATGAGACAAGGAACTGTAAATGCCATGGTGGAGCTGGTTAAATGTGTGTGAAAGGTTTTTTTCTGTGGCGAGAGGCCAGACTGATGCACAGAGACAGCACTGCGTTCCGGTTGGCTACTTATTTTAAACCAGGCTGGCATTTCCTCTGGCAGTGCAATGCACATACACGACTGGAGAGACACCAAGAAACTGTTAAAAAAAAAAAAAGACTTCTAGAGCTGTCATGTTCAAAGTACACTATATGGTGAAAGTTATGAAGAAACTTTATCATCATTACTAGATTGAACCTCATTTGAACTTGAACAGAATCATGGGCGTAAAAATATTGCATTGGTCCCCTCTTGTAAATATAACAGCTACAACTTTTCTGGAAGGTCTTCCCACTAGGTTTTTTTTGTACAAGGCTTTTTTCATTCATCCAGCAACATCATCATTAGTGAGTGTTGGCTATGGAAGGTTGGGATGCAGTTGGCATTCCAGTTCATCTCCGGTGAGTTCAGTGGGGTTAAGGTCATGGCTCTGTGCAGAAAACTAGCCTTGACAAACCATTTTTCTTTATGGCTTGTCATGCTGAAAAGGGTTTAAGTGCATACCTACGTACATTACAAAGACATTCTCTTTTGGTGAAGACCCACTTTTGCCCATAAACCTGGATGTATTGGATGCATAGTTAGATGCATTTCTAATGCGTATGGTGTACGCTTTAGCCAGCTGGCTTGCTACTGGTGAATTTTGCATGATATAGTTTTAATCTTGGAGAACAAACCCAGACTGGGGGACTGAATAAGTGGGTCAGTGATTCCCAAACGCAGCACTGTGGAATTGCAATAAAATATAAAACGGACAATGTTAGCAAAGGAAACTGACTAGCTCTAAAACTCTTCTTATGGAAAAGGGGTCATTTTGCTCACATCACAATTAATCACAATTTTAAAATACTCAGATTTACTTGTATTATAAATGGGCAGTGTTAGAATAAAGAAATGCATGACAAAATCGGTTAGAGGAAACAGATTATGCAGTTTTATAATAACTCAAACATTAACATTTAACAAATGTTAAACTTAAATCTCTCGAATGTGGGTGTGGCTACTCACCGACGACCAAGCTTGAACCTGGATCCTCAAATCCAAAAATCAACAGCTTAGAGCCTTAGCCACCTGACCCACCACTCCCACATCTCACATTTAATGTATTCTTGTAAAAATAGTTCCCCTTGAAGGTAGCTTGAGCACACAACTTTGGTTTTATCCAAACTTTCATCTAGAAGCTTTTTATAATGAAACTTGCCATTCAGCACTTCCATTGATGTTTCCTCAGTCATCTTATTATCTGCATTAAACACGCCATTATCGCGCAACACTGCAATTATGGGAAGCCATTAGGGTCAAAATTGGTCATATGATTGATTTGCGCTAAAAATAGTAGCGCATTAAAATTTCTAGATTAAAGAGTTAATATTGACAGCTCTAATAATAACACATATTACTGTAGTTTGTTAATAAGTAATATTTTAGTACATGAGCAGTGTCTACTCTGTTTAGGCGTCCTATTTAAAGTGCAGAATGGTTTGGGATACAACTCTGAACTCTAATCGAAGATGTTTAAATTGATGTGAACTGCACAGTTTATTGTAACTCTGCTGTGTCATGATCCAAATGAATAGAAACATCAGCAGTTATACAGAATAGCAGTGTGAGGTTATCCTAGTGTGGGAATGAATCGATATGCTGGCAGAAAGGCGCCACTGAATCTCCTTACTCTGACACTTAGGTCCCTGCGATCAATCGCTGACTCATACATGGAGCTCCAGAGAGGAGCAAAACCGGATTACTGTGGTACTGGCATTTATAATGGACCATATAGGCTAGTGAAGTTTTTCTTCATTTGTGTAGTGAACACACCAAAAGCCGCCACTTTGCAGCAGTATTAGCGAGTATCTGAAAGGAGACGTTATCGATCATGCAGGTGCAGAGCAGCTGAACCTGAAGAGGCGTAATGTATAATCCTCAGTTTTTGTTGCATTAGAATAAAGATTGTTTTAATTCGACCAAGGTTTGCTCATTATTAATAAACAAGCAAATTAATAAAACAACGTAATTTATCTTGCGTTTAAATGAGTTAAACTGTATATACAAGCATCTGCTTTAAATAAGTACACATACAGACATGTTATTAATAATATCACCCAAGAGGGATTGCTGTTGTGCCGAATATCATCATTGCTTGCATAATCTATCACATCTATGCTGATATTCAGTACAACAGCACAACCTCGAGTGTGATATTGCTTTCATATAACAGTTCTAAAAAAGCCAGATATGATCAACTGATTATGATTTCCTTTTTGTTTTAATCCCATTTTACTGCTCATCACATTTAAAATGATGTTTATGGTGTTATTATTAAGGTTTAAATCTTTCAACCAGATTTTTGATTTATCCAGGACTTTTGTCAGAACATTTATGGACCCTAAGCACCAGCTTACCCAGGCGCCTCCACCCACACTAGTCATGTTGTTAGACTACCTTGGATGAGTCAACAGGATGCTAGTCCCTCGAGTTCGCAGTTTTAAATTAAGGAAGCAGATCAAATGATGAATACATTCCAAATAATTAGCATAATTTTCTTACAGTGCTTTGGGTCTGTTTTTTTTTATCTTCTCCTTTTTAAGTGTTTAACACCCCAGGTATATACGAATGTCTATGGCCTTCTTACGTCTTTGTGATGTTCTGCCTTCAGTTACCTACTTTGTCAATTATAATTTGTGTAATTTTTTCACACCCCACCACAAGGGGGCACCATGCAACTTCCTAAACTTAGTTAAGTATGCTCTTTTTTTTTTCCATCCTAAGCACCCGACCAAAGTGTATGAGTGCATAGAGGCGGGACTACCTTGAGTGTCAGTTAATATTTAGTTAAGTTAATAGTAAGTTAGAAACACCTCAATACTAGCATGCTGCAACATTAACACAAAGCTAATAAAGGTTGCCAGTCTACAGCAGTTTTCCACTAGTTTTGCGGTAATCCCCCAGGATTTTCCTGTTTTCCAATCTATTCGTTCTGTCCTTGCTTCTCCAGCTGTGTGTGTCCTGCTCTGGGCCTGCGTGCCACTGCCAGAGGAGATGCCACTAGGGGTTAAGATAAGAAAGCAACCTGAGCACAATGCTGTCTCTGTGCATCAATCTGCCCTATCTCCGCAGAAAACCTTTCACACACACCTGTCCGGCTTCAACGCTGTATTTACGGCTCCCTGTCTCATCGGTGAGACTCAGGCTATAACAGCGGTGACATCGCGCTCCATGCACACTCACACTGTGCCGTATGTGCCAAGATACACAGAAATGTCTGACAGGATAATGGTATGTAAAAGGATAAAACATCAAGATAACCAGAGAGAAAATTTGTGTGTGTGTTTGTGTGTACATGGCATTTAAATTGGTGATTCTTTTATGTGGTCTGATCCATTTATTTGGTAATACATTATCCCATTTGGGACTGTTTACCCCTGTCTCTGCAAGCTATTGCAACATTTTGATGATGTTATGTATGTAATCAGCTCTATTTCAGTTTCTATATGCAGTTTGTATGAATAGAACAATGAATAGCACATTAAATCAATGATTTAAATAAAGTGGTTCTGTAGAAAGAACTGTTGAGTTATTATTCTTTCAGACATAATCATAAGTAAATTAAAACGATAGAGCGCAAGTTTATTGATCTGTAATTGTTTTCTTAAATGTGCAACTGGGATACAGTTGAAGCTTTGTAAGTCTAATGTTCATGTTATGGCTAGGAATACTTGTTTACGTCTAGGTTAGATTGTGATCAGACAAAACCATCTTACTGTTGTAGGGGTGAAAAACTCACTAGCCTGGCCATCCTGGACTAGCAGATTTTATGTATAAGCTATTTTTATACCTATTTGACTGACACTTTCAACAACAATAAAGTGAAACAAAGTGGCTTAGTGGTTAGCGCTGTCACCTTGCATCCCCAGTTTCCAGCTTCGATTCCCGCGTCAGGTCTGTGTGCATGGAGTTTGCATGTTCTCCCCATGCTTGGTGGGTTTCCTCCACGTACTCCGGGTTCCTCCCACAGTCCAAAGGCCGTCACATTAGGCTAATTGGTGTTCCCAGATTGCCCGCAGTGTGTGAATGCTGACCGGAGGCCATACTGTACAACTGGGAATAATAACAATGGTCACCATTGGCCTCCACAGTCCCTAGTTAGAAGATTCCTAGATGGATGAACATAATTTGTCGTGCTTGTCTATCAAAGAAATACTGGAAACCCAAAAATATTCATTTTAAAAATAATAATACAAAATAAAGCAAATTAACCTGCACTTTACCTTTGAAAAGACCTGTGGCTGATATAAGAAGAGAGAGAAGAGGAGAAGGAGGGGGGCTACTGTGTAGGATGGACGACTTTCACACACACACACACGTGCACACACACGCACACACACACACACACACACACACACACACACACACACACTAATGGAAACACTGCTCTGTCAGGAAACATCTTTGACAAGAACCTCTCTAATGACACAAATATATATAACCGGGCGAATGCGTTTTTTTTAACAGTAGTCTCATGGGCAGTTTTATGGGATTGTGTGTGCGCCTTCATTCAGCATTCGAACACCCTCCTGTGCAGCAGAGATTTGTGGTTTAGTCCATGGGGAGAGTGCAAACAGTTTACATTCCTGACTTTGACTCTGCGGCCCCACTCCGATTTACTGCTGTCTTATCCTGTGGGGGGATCCGTAGCACTGGATTTATCGTCTGGGATGTACAGTATAATTAATGCAGAAGGTTTGTTCTGATCCACACACACACATGCACACATACAGTAGTTTAGAGCCTCCTCCAACATATACATTCTATAATAAATGCCGGAGCCACAGTAATCTTGGTGTTGCTCCTCTCGTCCGTACCATGTGTGAGGCAGCGATTGATTGCGGGAATCGGAAGTGTAAGAGTAAGCAGTTTCAGAGGCGCCTTTCTGCCGGCATATCGATTCATTCCCACACTGGAGGAACCCTTGCACTACTGTTCTCTATAACTGGTGATGTTTCTCTTCATTTGGATCGTGACATTATGGAAATAAGAAACTGCATGTGTATCAAAACTAAATGAAAATCTGGTGCAGAACTGCCTGGGTTTCATTTTCTTCCGCCTGCTTTTCAAGCCTTTCTGACCATCCGTTCATGCATATTCACAGCAAGTGGGGTTATTTACTGTGAAGTTCGTGTGAAATTATCATCACATGTCAGGTGGACTAACTAAACGAACTGTTCATTTATTCTGGGGTGGGGGGGGGGGGGAGTTCATTAGTCAGAGAGAACATTTAGAACAGGGAAATCATGGTGTCAAACAGGAACATCAGATATTTCCATTTGAATTAAATATTTCAGCAATAAAACACGACAAGGCGTTCAGTAAAAGACAAGCTTACAGGGATAGGATTGTGTCATGCATCACATAATGAAGCAATGTTACTGCTGTTGCTCTGAAGTTCATTATTTTCCTGTAATCAATCATCCTGAAGTACAATCATATTTTGTGGTTAATTAAAAAATGGCATGTCATGCTTTATTTTTTGTTTCAGTAGTTACATTTAGGTTGCATGATGGCTTAGTGGTTAGCACTGTTGCCGCTAACCTCCAGGGTCAGGCGTTTGAATGTTGCATCCAGTGGGTGTGTGTGTGGAGTTTTGCCTTTGTGCGTTTCTTCTGGGTATTCTGATTTCCAAAGACATGTGGTGTAGGCTGATTGCCATTTCCAAACCACCCAAAGTATGTGATTGTGTGACTAAGTGTGTGTTCATGCCCTGCGTTGGGTTGCCACTATGGCTCAAGCCATACTGTATGGCACCCTGGAATATGTTCTAGACTCCATGAGACTCTACGGAGGTTGAGTGATATAGATAAGATTATTGCAGATTACATTTAATGCTGCCAGCAAAACAAGCTAGGGTATCAATGAAAATTTGGGATTCGTTTGGGATTTTTTTCTATCTCCAAGTTCCTGATTTTTATTTCTTTCTACACTGTAAAGCAATACTGAAGGCAGCCAAATATGCAATAATTTACAGATATATCTCAGTATACAGTAACACCTCTAATCTGAGGTGCTGGTTGTTAATTGGTGATTTCTGAGACTGGTGACTCTAAATGAACTTCTCCTCTGCAGCAGAGGTACGTTTTGGTCTTGCTTTCCTGGGAAGGTCTTCATTAGAGCCAGATTCATTATGGTGCTTGATGGGTTTTGCAAATGCTCTAGGTAATACTCTTCTTGCAAGAACGGTTCCAGGTACCTAATTCCATATGTGTCATTTCATAGTTTTGAAATCCTCGGTATTGCTGTAGAATGTAAAAAATAATTCACTCAAAAGAAATTTGCAAGTGATCCCAAACTTTTGAGCAGTGGTGTATCCTCCATGGACTGTTTCTCCCTTGAAAAGGCTCATAGATGGAGAGCAGGGAATTGAGAATGAAGGGTTTAGATGAGATGGTCACACATTTCCCCTTGTGACTCTGGCAGGCGGCCGTTACGTTTGGCCTCCCTGGTGGACGGTTGAAGTGTTCTTGGTCCTCCTGGGGATGGGTGAAGTGACAGCATGGGAAATAGGAGACGGGTCGTGTCTGAGGCCTCCACCGCTTTAAAAAGTAGAGTTTTCCACTTTGGTATAAATGGCTTTTTTCATCTATCTCTCAAATCATCTATCCTCTCTGTCCAAAATGTGCACATTGTTGTACTCAACTGTGTTCTGCAGATACCATGCTGATTTAGGTCCTGGAATGCTGTTCACCCTGTGCTGAGCTATGCTCTTGTGTCAAGGCTGTTTGGTTTCTCCAATAGAAACCGAACAGCCTTGACACAAGAGGATGGCTCAGCATAGTTGGAACAACACTTCAGGAGGGGTAACACAAGTCATCAGAAGCCAGACAGTAGTGGAAACCCCTTTCATAAACAAAGGTTTAGGCCTCACACAGGAATTTCCTCCCATTTTTCATGCTGCCTTTTCATCCATCCCCAGGACAATGAAAAACACTTTACACATCTAACAGGGAGGCCAAAACTAACAACCCTGTTTTCGGGGTCACAAGGGATCATCTTACATCTTACGACCATCACATCTTAACCCCACGCTCTCAGCTTGTTTATTTTCCATCAGTGGGCTTTTTCAGGTGAGAAACAGCCCATGGTGGATATATTTGTTGTCTCTAACCAACCTTTCTGAGACTTAAAGGCAGTACAGTATGTGTGAGCATTGCATCTTTCTAAAGGTAATAGACCAAAAAACGCCACTTTTCATAATACTGAAAGACTATAGAATTCCCAAAATACTTTCCCATGGTGGAAAACATTCTACAGTGATTCTGTATTAATCCCTTTCATGAAACCATGTGGTTCATTACTTTTTCATGCACATGGTTACAGTAACATTGGCGATATAAGACGATCTCTGAATTGGGTTCCAGTTTTGCTGCTATGCCGATGTTCTTTTGCATCAATAAGACTCAGAGTAACATGGAAGCCATCCACAATTGGTGGGATGTTTTGTAAACTGTTTTGTAAATCATCCAAGACTGAAGGAACGAGAATGAATGGACACTGCATCCATCAGCTTTCTAATTTAGTAAGGCCTGGTCAGCATGATCTTATCATTTCTAGCCCTAAGTCCATGCTAGATTAATCTCTTTCAGTCCACAATCCAGGGACAGTTATATTTCTCTGGCTTTTCACTCCAGAATCCAGTGAGCTGAATGAAAAGTTGATGACAATAAAGATGTAAGATCACCAAGATGCATCATGGATGGATCACATATGCAACCCCATGGTTTCTGTGCTTTTTATTTGAGATCTGAGAATGGTGCATGGATCAAGAGATGGTAAGAGAACATCGCATGTCCATCTCTGAACGCATTAAGCTATAGAAAGCATAGGTGTATTATTCTACTTGTATTGCATTGTTCCTCCTTACAATCTGCATTTCCACTTCCCCTGATTTAGGGGTATATTTATTAATTTCTTGTCAATTTTTACAATGCACAAGGACCATTCAGATAAATGGGTTACACATATTCCAAGTCCAATTTACCATAACACTTGTGTTTGGCCACTGGGGGTAGGAGCCTGTCCCAGGGCACAAGGTGGGAACACCCTGGATGGAGTGCCACCACACTGCACATGCATACACACACACACACACACATTCATACATTACAGGCAATATGGATGCACCAATCAGCCTACACAGCATGTTTTTGAACTGTGGAGGAAACCCGAGTACCCAAAGAGTCCGGATGTGAGGTTCAAACCCTCGACCCTGGATGTGCGAGGTGATCAGTGACAACCACAAACCCAGCGTGTCACTACTTCCAATGCAAATTATTAAAATCACCTGATTGTACATATTTCACTTTTCCTAGGTTGCCAGATGTTTTACGATTCCATTCCTCTTAGATAAGCATTTTTTTCTTTTTGATACTTCAAACATCAATCATGAATAATGAATAATGCTATTCATTTTCAAAGCACACCAGGTATCAATCAGTTATCGAGAATAATATTTTTTTAATGGAACTATACTATAAAAATGATCGTCTTAAATATTAGGAATTTCTGGAAGGTGTTTCAGCTGGTAGATGCTTTCCTTTCTTTATGCTTTGATGCATTGACTTGCTGTGTAAAAACTTTGCGAATTGTATATCGCAATTATATATTGTATATCAGGTTGTATATTTATTACAACAAAATTGCATTGAGATCTTGATGGTTGGAAAATTATTTTGTCCTCCAGATGATCCATCTCTATAAAGTCCAGAAGTTATTTTCCACTTAGGAACAACATACTAGAAGGGCGTTCACACCCGACCTCTGAGGGAAGTTTTAGTCAGCTGAATGTTTGCATTATAAACAGAAGACTTTTTTAATAAATACAGCAACGTGACAAATGCAAATATCTTGTTTTTTGTTTTTTTTACCCGCTCGTGTTTGCTCTTGCGTCTCCACCCAATCAGCCAAGCTGATCTGAAGGTATGCGCTTTTCTTCACGCTTCGTCGCCTCTCCTAATCCGGCCCCATTTTCTTGATTAAATGGTTGCAAATGTCACCCGCGCACCTCATCCACCTGCCGCCGTGAGTCCTGAAGCTGTTGTCAATTTTCCTTTATCTCAATCAGAAGCAGAATGAAAGGAGACAGCCGTTCAGCCATTAGGATTCACGCGCAGCAGCTTAACATAATGACCGAATGTATGACCGTGTCTGGCAGAAAAAAGAAAGCAATTAATCCTTGACACACACTTCAGGAGATGAGAGATGGCATGGGGATGTTTTTATTTCTTCCATCACAGCCTCCTACAAGTCCTTGAGCATAGCCGAGGTGTTACGTTCGCATGCTGTGTGATACTGGCTTATTTGAAATGTCTAGTGGTAGGAAGTCAAGGTGACTGGACTATGTGAGAAAAATCTCAAAGATGAACAGAAGCAGCTTTTATCCTATTGTACCTCTCTATCAGGAAGCACAGAAGTGGTCAGTGCAGTGATGGACTCACTGTCCAGTGCTGTATTCGGAGGTCAAGGTGGTCAGTGCAACCCTGCAGGCGTCAGCAGACTGACAGCTCTAATGGCCTCTGAGTTGCACCGAGCCTGGGGCGGCCGTTACCGATTAGACGGCGATGAATGAACCCGGCTGGGAGACGACCTCCCAGGAAGCAGCGAGGCAGAGTTTCCTGTTCAAGAGGATCGGTGTCTGATGAACTTTCTCCCGCGGCTGGAAATCAGGAGGATGATATAGTGCAAAATAGCACTGCTCATATTCTGTCCTATTTTAGAAGTAGACCAATGTTTCAAAAATTGAGGATGAATAAGTGTTAAATAGTGACCTGTGTTCAGAAAGATGATTTGAATCTGACACGTGATCTCTAATTTTACTTCGCACTTGTTCACACACCTGAAATCATGAGTCTCCCCAGGCATTTCAATCATTTCTTTATTTCTAAGTCAGGGTTGTCAAGTCTTGTCATTGTGGGTGCAGGCTTTGATTACAACCAAGCAGGAGCCACACCCCATAATCTATTGAAAGCCAAGAACGACTAATTAAACAGGTGGAATCAGGTATGGCTGGAATGAAAGCCCACACACACACACGCACATTTCTGGATAAGATTTGACACCCCTGTTTTAAGTCTTAGATTCTGTTGTCCCTATGCATTTGGATACAATATTTCTTAAAATAAAACAAATATTTAGTGTACTAGTCAAGTCAAGTAGTCAAGTCAAGTAGGCTTTTCTTGTTACAGCCATATACAGTTTAGTACACAGTGAAACAAAACAACGTTCCTCCAGGACCAAGGTGCTACATGCAACATAAATTAACAACATAAATTAACAAAAAACTAACTAGCTAACTTAGAGACCTAATTAGCCGGCTAGCTGGAACAAGACAGATTGACATTTTAAGTTAACAGGGAACTACTGTATCTACGTTTTTTACAAAAGAAACAACGTAAAGTGCACATGCGACAAAGTGACAATGCGACAAACATGACATTACAATACAAAACTGGATAAACCCGGAAATAATAATAATAATAATAATAGTAATAGTAATAATAATAATAATAATAATAATAATAATAACTGTTCATAAGAACATTTACTTAACATTTTGATTGAGTGCATAACACTCAGTTTGGATATTTTACTTTTGCTCTAATAACTTATCTCATAGTTGTATCTCATAGTGACGCTTCACATTACTGCTTTAATTAGCGCCACGGTTTCGGACCTTATGAGACAAACTGGTTTTAAACTTCCCGCAGGAAAAATAAACATAAATGAACTGTCCATACATCTTGAAGATTCAGTTTTCAAAAGTTTTTGATTTCAATCCATGCTGTGTCGCAAGTTTGTTTGTGATTGGTGAAGATTTGAGCGCTTTGTAGGGACATTGCGGTCGTTTCTGTGTCTCCCGCATACTCTGGATAATTACAGTAAACTATCACGTTAATTGGCTCTGTTGAGTGACGCATATAGCCACGCCCACTTTGAGGGCAAAAGCGCTGTGTTAATCCAAAAGATTTAACTTCAGGCAAATATCTAAGGACTGCGAAAGCCAATTTTGTGTGTTGAAACTAAATCATCTGGACAGACATACAGACATGAGGACAGGCATACAGACAGGAATTTTTGTATGCTGAGACTGGTTTCGGGTCCTTCAATGTACAAAAAAACATAAAGATATCATTGAAAGAGCAAGTTCTGAACAATGTACAGTCAAAACCTTTCTTTTATTTATATTAATTACTTACAAGTATTTCCATTTTTGCAAAACGTTTTTTTTAAATGCAACCTGTATCTTTAGACCCCAGGGGAGCAAGGTGAAATTCAGCCAATCTATTTATTTTTCTCTCCGCTGTTGCTATGTGGTTACTGAACACTAGAGGGCTCCTGTCATATAACTAACCAGGGCATGAATTAAGATCGATAAACTACGTGGTCAATCAGATTTTGGTAAATCGTTAGTCATTTCTTTTAGTTGATCTGCGCCTCACTACGCCTGCACCAAATTATTTAGCATCAATACCAAGAAGTTTATTCGGCCTTTGAGTAGAGTTGTTACGATACTACAGTCACAACGGGGACTTGTTGAAGTTAGTGAGCTGTGTTTGATGTGAGACTTTTCTTTGCTAGCTTGCTAGTAGTGGACGGCTGAATGAAGGAAATCTGTGGATCTTTTCCAAATTTATTAAACTTTAGAGACAGTTGTAGGTGAGATTCCCCAAAGATCAACAGTTTCTGAAATAAAAGGACATGCTGTTGGATTTATTAAAGCCAAGGTAGGATTGTGTTATTGCCCTGTTCGTTCAGAAGGAGAGATGGATGTGTATTTCTTCTCAAGAAAACAGCATCAGTGAGCTCATATTTTCTTTGTTTTTATTGCTGCTGGGTATCTGATAAAAAGTTGTTTTGTCCTTGGGTTCCTATGCGGTGCATGTTGAATTATTTGGTGGTTTAGAAGGTCGTGTTTTGGGTGTCCTCTGAATAAACTATTTTTTTCAGTTGTTTTGTTTGTAGATTCTTTAGAATATAAGTATAAGTGCACATGCGCAGTTATCGCAGCACTCGTAACACCTGCAGTGTTTTTTTATTGTTACTATTTTAGCTGTTACAAAAATATATATATATATTTTTTTCCTGATTTTCTCCCTAATTTAGTCGCGTCCAATTCCTCCCCGTCACTAGGGGGCTCCCACATTAATGCTACTACTACCACTTAGTCGGGATGGCCGAAGATTATCACGTGTTTCCTCCGAACTACGTGACGCCAGCCGACCACATCTTTTCGAACTGCTCGCTCACGCACCATTAGGAGCGGCGTAACACACTCGGAGGACAGCGCTATCCGCTCCTTCTGCTTGCGTGAACTCACAGACGCCCCTGATTGGCTGTGATTAATGTGGGAGCACCAAGTACCTCTCATCCCTCCCCTCTGAGCGAGCTCGGCCAATCAGCTCTCTCTAGACCTCCGGCTGCAAGAGGTTACAGCACAAAAATAGTTATTAGTTAACGTTAGCTAGCAATACGGTATAGTCCATGTGTTTCTGAAAGCCTAGCAGCTTTTAAGGTGCAGTGTTTTCTTGCATGTTACTCAGTGCAGGAATCAGTGCTGTGAATCAATCAACACAACTTAAAATTTACTTTAATAAAACTTGGACCATTCTATTTGTTTTAAATGTTCTCCTGCATGACATATGCCTTAGTATTGACTGCATCTTACAAAAACATATGAATTATGCAGATATACGGATTATGCAGATATACTTTCTTCTCGCCTGGAATGAAAGTGGCGTGGGTCGTCTCAGTGGTCTGAGGAAGCACTACACTACACTTACCAATGCTTGTACGTGAATAGTAGATTTTAGAGGCTACATACAGTATGTTGCAAAACCGTTAATAATAGTAAGATGTTCTGTAGTCAGAGTGCAACAGAAGTGTTTGGTTTGTTTCGAGGAAGCTCATAGTTTGGAAGCTCGCTAAAGGAGAAAGGTACGGCTAATGATTTTAACTGCTGCCTCTTCAACACACAGCTTGTTTTCCCTGAAAATGTCCACCTACTAGATATTAATAACCACAAAGCAGACCCATGGTGTTCATTAATATTCATCAGCTTGCTGATAGCCTTCTCAGGAAGGGCAGAAACATTTTGCACGTCAATACAAGCAGACGTCTCCTTTGAAATGAGTCTTGTGTAACTTGATGGTGTTTCAGAACTTCCTAGTGACCTGTGATCTTTTTTTTGTTCCATGGAGGTTTAATAAAGATTTTTGTATGTAAAAAATAGAGTCTAGATAGATTATTTAAAATATTAAAATAGATAAATATAAATATAATTAATTTGCAAGCAATAAAAATTGTAATTACAACCATTTGCTAGCTAGAAAGACATGAACTAATTATTTAAAACTTGTCAGGGATATTCAGCTAAAATTTATCCATCCATATCCATAATGCTTATGCTGGGTAAAATGGGGCATGGAGTCTATCCTAGGAAACTTAGGGCACAAGGCAGGGTACAAGGCAGGCAGCATGGGGTGCCACTTCCAACCCGTCACAGGTCTTTGTGGGTTTTCGTGGGAGGAAACCTGGAATCTACACTTACATTTATGGAATTTGGCAGAAGGCCTTATACAGAACCTTACATGTTTCAGTTCAAGGGCCCTACATTGGCAACTTGGTGGTTGTTGGGGTTGAATCTGGGACCTTCCAGACCAATGCCCTAAAGCCTGAGCTCCCCAGTCTAAGCAGAAACCCATCAAGCACAGAGTCCAGCAAGAGTGAAAGTAGGTCTGTTCAGAGGAAAGAGCAACTGCCTGCCAAAACCCACCTTCAGAGCTGGACACCAAAGCACGGTCAGCAAGAAAGCACTTTAATACTTGCCTTTAAATTGTTCCAAATCGCCTCTGAACCATCCGTGTTCTTTTATTTATGCCTACAAAGTTAACTAGCTTCTAACACAAGGCTGAATGCCAAAATCGCTGTTCAACTCCTGATCAAGAGCACTACTTGATGTGCGGAACAAGAGACTGTACACCCTAATGCACAAGCTTTCCATTTGACGCAATCTGGGATTTAACCCCGTAAGTTAACGGAGCTGACATTCTAAAGTGAAAATATAATGAGAAACTTACAAGATTGAGATACAGGACTGACTGGACTTCCGTGGTTAATTCTCCTCAGCTTTTGGCAACATATTACCAGTAACAATTGAAAACAACCTTCCCCCGTTAATTACACTAACTTTAGTTTGCTAGCTGTTGGTCGCCAGTTCCGCCAGTCACGGTCAGTTAGTATGTGTTGGCGGAGCAAAATAAGTAGGTAAAATAAACACAGAAATTATAATCTGTTGATAGTATATGGTGTTTGTGGAACTGTTGTATGAAAGCAGTATCGCACTCGAGGTGCTGTTGTGCTGAATATCAGCACAGCTGTGATGCCTTCGGCCTTGTGCCTGTGACTACATCAGAGCTGATATTCCTGTACCGATATACCGCTTTATCCTGTATTCAGGGTCGCGGGGGACTGGAGCCTTTCCCAGGAGGCTTAGGGCACGAGGCAGGGTATATCCTGGACAGGGTGCCAATCCATCGCAGGGCACACATACTCACTCACTCACTCACACACTCATTCACACACGGGCAATTTGGGAACGCCAATCAACCTAATCTACATTTCTTTTGGACTGTGGGAAGAAACTGGAGTACCTCGAGGAAACCCACCAAGCACGGGGAGAACATGCAAACTCCATGCACACAGAGACAGGAATCGAGCCTGGCCAGGAATC
>JAQMYJ010000019.1:6105775-6134489 GCA_030014305.1 Clarias laeviceps | reverse complement strand
TTGATGCCTTCAGTGAGAATCTACCAATGTAAATGGTCATGAAAATAAAGAAAACACATTGACAGATAGATGAGAAGTTGTGTCCAAACTTTTGGCCTGTACTGTATATGGTGTTTTTTTTTTTACCATATTTTGGAAATGTGCTTGTCGGACCAAATATTAATATGGTATGTTACCCCCTGCTCATTTTGTTTTCTTAGCTTGTCAAATCATGTGGTTTTTTTAGGGGCATTTTTTTTTTCCGGTTTTTGATGTGTTTACATACGTTTGGACCATGGTGTGTTCACATTTCAATCGAACCGCACCAGAGTACTTTTGGAAGCGGACCAAGACCGACTTTTTCAAAGGGTCTCGGTTCACTTGCTTAGTGCACACCAAGGTTCAGATGGCAGCAGGGGATACTTGAACTGCACTAATAGAACCGCACTAATAGAACCGTACTAATAGAACAACCACTACAGAGTTCGATTTAATCAAACCAGACAACCAAAACAGTGTGAACACACCTTTAGATTTAAAAGTAAAGAAAATATCAGTCAATTCATCAAACTGTTCAACAGACTGTATTAAAAAAATTTTTTATCCTATTGTAAAACAGATCTGAATCCCTTTTGTATGTGGTCCTAGATTGGATATATATATATGCGATATGTAGTCATGCAACTTGAATGAGAACAGGCAGATAGGAATTCATGTGAATCTTTTTTGTCTAAACATGTTTGTAGGGTGCTTATTGACGTTAGCATGGAGCAGTCCTAGCAATAGCTGGTAAAAACAAGTAAGGGTTCTGACTTTCTTCCTTCTTCTGGACCTCAACAAATACAGCTGATTAAATGCTTGCCTTCCTCCAGAGCAATAAGCATATTTTTTTGTCTTTCATACCTTAATCATATTTTTGCTAAAATCGTTTAAGATTGAAAATCCATTATTTTAAATTAACGAATGTTTGCACAAACCTGGTATGTTTTGAGTGAAGGTGTATCAATGCAATGGGAACTTTTAACAGTGGCGCTTACAATCTGTAAATATAAGCACAAAAGCAGGCAAATTTATGGCATTTACCAACTAAGATTTGAGTATTAATATTGCCTTTTAATGACTGTAAAAAAAAAGAAAAATCAGGATGAAGAAATCATTAATGACTCGAACATGAAATTTGAAGCCATGTTTTTTTTGGTGTTATATTTTTCGGCCTGGGAAACAACATCAGGACATCATGTGCAGTCCTGAAAATAATAGAAAGAAGAAGGTAAATAAGCTCTAAGTAACATATCTATCATTTAATGAGGCAAATTAAAATTAATTCATGCATTTTCACTCGAAGAGCATTTTTAAGGACAGCTTAATGGTCGAATTAGTGCTAAGTACTAAATTACATGTTAAATCATACTTCACCTAATGGATGAACGCGATCGGCCAGCATCTGGATCTAGAAGGAAATTCGAGGAGAAACAGGAATATCCTAAACTTCTACTAATAAAAAGCTTATATTTATTCTACTGATAAAAACCTCTGTTTTATCAAAATTTTTTTGGTTATAGTTATTACATCCTCTAGTCAACAGTTATAAATAAATCTAGAAATAAATCCTGTAGTGCTTTCATTTGCCCTGGTGTGAAGCATCTTTGCTGTGCATCCTTGTTCACGCTGCTCCCATTAAGACATTATTATTATGTAACATATACAGTATCATGATGTAATTTAATACAGGTCTAACCTTACGTTCACACTAGCGAGCAGGAAGCTCATGTCTCTGAGGGATGAGTAGTCACTGCTCCTGTTGTCGCTTCTGAGTGTATAATGTTTACGATTTTATTTTTAGAGCCAATGCAGAAACAACTTATAAGCTAAAGAAGACTAGACGATGTATATACAACACTGTAGATTAAAAATATTGCATATATTTACATTGGATTTGCATGTTTCATGCTAGGCTTTGTAGTAGCTTAATTGGCGGATTAGGAAAGCATGCTAAATGTGTCGGGTACATACGGTACACTGACTAGAGGCACTGACAGTCTTTTTGCAACGCATTATTATTTTCTTTATTCAGTGAGTCGTGTCTAATTTGTAGGAGTATCCCAGACATTTTTTGTCATCTTTACATTATTTTGCTAGGTTTGTGTAGTGCGAGCGAGATAGATAATAAAGTCATATCGTAATATCAGGTCAAAAGGAAAATCATTAAAAAAAAAAAAAAACAGCCGTTCGTTATCTTAATGTTTACGAATGAGACACAGCGTTGTTGTGTTTGTTGTCGTCCTTCACAGCGGCGCGACTTTAAAGGTCAAATCACCTCCGACTTTTTCTGCTATATTTACCAAAATGGATCGAATTGGTTTTTCCTTTTAAAGCCCGGAGGTGTTACCTAAATAGGTTTTCCTCCGAATGCCCTTCAGCGAGTTGTGGTTGTGATGGCAGTGTATTGATGTCATCCAGGGGGCTGGTAAAGATGCAGTGCAGTACAGTAAACCGGGTCAATAAGCATGTCAGAGACAAACAACAGTAGGAGAGTGACTGCTGGTGCAGATTGTACTGCCAATATGACGGATGATGAATGGACCGTGTTGGTTATTGATCGACTCCATTGGAGACTCTTATAGTTAAAGGGGGATTCCACTGAATATTTTTGCCGTTACTCCCTCGCTATACTGCTGCAGGGTCACGGGAGGCCTGGGGCTTATCCGAGGGGGCGCAGGGCACGAGGCGGGGTACGCTCTGAATGGGGTGCCAATGCCTTGCAAGGCACACAAACACAAACTAATGAGAATTTGGAAATACCAAATAGCCTGAGCCAGAGGAAAGTCACCAATCACAGGGAGATTCTGTCAGGAATTCATGTGAATCTTTTTCACTCACTGACAATGCTAGCAAATAGCTGCTAATATCTTTTAAGTTGGAAAAAACATTGTTTTAAATTAATGAATGGTTGCACAAAGCTGGCGTGTTTTAACCCAAATAACATGAGCGAAGGTCTACCATGTCCACATTACAGTCAGATAAAAGTCTCTTGTGTTAATGAATGTGAACCGTCACGACACGCAAATCCGATCTGCCAAAAATAAAAAATGAACGACGTAGTTTGTAACCTGAACAATATCCTTTGAAAGGTGCTGGGAACTTTTAAAGTCTAATATAAACACAAAAGCAGGCAAATATATGACATTTAATAACTAAGATTTGGGTATTAATATTGCGTTTTAATGAAGTCATGATGAAGAAGTCATCTGAAATTCGAAGTAATGTTTTTAAACAACATCAGAACATCATGTACCTTCCTGAAAATAATAGTTGAAAAGAAAAACCTTGAACGTTAAATAAGCTCTAAGTAACATATCAATCATTTAATGAGGCAAATCTACACAAGAACATGAAGCTCCATGAACACACACCGCCGAGGTAGGAACAAACCTTTGATCCTGGAGGTGCGAGGCCGCAGTGCTAACCGTGATGAAAAAATACACCAGATTTACAGCCTGACACGGCCTAATTATACACAAACAAGGAAGACGTAAACATGACCAGACAATGTGCATGTACATGTATATCACCAAGTAAGACTTTATGTACAATTATATAGAATAATTAGGATCTGACCGACTAGCCAATAAGAGGACCTTGTTTGTTACAAGGTGTTGTTTGTAGCCTTAAATACTTGGCCTGAAGTCTTCCAGTCTCCACAGACTCTCATTCTGGATTTTCTTCCATGACATAAAAGAAAACGGGTTTGCTCGAAGCATCTTCGTCTCCCGTCAGTCCAGAGATCCGTCACAGAGCGCGTCGTCTGTTTCCGCTTCAATTCTACTAGCATGATATAAATAGTACATCTTAAACCTGAATAAAAAAAGACAAAACCGGAACGTGTCTCTGAAGAAGCACCAGAGCTGCACATTAATGATAGGAACAGGTGTGTGTCCCGAGGAACAGATGGAGAATCTGGGTGTTTAATTGCTGCTTTTTTTCTGACAAAAACCTGGCAGTACTTAAAAACAATTTCCTGAACCTTTCAGAGCCATTATGAGCAGTTTTTATTCAAGTTCATATTAAGTGTCTAATCTTTAGTCATGAAGCGCAAACCTTTCGGTTTTCAGTCATTGTCACAATGTTAGTATCCTGAGAATGCATCCATCTTATTTGTCATACAGAGAATGAACTGAATCCTTGTTGGATTGGTGAGTTCTTGATATAATCTTTAACATTTGAGGAATTCTCTGCTTCCTCCAAAAAAAAAAAAAAGAACCAGTTCCTACTTAATACGTGTTGTTTTTTTTCTTGGTGCACCAATTGGTTTGCTATTTGTTTATTATTTGTTATTTATTAGTTTATATCCCTATTTCCATCCAGGCTGAAAATTCACTGGTCTTCTATTTACTGCGCCGGTCAAGTCGTTAGTCATCAAAGATCAATTGCAAGTCCAAGTGGAGCCATCAGTCAATGTGCAATTTAGGCCAACCTCTACCTCAGCTCCCTGTCGTTGGATTTCCACTTCCCTTTTCAAGGTTAACCACCGCTCCATCCATCGATTCTTTCAGTTCGACATCGCCAACCGATGGTTGGCCGCAGTGACCTATCGTCGGTCGTTCGCTGTGGCAGAGGTGTGTTGCTAAGGACCTAACCTCTGTCAACTTCTAGTTACACTACAGGCAATTCGTAAATGACACCGCAGTGGACTGTGGAAGGAAACCGGTGCTTTGTGGGAGTCCTCTGGGTGAACATGCATAGACCGGTGGCGAGAGTTGAAACCCCCAGCCCTGGACGTGCCACGCGATAATACCTTCATATTAATATGTTGTCTATAATTTAGTGTCTAAAACAATTTAATGTCCTGTTTTTTACTTAAAAACGGTGATGCCTGGCATAACTGTATTCATTTGACATTTATGAGGTGCTTTTTTGTTCTCGGTGTCTCAGGTTAGAGTCTCTTGAGATATCAGTCATTAAGGATTCTTGTGTGAATGTTTGCCCTGAATAATGATTCTATAACGCTGTACTGTATTTGGTGGTCATGACGCTTAAATGACACTAATAGGGATGTAGTAATATAATTCTTCATACCAAAACAATACTTGTGCGCTGGGCAGTTGGAACAGTTGTTGTCTCATGAGTTAGATCATGCACAAAACAATTACAGCGGATATACAGTATATTTATAATGCACTTAACTTCTACCACCTCATACTGCACCGTTATTACTCTTGAAGCCGTCAGCAATTACGATCCTGTACGCTTTTAGTCAAATTCAGCGATCATGTTTCTAGAAAAAAATCATGGCACCATCTCTATAAATAGGAAGCAAATAAAGTCGTGCACATGATGTTTTATTATTATTATTATTATTATTATTGCTGAATTAGCCCAGTATTTTCGTGTCGCTGCCTTGGCAATACGCATCCATGAATCTTTTTCTGTTATTAACGACTCCTATAACCTTGTGCAATAAAGTGTCAAGTGAAGGTGCGTGAGTCAATAGCATCATGTGATTGTTGCATGACTTGCTTGCACTAATATTTTATGACGCCAGTGCGTAAAGCTTGGTGGCTGTTTCGCAGTAAATTGCATCACATGTTTTAAAACTTAAAAAAAACTTTAAAGGTTCTGTCAGTTCTGGTTGCTGCTGGTCCAAAAAAAAAGTTTCATGACTGAATGTGAGAGAATGCGCACACATGAGCTGATGTTTCGTTTGTCTCTGTTTGTTTGTTTGTTTGGTTATTCACACTTTTTTTTCTTTCTCTGTGTTATGTCTGATCTAGGTGGAATCGCGCGACACTCTGAACAGCATCGCGCTGAAGTTCGACACCACCCCGAACGAGCTGGTTCAGCTCAACAAGCTGTTCTCTAGAGCCGTCGTCCCCGGACAGGTGTGCTCCCTGCTTTCCATCACATCCTCTCCGTCTACAGCGCCTCATCCTACTTTACTTTTTCTTTTTTCCTTTTTTTTGCATTTAAAAAAATATATATTATAGTTCTTATCCTACTTTTCTACACTCAATATAACCAGTTTATCTCACTGAGATAAGAAACAAGCCTCAGTCTGTTTCTAGACGCTTGCATTGTCCACAATGTTACAACCATCTGCTTTCCGCAGCAAGGCCATTGCTCGCATTCCCTGAGTGTGTGAACAGTCAGCCTATGCAGCAAGGCATGTAGAAATACTTATAGATGTCATTTAATCTGCTAATTTTGTTGCACCTAAATCTGGTGGACCTCATTTGTTAGAAATAATCTTTTTTCTCATGCATTTTTTTTTAGTAAAGTACTTGTAGGGTTTTTTTTTGTTTGTTTTTTTACCCCAGATTTTATCCCTAATTTCGTTGTATCCAATTCCCACCCGTCACTAGGCGGCTCCCATTAGTAAATTCCCACTTTTACTACCAGTCTTTCCAACCAACCATCTTTTCAAACACTCAGAGGACAGCGCTATCCACCCCTTCCGCTTGCATGAGCTCACAGACGCCCATGAATGGCTGTAGAGCCGTGATTAATGTGAGAGCGTTAAGTTCCTCCCATCCTACCCCCGCTGAGAGAGCTCGGCCAATCATCTGTCTCTGGGCCACCCTCCCCCAAACGCTGTGAGAGTCTACAAAGGAATCCGCGAAATCTCCAGATGATATGATCTAGACATCTTTACATTGAATATACAGTATGTAGATGTGCTTCTTATGATTAGCTCTTATACTTACTGTAAATAATATTTATACAGATCGCACTGATCAAAAAGGGTTGCTCTCACCTTGACTTTTTCCTCTATTCCTTCTTTTTTTTTTCTTCCCTTTTAAAAAAATTTATTAATTGAAATTTATACCTGTGGTCTGGGGATTTCGTATTAATCGATGGAAGATCACGGGATGTTTTATTACTTTGTTTTGAGCTCTGGTTAAATGGGGTAACGGGTGCACATGTGCTCATGATGTTTATCCTACTCGGCCTGTTCTTTCTAATGTTAGCTAGCTGATTTTAAATGAAGTGCATTAACTTGCTCCATTAGTAACCTTGGATTGAGTCGCAACACAGTAAAATGCCTTGCGTTGTATGTCAGTGGTACGACAGTATAAATCATTCGGGCCTAATGTGAAAAAGCACTTAGATTCCCATTTGATGCTACAGCCGAGTCTGGAGAGCAGTTGGGGCGGGGGGAGAGGGGTGACATACTCACACTCTGTCTAATGTGCCTCTTTGAGCTCAGGCAAGCGGATGGGGTGGATAGCGCTTTTCTCAGAGTGTGTTCTCCGTGATTGGTAGTTGTCACCTTTATAGGAGAGTGCTTGAACTGAGTGATGGGTGAGATGATTAAATTAGAGTGAAGATCTGACCCCCCGGGAACCCCCTACCCACCCAGTTTTTTTTTTTCGTCTACAAGAATATGAACATGATGTCTGAACAATGCTAGTATCCATATCGATGCATCCCTACATCCCTGATCATTGTTCCCCACTGAGAGCAAAATATGTATTTTACGTAACTGCGTATGCATAATCATCTGCTTAATGTGTGTGTGTGTGATGTAATGTCTTGTGGTGGTGTTGTGTTCCTATGCAGGTCCTGTATGTTCCTGATCCCGAGTACGTGTCAAGCGCAGGCAGCTCCCCGTCCCTCAGCCCTATCAGCCCCCTGTCTCCCACTTCCTCCGAGGCCGAACTAGAGAAGGTGACGTGCACCTTACACTAGTCTCCTTCCAAAACTTAAGTCTTCAGGGACTTATTATTGCAGGAGATAAACACTCTTTCACTGTGTTCCTATCATATGCACACAATTAAGCCCTAATACTCTCAAGGCTTATTCATACATGCAATTTCGTTTCAGCTGTGACGCCTTAGGAGCTCCATTTTAGCCTCTGGTTATCGTTTAATTCGATCACGGCGAATCCGCATACCTCAGTCGAGGGGAAGCACGAGCAGACAGTGTGAAGCGCTGCGATGAGTTAGCATTGTGCTTTGTTTCCTCCCTGATGATTTCGAGCTGCAGAATGCCCCATGCACAAAAAAAAAATAGCTTTCTCTTACGCTGCCAAGGTTACTAAGTGCGAACTGTTCTAGGTTTGCAGATAACACATTGCGTGTCTAGCTCTTGGTTTGTTTTTCCCACGAAACCTACGTACTTTTCACCAGTCTCTTCTCAGAGTTGGAAGAAGGCACATTAGAAAGATTTATAAATAAAGCTGTCAGAGTTTTATTACAGAGTGAAGACTAGATTTCAGTACAGTATGTAATGCAAAACCTTTTTTCGCTGTGTGAAATGTCATCCATAGTGTGGCTTTCTGTTTCTTTCAATCTTGGCAGACTTTCTTTTTCTACATTCATACAGTATTTTAAAAGGTCAGGACAGGACTGACCTGGTCTCAGCGGCTGGTAGCTGTGACTAAAGAATGTTAATGTATTTTACTGCACCTGATATGCATCTCATTTCCCCCCAGACTTTAAAGATCTTTTTAATTAAAACAGTATTACTGTCGACCTGCTCAGGCCGGACTCTTTTATATTACGTGGCGGTGTTTATTATCACTGCGCTCATGTGTAATGAAGGACTGCAGTAAATTGCCGCTGGAGGGTTTAGTTAGTAAGAGTGGTGCTCTGTCTGGGGTTAGTACTTAACTCAACTGGGAAATTTGACAAGAAACCATGTTTACTTGCTTCGCACGGCAAGAGTACAAACGTGCTGGCTTTCTTCACATATAAATCATCAGACTTGCTGTTGAAATTAATCAGTAACCTTACTCAAGCACACAACGACCTTCGGCCGTGGAGACTAACACAGGATAAAAGGTCTGATTATAGTATAGTCGAGAAATCACTCTATTCCTGTTTTTTTAAACGTTTGCGTAAAAGGTTTTCAAGGCATCAATAGACACACATCAGGACTGGAACAAACATTTTGTGAAAACGTTGTGGAGTGAGGAGTCAGATGTGAAAGTGGCACTGGTTCATACAGTAACTAGAAAAGATAGTAATCTTTTTGTAAAGATTTACTCAAAAATAATGCCTAATAATATTAAGCTGGATAAAAGAGAAAATTTCTAGCTGAGATCGATAATAGACTGGAGTGATGTAACGGAGGTCGAGGAACTGTTGACAGAATTAACGCACCATGCTGATTGGCGTTTCTCTAGGTTTTTATCAGGATTTCCAGTGTCAGGGTTCATTTTTTTTTTTTTTTAAAGAAATAAGTTGTAGCCCTTAATTCCTAGAGCATTTAGACATTTTTTTTAGCTTTACTATGTCTAACTGTATATAAGGGTCAGGATTGTGCAATTTTGTATTTCTTTGCATAATCTAGGCAATATTATGGTTTTTCTTTTTCATTTTAAGCAACTATAGAAATATGACTGCGCAAAAAATTTTATATGGGTCACACAGGCAAAGAAACCTCACAGATACATTTGATCATGTGTTTTTATAGTTGTATTCGGCGATGAAAAAAAAACAATATCACAAGCATTTTGTTGTAGAGTTTTACATTTAAATTTTTTGACTTTCGTATAATCAGTTGTTTTTTCCAAAGATATAAATAATAAATCGGTCATTGAGCAATGCCGTGTTGCCAGAACAGATCTGTGCTGCTAGAGTTTCAAGGGTTAAGCCACACGTACAGGTTAGAATTAGGCCACATAGTCAGATTTTTGGAGAACACAAAAAAACGAACATTAGAAGACTGGCATTAAAGCAATGTATGGTCATAGAATTAGTTTAATGTTTAGATTTAACATTCATTCATTCTGTGTACTGCTATAAGCATCTGAAGCCTATCCCAGGGGACTTATGGCACCTGAGTTGGGAACTTCAGTTTGCATTTAGCAGACTTAAATTTTTTTAATCTCATTATACTGTAGATCTGAGCAGTTGAGTTTTAAGGGCTTTGCTCAAGGGCCCAACAGTGGTAATGGGGTTTAAACATGGGACCTTCTGAACCATAATCCAATGCCTTAACCACTGAGCTGAGGGTGACTCCGAAGTTTCAGTGTCATCTGCATATCTTTGGATTGTGAGAGGAAACCCACTAATCACAGGGAGGAACATGTAAACTCCATGCACGCAGGCCTGAAGCAGGAATCGAACCCTTTAACCCTGTAGGGAGGTGCGAGGCGACAGTGCTCAGCATTAATCCACTGTGCCTTTTAGCATTAGCCTTTGTTGTGGCGATACAGCAACATCCTGAGAACTATTTTCCCCGAAGTTTATATAATAAATCACCAGTCAGATCAGTTATGAATAATATTTGTCTAGACAACAATTTACTGAAGGGGAAAAAATCCAGAAGGTAAAAGCAAGCACTTTATCTGCAGTATTTGAAACAAGTGGACAGGATTAATGTCTCTTCGGAGGTGTTGCTTCATAATTAAAAAGCAGTGTTGAATTTACTTATTGGCAGTGTTCCTGACCTTTGTGTCTGCAGATATATATTATTGATTATCGAGTCAATAGGTTTTATCGCCTTGTTTCGGTGACTGATGATGACGGTAGGGTTGATCTTTCAGAAAAGTGTACCGTGATGCAGTTGACCACAGTGTTGATGTTACGTAGTGATATCACCCGACCACACACATCTCTGACAGGAAATACAGACAAGATCTGTGGCATAACTGATTTCCGCTTCCGAAAATACATGGAATCCAACACGTCTGATGTAACTGACGTAATTCCTCACTCACACTTTACATAATTTTCCTTCAGGAGCTGCTTTTTTTTTTTTTTCCCCCACGTCTGTGATCCGGTTAGCAAATCAAGCGCACCTCTTCCTGCGGCACAACCTCACACTTCCTGCCTTGTGCTAAATTTAGCCTTCCGGTATAGAGAGATGCAGGGAGCGAGAGAGAGAGAGAAGAAGGAGACGTGTGTGACTGTATGAGAGAGAAAGAGGCAGGCGGGGAGATGTGTGCGTACGTGAGATAGGCGCGCGTGCATATGTGTGTGACAGAGATAGCAAGGCAGAAGACGAGGCAACATTCGACACAAGACAGAGAAGCAAAGGGTGAAGGTGAGAGGAGAGGAAGGTCAGTGTTAATTACAAGCGCGTGTCTGGTGTTGGCTAACACCGTTCCGTCGTGTTGCCACTTTGGCACCTGGCCGAGAGGCTCGCGCTTTCACTAGGTTAAACTCTCGGTCAGTCATCAGAACCCGAACACAGCACTGCATCGCTAAGCGAGACTAATGGGATATGAACTATTTTACAGGGTCCACGTGACCCAGGTGTCCACCAGGTGGAGCTGAAAGTCATAGGCTTATATTATTAGCTCTGCATTCATAAATTCATAGAGATGAAGGATTAAAAATGTGCACTTGTTTAATGCATTCACAAATCTTTATTAAAATATTTCAATTATAAATGCAACAAGGGCCAGACAAGCAGGTGATACAGCCAGAGGATCCTCATTATGTTCTATGCTCTATGTAGTGTGGACGTACAGGCATAAGGACGTCATACTGTCTGGATATTTATTTATTTAGCTCTCATGGGTTGGGTCTTCTTGTCCTCGTAAAACCAAGTGTCACTGCAAATCAATAAATCAGGATCCATTCCAAGGTGAGACCGAACGTTTTCGGAAAAAGGATGAAAATCACATTTTTATGGTCTTCACAGTCTCACAACTCATTGGAACATGTGAGATTTCGAAGCGACATGTTACACAGACAGCGTTCTTCACAAAAACACCAACCGAGGGAACTTCTTTTGGAAGAAGAAATGGTGTTTATTGCTCAGGTGGATTTGTAGAAACATCTCATGGTGACGCAACACCATGCGAACCCCGATGCTTATAATGGATTTTCCAAGATGTGTATTGAATGTGAGTTTAAACTCACAGTGTCTAATAGAAATGTCAAATCTATAAATCTTCACTTATGTGTGAGGAAATCAGGGTCGAGAATTTCGCACATTTATCTTAATTGGTAGTTGAACATGTTAACACTAATTGATTAATCATTAATTATTTAATGGATGAATGAATGAATATTGCTTTATTACTTTTATGTAATAAATTATATTACTTTATGATTTTATAATACTTACAGTTTGATTTAAGCAGTTTTTAGCAGCACAATTCCAACAAATATTTTATATTTTATAACATGAATTTACACAACTGAATATAACAAGGCAATCAGCTACTGCTCTCGTCTTTCTGGCCTTAATTGAGGCTGTTCAAACTACACGCCTCAGTATTGTGCACTCCTTGAACTACAAGTGCGCCCTCTTGTGGTGTACTAGTTAATAGATAAGTGAGCTATGGAAAAATATGCTGCAAAATAAACATTTTCTATTGGTTAATACATGTTTAACTGATTACGTTCCTAACAGCAATTCATTCATTATTGATGAATCACACTTAAATGAAATGTATATCAAGTTTGTCCTGAAATAAAACACTGCCTTTTAAGATAAACGGTTCGATTTATTCCATTTAATCAATATTATTATTATTATTATTATTACTACTACTACTACTACTACTACTTCACACACCTGCAACAACCAGTGTGGACATCTATAGAAATTCCAGTTTTTCTGGTTACAAAAATGTGAATCACTCACACACGGTGGGTTTGAGTAATTAATACACGTTTAAATTGACGCCTTATTGATTTTTGCCGGTGAAATTACCTTTTCTTTTTTACTTTTTTTTATTAATTAACTTATTTTCAATTTTTTTGAACCACCACCCACATACAATCAAAAGTTTGCTAGGCAGTTTATAAAGCGCACAGAGAGCCAGATGTGCAAAGGTATTCGCAGCTGGTTTTAGACACAATTCTCTCGCTTTCTGCATTTTTTTGCATATTCAACATGGTTTATGCACATTCTGTCTCAACCAGGTTTCAGTTACTATCATGAGTCTTATTTATAGCTTTCTAGTCAGGGTTGCCAGGTGTGGGGTTTCCCACACAATTTGCCTGATAATACAATAATACAAACTTATTTTTTAACTATGTAGAGAAAGTGTAACTTTTGAGACTTGGGTGTTTTAGGAACTGAAACAGTTTTCTTAGCCACAAGCCAAACCACAGTAGAAACTTAGTCCTGACAGAAGCAAATTTTGCCTTATTTTCAGTTTGCACAACTCTTTCAGATGGGAAACATGCATCAGCTCTATGCTCGGATCATTAAGCTTTCTATTGGGAGAGTTAATGTTTTATACAGTACATAGTTACATGGATCATGTAAAGTTGGCTTGTTTTATATTTTTATTATTCCAAATAACTCTTTTGGGTCTGTAGTATTTCTCACTATTTTTTTTCTTTTCTTTCTTTTTTTTTTAATAAAATAAATTCCCTACTATATGACAGCAACTGATCAGGGAGGGTGAGAGATAATGTGTGCTTCCTCTAAGGCACGTGATAACAGCCGGTTGCGGTCTTTTGAATTGCTGTTCATGGATTGTCACAGAGCAGCGTAACCCACTCTGAGAAAAGTGACTATCTGCAGTCTTTTGCTTACATGAGCTCACAGACATCCATGCTCGACCAGAGAGAGAGAGAGAGAGAGAGAGAGAGATGCTCTGAAAGTGGCTTCCCTGAAGATATGGTGATTGTTTTTCTGTTTTCGACAGCTCTGTATTGGTGACGTGTTTATTTTCGCAGCTTTTTAGGCAGTTTATAACGTTTACCGCTGCTGAATTAAACTGTCCGTATGCATTAGGGGATTTCGTCCATCACGTTTTGTAATTTAGTTTAAATCACTGCAGCCTGTAATGTATACAGGATATTTTAATGGTGTTAAAAGGTTAATGGCATTACGATAGCTGCGGTAATGCAATCTTTAATCCAAACTTCTGTAAGCTTCTTCGAGTTCACATGCAAAGTTCAGTTCCTACAAACTAGATTAGCATTTCATTATTTCACCTTTTGTTTACTGAACATGCAGGGAAGTTATATTTATAGTCCATTACAGTACGGTATGTGAAACATTGTAGGCTTGTTTTATAGTGTGAAGAGAAATCTTGCAACGAAAGTTGCCTCACGTACCTCACGTCTAAATCAAAACCATGTGACTTCTCATCGGAGTCATTTAAATTTGTTGTAAACTAAATTTTGTTTAAAATATAGGACAAACAGCTACAGCGAATCAACATCCCAAGCTCGAACCCGTCACACGCATACATGCTGCTAATAAAGCTCTGCCGCTCACCAGCATTTAAGCAGAACTGACAAGTAAATTTGTATAATTGTTCTCGTTTGATCCACATCTAAGAGCTTCTTCTAGCAATTGTCTTTTAATGCCTTCTGCTCTCACTCATGAATGGGGGTGAGTAACTGTAGAGATCCTAAGAGACAGCTCTTTAAACAGTAAGCTAGCATTAGGTCTGTATATATATAAATATATGCACTCAACTATTTCCAGCTCCTTTCCTTGACTCACGCCCCCTTCCTGTGCTCGGCTCTCTGCGCTGAAGAAGGGGGCGGAGGGTGTTGCACCGATTCGGGTCCCGGGAGGTAGTCGCGATTGAAAATTTCGTATTAGGAAGACATGTTTTGACTGTTCGGTTGCTTTTTTCAGGCTATGGGGTGGTCTGGTCTGTCTTAGCACGGCTTGATGCTGGAGATTTGGGGTCAGAGGGAGGAGAATGCCTTTTTTGTTGTACTGGGACAACAAAAGTTCGTAGAGAAATGTGGAATTACGCTGTCCAGAAAGGCTTAATAAAGGATTTTATTAGGTTTTTTGGTTTGGTTGGGTGTTTGTAAAGCCAATATGCAAATATTAAACCATGATCCTTAGACATTTCCTGGATATTACCATATATTAATGCCTCAGACACTGTTACAACCTGTTATTAACATTACTACATCATATACACACAGCAAAGGACGTTTCAAATATGGAAGGCAAAATCTTTCCCAAATTAATAAAAGAAATAAAAAGCAACCAAATAAAAATAAAAAAAATGCACATTATGTTGTAATGTTTTCCGGACTGTTTTTTTCTGAGGAAGTTTTGGGGAAAATATCTTCCACCAGCTGAACCTCGACTGATCCTCTGTACAGTCAACAGTAGGCCTGTCTCTGCCGAGTGGAGGACGGTCTGGAGATGTCTACTGAGTGTCTCTGCTGCTACTGGAACATCATCAAGGAAGTGTTAAACCGTTCAGAGCTTTGCATGTCATAAGCACGACTTCGTAGTACACGCCAGCCGCATGCTGCAGTGCTCCTGTCTGGGCAGTTCGCTTATTACATGAGTTAGTTTTATTCATGTTTAGAAATGTTATTTGCTTTACATTAGCTTTTAGGTTTACACCAAGGGTTTTAAATGTAGATTTAGGTTTTACAGAGAAGCTGTAGGGTGAAAATGGTGCTGTAGAGCACTAAAGAAGGATATTACTAAGAGCATTCAGTTCATGCCAGGATTTCTGATTGTGCAGAATAAAAGTGCCTGAATACCATCAAGGTGGAAAGTTTTCTCAGAATGCCGGCGGCATGATCAGACTGCCTGCTTCATGCCTGAAACACTAGTCTCCCAGGAACTCCTTTAATGGCTCAAATATGTGGAAATTGCTCGGAGTGAGGTCAGGCCTGTACGTGGGGTGTGGCAAAGATTACCATCCGAGTTCCTGTAACGTTCAAGTGAATGATTGTGTATACGGTTCTACTGGTTTCTATGTTTTACTGCGGCTAAGAGTCTCATCCTGTGTTTGAAGTATGGTGTAAATTTAATCAAGTCCTGGTTTGACTTGAACACCTCTCACAGAATCCGAACCTTAGGAGGCACCAGAGAACCAAAGTCTCCAGAGAACCAAAATGTATAGTCTTTTTAAACAAGATCAGAATTAGAAAAAGTTCAGTCTAAATTGGATGGCACTGTTGCTTAGTGGTTAGCACTGTCGCCTTGCACCTCCAGGGTCCGGGTTCGATTCCCGGCCAGGCTCGATTCCTGTCCCTGTGTGCATGGAGTTTGCATGTTCTCCCCGTGGTTTGGTGGTTTTCCTCCGGGTACTCCGGTTTCCTCCCACAGTCCAAAGACATGCAGATTTAGGCTAATTGGCGTCCTCAAATTGCTCATCGCGTGTGTGTATGTATGTGTGCCCTGCAATGGATTGGTACCCTGTCCAGGGTGACCCCACCTTGTGCCCTACGTCTCCTGGGATAGGCTCCAGACACCCGCGACTCTGTATACAGGATAAAGCGATATAGACGATGTGAACCAAAATGTATGGTCTTTTTAAACAAGATCAGAATTAGAAAAAGTTCTGTCTAAATGGACTGTTTTCAGACCTGCTCATGACAATAGGTTTCACTGATGTCCAGCACTGCGTTCAAGAACTGTACACCAGAACCAGACCTGACGCAATCCCAGGAAAGCAGCAGGTCATTATAGACTTTAACCTGCACTTAAAGTCTTCGAAATGTAGTTTCTTACAGAAATGCTTGTCTTTATAAACCTAAGGACATGCCGCAAATTTATTTAGTTCCGTATCTTCTCCCTAATCGCTGAGAATAATTCCCCAAAATAACACAGACGGTGCCGAGTCAAGGACACGACACGAGTCTTTGATTTCCTCAAATCCCAAGCAAATTAGCTAGTGCAGTTTGATAAATTGGATATGTACTTAGTGGACATCCTGTGGGTGTTTTACAGAAAATAATTGCGTAAATTACATTTCGGGCAAACACGATAAATCAAACAGTATGCAGATGAGGTGTGTGCGTGTGCAAAGTGTTTCTCTGATTCTCTGAACATAAACCGCTGTTGACATTGGATGTGTGAACTACGGGCCACTATCAGTTATTTCATTTATTGCATTCATACAAGTTTATGATTTTTACTGAACGAAAGCTGTGAAAGAATGTAGACAGATAAAAAACAAAGTGTATGTGCTGTAGTGGATGCGTTGTAAGTAACAACCAAATGGAGACTTATTACACTCGGGGTTTTATGTACAATCGAAGCAGTGTGAATTTAACTGTTACATTTCAATTAACTGGAGTTTTAAATATTTACGATATGCTGCACTCTTGCCACTTGATTAGGAAGACCGGTGCATCTGCTTCTTTATGCAATCATTCAGTTAGTCATGTGGTACCAGCGAAATGAATTGTCATGCAGATACACGTAAAGCGAACAGAATGACTGAGCGTGACATGCATGATGGTGCCGGATCTCCTCCTGGGGTAAACACTCTTGGCAACCATGGTGGAAGGGAAAGCATCTCAAAATAAACCACACGTACCACATTAAGGCACAAAGGCTTAACTAAAAAAAACTTAATTCTTACGAATTATTTTTTTTTAAACAGCAAGTCTGACTCTTTTATAAAAGGATGTCCTCAGAAAATAGCATGTTAAAATTATAAGTAACAGTACAAAAACAACATTCTGTTTCATACGCAATTTCATCAATTTGTGTGTTGAATTTGATTTCTCAATAAAAGAATAAAAGCAGATGTGTGTGTGTGTGTGTTTGGAGCTGTGGGGGTGTGCACCAGAGTGCAGCAGACAGCCGTGGGCCGGAGGTCTCCTTTGAAGCCGACCAAGCTTCCCACTCTCTGTCCACAGCGTCTGCATCGGGTGATCTCTGCTCCTCCATCGTGGAGAAACACATACTCTACACACTCACACTCACATTAGATCTCAGTCCCTGAGGTTGAATATCTAATCCACGCTTCAGTCCGGTTTTAATTCTTTATCAGCATTCGCATGCGTCCGCTTGTGTGTGTGTGTGAAGCGAACCGTTCAGGGAACCGAGAAGGTTTCTCACGTGGTGTCCTGGGAAGGTCCAGTCAAGACCAAAGACGTGACCGTCATTTTCATTACCGTGAGCATGTACACAGAGTTCGAGATGAATAACGGCTTCGCAGACACTTCTGTGTTCTTTTGTGCTTGTCTTCACATGCAGCAGGATGATTCATTTCACTTTTACTACTTACTGGCAAAACAGTGCAGATCTCAGTGTTTTACTTTTTTTTATTCATAGCCCTCGCGCTACTTCTTCCCCCCGGATGCCTGTAAGAACAAAATATACACATTGTTTTTTTTGTTTTTTTTTCTCTCCCATAGCAGGAAATATTATTTCTGCCTTCTCCAGCTTTTTCTTCCACTAACAGTCACATTAACTTGATGTAAGAGAGTCTATAAAACTGTAAAGACTTATACTGCCGTCCCCTTTACCTCTCTGTCCTGAAACTGCCATGTGGATTCACACACAAGGCAAACACGGAGATTTGATATGAACCATGGGAGCCCTTGACTTCAACTAGTCGGAAATTTGAGCTTGTTAGGTAGTGATTACATCATTTGATTAGTTTGAGACCAATTTAGATGTTTCAATAGGTGTTAGTCATTCACATTCAGTAGATATTCAGGAGTACTGTAGATCAGCGACACAGCATCTGTGTTCAGTAATTGCTTTGATCTGTGAAAATCAAAAAAAGAAAAATAATTGTAAAGACAAGGTTTTCAATAGAACGACCCATAGATATAGTACATATACAATAAGCACAGAGCATTGTGGGTAACTGTATAATTCATATGACATCATAATAATGAAAAGTGTCATTTAGGATAAACTGGATAGCATTATATATAAACATGTAACATTATTACTTGAAAAGTAATATTTTTTTGTGAAGATAAAGATATAGGGCTAATGTTTTCTGGGTTCTAAGGGACTAAGGGTGAGCTTTACCATACACAGTTTGTGAATCAGGGACATTTCTGACTTTGCCGTTCCGTTCTGTTTCAGGACTCCGATGGAGGTGCTCGCTCAGACCCCCCAGCCCCGCCCCCGCCAGCTTTCTCGGCTCTGCGCCATTCCCGCATCGTCTCCTCCACCTCGGAGGAGGAGGAGGCGCTCACGGAGAAATTCCTCAAAATCAACTGCAAGTACATCACAGAGGGCAAGGCAAGTCAGCACTCATGGTCTTCTCCGTTTAGACAATCTGATACACACACTCACCTAATAAAACTCTGCGAGAGCTCAGGATGCCAAATAGCACCGTTTCCACGTGTTATCTGTGCTGCTCAATGAAAATTGCATTGTTTTAAATGAACAAACCTTCCTGTTTCACCAGGGGGCAGTAAGTGGAGTGTTGCTAGTGACGCCCAATAACATCATGTTCGACCCTCACCGGACAGACCCGCTGGTGCAGGAGCGCGGCTGTGAGGAGTACGGCATCATGTGCCCACTGGAGGAGGTGCAGTCTGCGGCCATGTACCGAGAAATCACAGACAGCAAGATCCGCGAATCCTTACCCACGTAAGAATTGTTGTCGATAAATTGCACTGTAGTAATGAGTCTATAATAATACACCAATTTGTCTATTATTATTATTATTATTCGAGTCTAATATTACCGGTCAAAAAAGAACCATACAAAACGCCTAGCTACTTTTTTGTTTGTTTGTTTTTAAATTCGAGCACGAGGTTAATCCCATCGAAGCATTGAAATGCACATCACTCACGAGATTGATCAGGCTGAAACATCAGTGTGATTATTTAAGATGTGAAAAGAAAAAGGAAGGTGTGACTTCTTGACTGTAAAATTGCCTCAGATATCAATTGTTCAGGCTGATGATACAGGAAATGAATTTGTGCGCCAAGGTCAACGATGCACATTTTCAGCTGCCTACGTTTTTAATCACTCGTTTTGTTTTGTAATAAGAAGTTAATGATTTTAGCAGCCTTTACGCCTGCCTGCCTGTTGATATCCTATTATTAATAATTTATGAACGTCTTTTTTTTTTTTCTTTACCTCCTCCTGTTTTTGCAGTATTCAATAATCGGATGTATTACTTCTCATTTCCAAATGCTAAACTATTTATATTAGATTAAAAATATTAGCTAAGGAATATTTATTTTCTCCATAATGGAGATCCTTTAATCAGCTTTCCAAAGAAAATTTGTAAACAGATTACCAAAGATTTTATTGAACACACAATCTAATATATCAAACCATAGAGACATAGACAGGAATGATCAATATGGCAAAATATCGCACACATGAGTCTTTTTATTCCCTAGTTACCTTTTTGTGGGTGAGCGCATTTCAAAATCCAAGAACGTTGAACAGGATGAGAAATTAATAAAACCTGCAGCTTCAAAACTGTATAGCAGAAAAATTCAGATTTTAAGTCCCAGTTTGATCCGTGGAGAAATATTGTAACACAGTTTCTGTAGCGTCTGAAGCTCGTTCGGTGAGCGTTTCTATACCAGTTACGTCCCAGTCCAGGGTTGGCTTGTACGGCTAACAAAATGGATCAGTGTTCTATGGAACAGGGATCACAATGAAGTTAATCGGCAGATGGAATAAGACTAAAACGCAAACCAGTGAGAACCAGTGAGGTTGTAATGCTTTACAGATATGCACACGTGAACAAAAGATAAACAATCAAAGATGGACACACAACACCGGGATCAGCTTCAGTGTGGACCAACCAAAAGGTATCTGTATTTAAAAACTGTCTTACCTACAAGAACTACAATACAGGTACCTTCCCTAAACGAAAAACATGGAAGAAATTCCTCTTTCCCGAAATAAAATGGCAGCCACACCCCTACTTCCGGTGTGTGCACAAACTTATATACACAGTGAGGTTATATACGGTGGTATTATCTACATCTGTATACACACATAACAGCCAGGCAGCCAAACCAAAGGACAAAACTCACAATATCTTTCTCTCCAATGCCTCGCCTACTCGCCTCCGCCTTCCCGCTACTCTCCCCGGTTTATGAATGGTCACAGATTTATGACGTCACTCTCGAAAGCATTTAGTTATGCGATGGGACACTTGGTAATGGAATTGAAATGGCAAAATGTAGGATTACAGATTGTTACCATACTGTGTATTGTAGCACTTTGAAGTCTGGTGGGTGTTCTTCGTTTGGGAAAGAACACAAGCCTTACCCAGCGCCAGCACTGCTCTATTATTGTTGTCACTTCCTTCATCCAGAAAATGGCTCATGCACATCGGAGCGGTTAATATTAAATGCAGAGGGAATGGAAGTGAAAAGGACTAGACTGGTCTAGCATCTTGTGATATGTGCATGTGAAGCAGCAACATAAGTGTCATTGTTCAGTTAATCACTTCTATTTCTTATTCAACGGATTATCCAATCAGGATGGATAAAGGACTGTCTAATCTGGAAGAGCCAGAGTGTCCTTGTACATCTAAACTCCAAATCCAATCGTAAGATGTACATCGTAGTTAAACCAACCCTAACAGGCTTTGCATTTCTTTAAAACTTTGAAAAAATTTTATCATGAATGTTGTCCCGAACTGCATCTCAAATTTCTGTCCTTACGTTCAAGGACAGAAGTATTTACATTTATATATCTAGAAAATCTAGAAGAATGATCCAACAATAAGGTTTGAAGGTGAGGTGAAGTTTTTAAAGTCAGAGCAGTAAATTTAATAGGAAACAACACATTTCCTGTGTAGAATAGTACAAAAGTATGCAGTTTGAGGCATAACACTAAAGTTTAGTCAGTTGCTGAAATAGTATAACATGATGTCACACTGCCTGCACAAGAGTGGCGCAATTTTATCGCTTTTGCAATTCAATTGCTCTTTTGTTAGTCGATTCTATTAATTAAATCAATACATCAGTTTTAGATTTAGAATCGATTCACACTTAAATTATTTATGTAAACTTACAAATGTAAAATAGATTAAAATTAATGAAAAACAAATTTGACAAAATATGTATTACAAAATATATCACAGCTTTGGCAGAAAATACAAACTCGCATCCTGCATTTTTCTCAAATACTCGTGTTTTGCAAGAATATCGCTTCTTCTTTTTTAATCTGGACGGTTGTTCCATTACCACCAGAAGAAATAGCAGGGGAAAAAAAGATTATTGCGAACACGAGTATGAGACATGACAAACGATCAAAACTATCAAAAATACAAGTCACACGGCATTTCGGTTTTTATTAGACACTTTGAGTAGTTAGAAATAGAGCTGCTTGAGACAAATCAGACAATAGATAATAATAATATAACCACAATCAAAGTAATTAACTAAAAATGACTACTGGCAGCACAGTGGCTTAGTGGCTAGCACCGTCACCTTGCACGTCCAGGGTCCGGGTTCAGTTCAGGTTCAATTCCCACCTTGGGGTCTCTGTGCATGGAGTTTGCATGTTTTCCCCGCTCTTGGTTGGTTTCCTCCCACATTCCAAAGACATGAAGATTAGGCGTTCGTAAATTGGCCATAGTGTGTATGTGTGTGTGTGCCATGCGATGGATTGTCCAGGGTGTATCCCGCCTCGTGCCCTAAGTCTCCTGGGATAGGCTCCAGGTTCCCCACGACCCTGTATACAGGATAAAGCGGTATAGACTATGAGTGAGTGAGTGAGTGATACTAAATCAAATTTTATCCAAAATCTAATTGATAAAAATCTATTTAAATCATCATTCACAGTTCCATCCTGCACTATCCACGTTGGTATTACACGTGTAAAAATTTTTAAGACTGTGTGGAAGCAGTGCCTCAAAACAGCTGCAGAAAAGACGTTTGTGTACAGTACGTGTAGCTTAAGGCAACTAGAATTCAGTCTTTAGACCATAATAAAGACATGGTGTGACATCTTATTACTCTGTACTCCTTTATAGTTTCTCTTAATGAGCTCAGCAGTCATTCTAGTTATAACATAATCTTAAGCACCAGTGTATACCTGAGCATTTATGTCTTACGTCTTGGAAATGTCAGTGTATGGAAATCAATATGCCACTAAACAAGAACTGTTGTGCTTGCAGGGACATCGAGTCATGGTTCTCAGGGCCTGCTCATCATGCAGAACTGCGTCTGAGGGAGGCGTACGACAGCGGCAGCACAGCCCCGCGCAGCACAGACGCCTCTCTTTCCGAGGACGTGTTCACCGAACCCGAGCTGTCGCCTATCCGCGAGGAACAACCGTCCAGCCAGCAGCTCCAGGGTGAGGACCAGTCGTCCACTGAATCCGTCCACACCGTCAGGAACGACCCCGGGGAAGAGGCAAAGCCCAAGGATGAGAAAGAAGAAAAGACTGAGGTTGAGGCAGGAGAAGAAACCACCAGCGCTTCAGATGAGGCCAAAAGTCAGGAGCAGCTAAGCACAACAACCAGCAGGGACCAACAGCAGCAGCAGCACCAGCCACAAGCCGCACCCTCGCGGAGTTCCGCTACCACGGTGGGCACAGATCAGGAACGTGACCCAGACGAGGCTAAAAGCATCAGGGACGTCAAGCGGGACTCTGAAACCGATGTGGAGGAGCTGAGAAAGATGTGGAAGAGTCACACTATGCAACAGGCCAAGGAGCAGCGTGAAAACGCACAGCACGCACAGAAAGAGACCACGTCAGGCAAAGGCGGTCAGAAACAGGGTTCAGCGGAGGGTAAGAGTTACATATCAGAAATGCATGAAATATCGTCTCTACCATAATGTGTGACATTCCACATGCTCTGGGTTTTATTATTTTACATCACATATAAAGGATCTTTGATTCCAGCGCTCTTCTGGGATTTACCGAGCAGAACTTTCATTCGTAGAGATTGTATATTAATTATAATACCGTTTAGTGCTTAGGGCAGCGGGGTGGAACTCATTACGGCACCGTGTTCTGAACAGCGAGGCTGTGATGTTCGTCCGAGGTCCGAGGCTGCTTCAGCAGAATAAGCAGGAATTTACACAAACACAGCAACAACGACACACAACATGAGAGCAATGCAAAGTGCTGTAGTGCTGCTTCTGGTTTTGGTCTGGTTTATAATTTTTGTCTTGTTTGCGCACATTGCGACATTAATTATCCAGATGGATGATAAACCTAATAAGAATACGAGTTCATAAATATTCACATGAAGAATACAGAAGGTTCTGTGTTCTTTATAGCAACTTTTTTATTTTTCAGTTTGTCTGTAGAAGACTGTGAGAGATACCACTATCAGTATAACTATAACTATAAAAAACAAAAACAGTTTGACTCGACTTTAGTTAGGCGTGTCCTGACGTTATATGATACGTTTTTTACAGCAGATACGCCATAAATAAGAATTCGCTTTGAACGTATCCACTTGGTTTCTATTTTCAGACACACCCTGTATCTTTGTTTCGCTCCGTTTAGCTCTGACAAAAGCTGAATGGAAGAGAAAAGAGTGTGGGCTTGATTAAGTTAACATTATTATGACAGCTTGGCTCTTAAGTGGCGCAACAGAGAAGCGTCAGGAGATTCAAGTTTTAATCCCAGTAATGGCATGTTCAACCATCACCAAGAGATAACGCCGCAAAAAATTGTCCATACTGTCTCTGAAGACCGGGGAGTTAATGAGAAATGAATTGAGACTGACATTCAGAACCTTCAGTCGTGGTAGACTTTCTCACGTCATTCATTCATACATTCAGTTATTTGTTTATTTGATTATTTGTTTTAAATTCTGTTAATACTTTCCATTCTTGGAATTCTTGGCCATGGAAGCAATATGGAAGGAGAACTTTTTCTTAAGGGAAAATATTCCACCTTTAATAGTATAGATCATATTTACATTACAAACCTTTTCATTGAACTATGAAGGCAAAATAAAATAAAATAATAATTAATCATTAATTATAATCAATTGATCATGATATGGATTTAAGGTCACATCACCCAGCACTAATCTCTGTCCCGTTTCGATCAAAGTTACACTAACCAATTGTAGACATCTCCGTGCTCACGTACACTACCGCTCAAAAGTTTGCAAACTTCTTAGTTTTTGTTTAGTGATTTATTTTCTACATTCTACAACATATTCAGAGCTCGGTCTGTCATGTTCTGAGCCATGTCTCCTCATCTTCCTCATGATGTGTGGGCTTATTATTTTTTTATTCACCTCACACAGAAAACGTAATCCTGCACCGAACTCCAAGAAGAAGCAGACCTTACACACCTTATTAGGGCACCGTAAATGATTGCACTCTGGCAGTATAATGCTGCTTAAGCAGATTAAGCTTTCTTAGCCTGTGTGGCGCGGCTCTGCTGGACGGCCTTTCATCTCCTGCAGATCTCCTTCATCTCCTACATTTTTATCCCTCTGATAACTTTAGCTCCAGAACATCTTATTTAGTTTAATGACCCATTGGGGGGTGCCTTGATCTAATTTGAGCTGTGGTTAAATTTTGGTGAGGTACTCAGTAATAAGAAAACTAACTATTTCACAATTTTGTTTTTAAAGATTTGCAAGGTATTTTAGAGCAAATGGATCACAAAATATTTTAAAACTGCATCTGTATATTAGATACTGATATAGAGTCTTAGAGAGCAGCTAGAGCTTGAAGCCATGTTAACTTTGAGATTATTCAAGTTATCTACTTAGGAAATATAATGTCTACAATTATTTTGCTGTATTGATCAATAAATTATTCCAAGATCATCAAAACCAATCTAAAAAAAAATGAAAAAAAATTAAATTGCATTTCCCCCTTATGGTACTGGCATCTTCCCTTTTAGGTTTGGTGTTTGGATTCTGCTTTATACTCTCGTGAGACTCCGCCTTTAAATCGCGAGGGGAATCTCAGTGCCGCAGTGGGGTCAGCTGACCTTGTTTAAAGGGAACATGGGAAGACGTCGGGACAAAGCTCCATTGTGTTTACTGCGTGCTTGAACGGACGCCATTTTGTCTCAGAGGTGTATTAGACTGTGAACTAGGATTTTCTGAAATTCGGATTATTCACCAACAGGACAGCTTTACAGGACAGCCATTTTATATCATCGTATATATACGATGTATACACACATATACAATATACAGGACTTTAGACATTTTATACATTCACTTACACACTAAGAATATTGTATATAATTGTAAATATTGGTATCTGGTGCACTGTAGGGTCTTCTTCAGCGATTTGTTCGCATCCGTGGAAAATTCGTAAGACGGGACTTTCCTGTGTTTTTATTAATGCTCTTTATTTGGATTTGTCAAAGGTGCAAAGTACTTAGCTGTAAATGAAATCAGAGTGGTAGGACAGTGATGTGGATGGCCTCGCACTTCCAGTGTCAAGGGCTCGAATCCAGCCTTTGTGCCCGTGTGCATGGAGTTTGCATGTTCTCCCCATGCTTGGTGGGTTTCCTTCAGGTACTCAGATTTTGTCCCACAGTCCATAGGCACGCAGAGTTAATTGACAGGAAGTGTGCTTGTTTGCCCTGTGTTTTGGATTGGTGCCCTGTCTAGGGTGTACCCTGTCTTTTGCCCCAAGTCCCCAAGGATTTAAGGGGCCTTAAAGGAATAACAGAAACTTATTTGTCTCTCAGACATTAAATGTAACTGGAAACAAGTCAATATTTTAATGGTGCAGGCCTCACGAGGGGCGTAAAAATACTCTGCACTGTTTTGAGAACACCCAGATGCGCGGTTGCCCGGCGACAGCACTGGAAACGCAATCAGTGTGAACGCGTTGCACCTGTGATGTGTTTATTTAAGGGCCCTGATACCTGCGCACTTTGTGAGATCAAGCACCGTTAAGGTATCAGGGCCAAGTCATAGCCAGAGAACAAAGACAAGCGCGCTTTCATGTTTAAAGACAAAGGCAAAGACGCAGATCACATAGATTAACACACATAAATCCTCGAAAAGGGTTTTTAGTTTTTACATTTTTAGTTTCCAGAGCTCCGTTCCGTCTCGAGGAGACGCCGGAGCTCTGTTTATTTTATGTTTTCAGTTTTCTTTCTTTTTAGTTTACTAATTAATAATCCCACGCTATCACCAAACGGGAAAGGCTTCCCATGCGTGTCTCATAAGCACGCACACAATCTCCTATCTCTTTGACCCCGTCAGAAGCCCTTGCGTTAGGGCTCTTATTAATATCATTCCCTCCCATAATCTGTTTGGACTTCCAAATCTTGCAAGTTTTATTTTTTTTGTCAAGAGATGGATGTGTTCGAATCATACCAGTACTATAAGCATCCTTAGCGAAAAATTGCCTAGCTTATATTTCGAGTGGCATGCACTTTCTCACCTGTCTAGCACATGTAAGGAAAAAAGTGTAGATTTCAGTTTAACGTTTCGCTGACTTCACATGTCTTAAAAGAAACACATGTCCCCAGTTGGGGTTGTCAATGCACGCTCATTGTGAACAAATTTTTCCCCAAAGTTCACACTGAGTAAAATTACCCTTCAGTAGCACACAGTTTCAAAGCTCAGACGTCTTAATTGCTAAAAAGCTCTCAAACGTTCACTGGCATATTCCCAGTGATTCACTCGACTTCCTTTCTGGATTTTTTTTCCTTTGCTGCTTTGTAACAGTGCAAAGTATTTGATCATTAAACATTAGCTTTCACTTCCATAAATTATATCAATAACTCCCAACTCTGTCTCCTAGTGCATTAGAGCCACATTACTTTCACCCCTCAGTTCTTCATATTGAATAAAATTAAATGATGGAGAATAAACTAAAGAAATGGGAACAAATGTTTTACTGTGACAGGCTGCGAAGTGCATAAACATATTGTTTAAAAATTGAACCTGTTTCTCACAGATTTATGCTTTAATTTAGATGCTTTGAATGCTTGAATGATTCATAGATGATTGTGTGATGTAACAAACAAAAAACATTCCAAAGATGCTTCAGGAAGCTTGTAGAACTATTCCTGAAGACTACTGTACATTAAAAATACAAGAAAGTCTGGCTCTTTGGAAGTAAAATATGAAGGAATGAGGGGAGGTCAAGACTTTTGTACAGGACTTAAAGCTGTACATGAATCTGGTCATGCAAGCGCAGAAGAATTGGCATGATGCAAGGACTGCTTCCTTGCCAAGTTTTCTGATCGGCTAATACACCGGGACTATGTTCAAATATTTAGTCCAGGACAGTCAAAGAGATGCTGTTTTGTGTCTGTGCATTTATTGAAATAAATAGTTATCATGATGTGTAGAAAGAAAGACATTCACTTTGAGAGAATAAGCTTTTAGAAAAATCGAGCTGTTAATTTCAGTAGGTAAAAAAAAAATACTTATACAGATAATACTTAAAAATAAGAACCACCTTATGGCAGGAATAGAAATGATATATTGAGCTGAACATTCACTATAAATTTCTTTTATAACAGCAAATTTATTACTCATTATACTGTAAGCATGCTTTTATTCATCTGCCGGCTGCTTCATTTTTCAGCTTGTTAAAAACTTACCTAAGGCTCGAGCTGTGTGTGTGTATGTGTGTGTGTGTATGTGTGTGTGTGTGTGTGTGTATCGTTTTGCCGTCTGCTTCTGCTAGGTGGGAGTAAACACACAGAGTGACACTTTACTCTCACAGCAGTAGTCTCTTCACTACAAGTACAGTTTCTGTATCAGGTTTATTTGAGCTTATAACTGCTGAGGTGGTTATTGGAGTAGAGGTGAATAAGAGGAAAACCTTGAAAAATCTTGAATCTTAAAACATCTTCTGCTAGCAAGGAACGCTGACGGTGTTTAAGCTGAAAAGCAACGAAGGAGGAGTTGGCTTTCATTAACACGCCCATTTCATAAGAGACATGAAACAATAAATGAGGAATTTTTTGCCTCTTCAATTTCTTTAAGTAGTTTCCACATTTTCAGTATAGTTTTTATTTTCTTTTTAATTGTGGTTTGTGCCCTAAAAAGGCTGTTTAAACTATAAATTTGTGATCAACAACAATTAAATGTAGAAATTACCTTTGCAGCATGAAGTTCTTTTAAACAGCCAAGCAAACACATATATATATACATATATATACAGTACAAACCAAAAGTTTGGACACACCTTCTCATCTATCTGTCAATGTGTTTTCTTTATTTTCATGACCATTTACATTGGTAGAT
>JAQMYJ010000019.1:6092664-6105675 GCA_030014305.1 Clarias laeviceps | reverse complement strand
TTGATGCCTTCAGTGAGAATCTACCAATGTAAATGGTCATGAAAATAAAGAAAACACATTGAATGAGTGAAGGTGTGGCCAAACTTTTGGCCTGTACTGTATATATATATATTTTGTTCTTTAACACGCTCCATGATTTCAGTCAGTGATTAATATTCAAGGCGTCTCCGATGCTTGTTCCACTTTCCTCTTGCTGTCACATTTGCCGATCCACGAGTCCTAACCCTAACCGGCGTCTCAGGGTCTGTCTGGGTGATAGTGATGGGTGGCTGCAGTCACAACCAGCTCCTTATCTCACTCACAATGACTTCCCTTGACGGAATGAACGAGAACTGCTCCCTTCCTGGCAATGTGTGGTGTCCAGAAAACAAGAGCAGGAGGAGTTTAACAAGACAGTATCGTAAAACTTTAAGCTTCAGGGAAATATCACCATCATAACATTTCCAGGAAAAAAATGTTGAATGAGTAATGTCCTTGTGTACGGAGTAAGAGAATCTAACAAGCATGTGAATATACTGTAATAAAGAGACTGTATCGTACTTTGTACAAGGAAGGAAATTAATGTAATAATAGATTTTGCATTTGCGACATTGCACAACCACGGTGAGCACAAAAGCATTGAGCATTCACCAAGCTGTTTTTCCATCTTGTGTCAGTGAGTTTGTGCGCGGTGCCACCTCAGATTCAAATTCAAATTCAAATTTTATTTGTCACATATACATGCTTGTGTATTATACTGTATGCAGTGAAATGCTGATACGAACAGAAGGATTCCACAAATTAATTAATTAATTAATCAATCAATTAGTTGATTAATTAACAAGAAAATACAGTTTAATTCCTTGAATCTGATGCATTCCGAGCATCACCAATGTTGTAATGTTTTTTGTTTTTTCACACCATTCTGTCTATTGGCGATTAACATGTTTTATCTATGACGAAGATTAAATAGTGAATGGCTTGGAATTAGTTCTGCTATTTGGGGCATTATAACTTATTAGAAGTGTGTTTTTATAAATTATGACTGAGTATCCCTCTTCTAATTTTTTAAATAGGACAAAAGACCTATAGAGTTCTATAAGGATCCTGTGATTCCAGGACGGGTATCAGATATCCGTCTGGTTCATTTCTCACACATAAGAAATGCCCCATACCACCGTATCACTTAAGTGATATACAGTAAGCATACGTTATGTTGCCATGCTTATGAAAAGACATGATGCCGATTAAAAGCCAAGCAGACTGTGTATCAGTGCTGCAATAAGCGCTGGCTGGATGAGAAAGATGTGTACAGGTGAGTGAAAATAACAGGTTTTACACAGCACGTTGATCTGTTATCGGTAATGAGAGATTATGCAGTGAAATCTAAAACGATGCCTGGGCTTTGTCCCTGTTTCATCTCTCATGAATCTACATGGTTTAGGAAGCAAGTGATTGTGATATGTTTCAGGATATAGCATTATAATAATGCTTTGTGAATGATTTCTCGTGCAAAGTTTATCAGAATGAAACATCAACCCCCACTTGTTATCAGCTTTCTATTAAATACTTCAGTCACGACCTCAATTCCCTCATCCGTGTTTCAGGTCCGGCTGTGATCAGGGAGAGACGGCTATCCAGGTCTCATAAGTTTCTGTGTCTGCGAGTCAGCAAGGCCATGAAGAAGACGTTTGTGTCCAACGCCAGCGCCTCCATGCAACAGTACGCCCAGCGAGATCGTAAACACGAGTACTGGTTCTCCGTGCCACAGGAGAGGTGAGTTCGCACCAAACACTGCCCTTATTTATTCTCACTCAGCTTTGACTCAAGGATAAGGTTGTGTGTACTATCTTGTCCCAGAAAATCCATTTATTTTTGAAGGTAATTTGGGGTCTGATTAATTTGATGATAGAGAAGCATTTTGATTTATTTAAGTGCCAGGATAGAACAGATTGAACTCACAAGCACTGTAGCGTTATTTATGTAAATTTTTGCAGTTTTCTGAAAACTTTGTAAAGAATTTCTTGAATCGGAGCTTTTAAAAACTTTTTAATTCCCAGTACAAAGCAGCTTTTGAGAGCCCATTTAAAAGCATAAATCGTGTGGTCCTAATAAATTAAGCCGAAGTACACAAACAACATAATTCGATTTGAGCCCGAATCGTTTTAAACCAGAAGCAATTTCCAGAATCCTTGCTGTCAGTTCTGCTTGTCTGTGCAATTACAATTGCCGCCTTTGTCTATTGTCATGCGAAGACACGCTGACAATCGCTTCCTTTCATATCACCCGAGCCCCCAGTGCGCATCTGTCTGCGGCCTGGTCGCCGTGTTGCGGCCTTTTTGATTGCATGTAGATATGCTTGGGATTATCTGGTTTTAAATCTCTCGATAGAAAACATTTACGGTAGAAAGTCTTGGACACGTCCTAGATATTGTGGTGTTGGACATAGAACTCATGTAATTACTCTTCACTTCTCTTTTTAGGAAACGAGCATCTAAGAATGTATAACATACTGACCCTTCCATTCAGGTAGAAGAGATCAGAGACCATCAGGTTTTTAGAGATTTAGTGAAACCTGAGCAGTGGAAGATTGTTAAAAGTCTTTTTTGAAATGCATTTCTGCTCAGCATGTTTGTAAAGAGTGGTTATTTAACTTACTGTAGCCATCCAATGAGCTCATACTACTGTAGGTTTTTTCTAATCTCTTTATAAACTCTAGAGACTGTTCTGTGTGTGTGAAAATCCACACTTTGAGTCACTTGTGATCATTTTTGAACTCTTTTAATCTGTATGCATGATTTTATGGTTCATCTTTACATGTGCTGATGAATTCCTCATGTTTTTTTTTTTATCTCCTCTGTCCATGTAGGTCGGACCACCTATATTTGTTCTTCATCCAGTGGAGCCCGGATTCATTCGGCGACGGCATGGGAAGCATCAGTCGCGAGCCCGGGTTCATGGTGGTCAAAAAAATAGATGAAATCGAAGCCGAGAGCGAACAGACGACGTCAGACTGGGAGGTAGCCTCTGTCCATCAGCTGGACATCAGCTTACATCAGCCCCTTCTTTCAATTTGCTTTCTTCTTAACGCTTTTGAATGATCTGATTTTGACGTGACTCAATTTCTCCGTGCAGCAACGTTAACTTGTGTTTGTGCTTGTGCATCGCCACGTGAAGATGATTTGTTGAACCTGTTGCATATATGTATTACTGTGTGTTATGCACTGTCTCTGTCTTTTGTGTTTTGTGTGTGTTTCTGTTTTCCAGGTGCCTGGAACTTTACCGTGTTATCTGCACCTCCTCTGCTGTTTGCCATCACACTGTTTTGTCATAGCTTTCATTCACTTTATCTGTCTGAAATTAGTTTGTACACTCGATCAGTAAATTCCACCATGATTATTTATTTATTTATTTATTTATTTTTTACCGTGAGCTTGAACCTGGTGTTTTGCATGATTGTGTTCTGCTTTCTTTTAACAAAGCAGCTCATGGATACACTGGATTCATGAGCGCTTCTGTTGTACGTCGAGAACGAGGCATGGTTTAAAAAACGGGAGGTTCAACTCGTTAAACCATGCCGGTGTGACGGTGATGTGGCAGAGACTGGTCGAAATCTGTCTTTCAGAGATTTTTAAAAAATATGCATTACTGTAAGGTTTCATTTCTCCATTATTAATGTTAATAAATGTCTTAATGTGGATTTTTTTCCCCTTATATTTGGTTTTTATAAAACCAAAGAATCCACACAGTGGTATAAAGAAGTGAGGCTAGGAGATAAATCCTTTCTCCTCAGACTGTAGATTTGAAACATGTGACTTTCATATAAAGACTATAAATATATAGATAAGATAAATATAAAGAATACAGATCTCTCATCCTGAATATCTCAATCTACCGTTGAGATATCAGTTTCAAATGTTGACAGCGTATCATGGAGCTTATTAAAATGAAAAACCAAGATGTTTGCAGTTTGTTCGAGTCAATTCTTTTCAAGCCGCTCTGTGATGAATGAAGACTGAAAAGATGTATTTAAAAGCAGCAGGCATATGTCTTCATGGAAATAGTGTAGCAATCTGGTGCGAGCTCTGCTGAAACCAATCCGCCTTATGAAGAAAGCGATACTGCTTTCTGAGGCAGCACTTTAAAATTTAATGTAAATCAATGATGGAGGAAACAAAGCAGATTGATTTGTTATTCCATGACTTGTGCACAAGTCTCATAGTCTTGTGTTTAACACAAGTAACTTTTTTTTCTTTTTTTTTACTCTGGAGTACAAATTGTTAAATAAGACGTTTGAGACCGTGCAGGATGTTATTTGCATTTTACTTTGTTTTTTTATGTTGGATCGTTGTTCAGATATTAATTATGTATAAAATGGGTAAATAATCTTTGCTCGTAGCCATAGGGTTGCAAACACAGTACTCTGTGTGTGTGTGTGTGTGTGTGTGTGTGTTTCTGTGTGGCCCTAGCTTTGGCTCTGATAAAGTATGAAACAATATGAAAATAACCCAGACAAATTACACTGTTAGCAGGAGCTTCTAATGCATTAGAGTTTTAGAGAGTACTTGACTTGTGTGTGTGTGTGCATCAGACAGAGATAGTAAGTGAGTGGGGTGTGTGTGTAAGAGGGAGAGAGAGATGTTCATACTGTTCAAGGGTATGAATATTTGACGTTTTTGACTTTGTAGGTCCATTTTTAAGAAAACAAAAGACTGATGTACAGATTAGGGAAAGCGTATAGATTATGTCAGTTATGTGTGTGTGTGTGTGTGTGTGAGATAGAGAGAGGAGGAATGTTTGTGTGTGTTTAAGAGTGAGAGATTGAGTGCATGCGCGCGTGTGTGATAGAGAGAGAGATTTTGACCTTGTATGTCCATTTTTAAGAAAACAAAAGTCTGTTGTAGTGATTAGGGAAAGAGTATAGATTATGTCAGCTTTGTGTGACAGAGAGAGTAAGGGGGAATGTTTGTGTGTGTTTGAGTGAGGGCGTGTGTGTGTGTGTGTGTGTGTGTGTGTGTGAGAGAGAGAGAGATGTTCCTACAAGGGTACGAATAGCTGACATTTTTGACCTTGTAGGTCCATTTTTAAGAAAACAAAAGACTCTTGTAGAGATTAGGGAAATAGTGTAGTTGTGTGTGAGAGAGAGGGGAGAGGTGGGGCATATATAATATATAAAATGTGTGTGTGTGTGTAATAACACCGTAGCGAAACGCTGAACTCAGCTTTTGTTTCAGACACGGGGGCGAGTCGAAAAAAGGCGCGCTGTCTCTTTAAATGCGCGTGCTGTCTGCTGTCATGTAGGCGGGCGCAATCGCTCTGTCTGAGCCAATCAGATAAGGCATTATGTCCTATCTGGAATTTCATTGGTGTTTGAAGTGTCGCTCATGCTCGCGGACACAGTCCGGTGTTTCCGTCGCTCCGGAGTGATTGATTCCCAGCGGCTGGGATGTGAACACGGACGGAGAAAACGCGCGTCTGTCTGAGGAGAAAAGCCATGTTCTCCAGGAGGGTGAAGGACGTGGAGCCGCTCACGGCCAAGTATTCCCTTGTAGGTGGCAGTGTGTTGTTATGGTGTTGTCGCTGTTAGGGGGTTTGGCCGCACGCGCTAGATGAGTTACACGTAATAAACACACGCTCTTGTGTTGTTGGTGTGAGTGTGTGCGCTGTGTTTGTTTGTTCTTTCTTACTTTCTTTCTTTCTAATCAGCTGTAAGAAACTTACACGCGTGTCCTGGGTGTTTGTTAGAGGGAGGGGGCGGTGTCCTAAAACTCCACAAGCTCTAGTGTGCTAGGACAGTTAGTGAGCTTTCACCTGAGCACAGGTAAAGTTCTCTATAAAGGTTAAGGGCTTGGTTTTATATTTCTGTTTCCGTTTCCCCTCAATGGTGCTGCAATATCAGTAAATAAATAGTAAGGCTATGTCAAGACCAGGATTTAGAAAGCCCTTTTGTATCTGGAAGTTATTTTTTTCACTACAGTTATTTCAATGTAATAGTTTTGGTCAGTTTTTTTTTTAGAAATTAAGCTATTTTGATGAGTCATCCTGTACTAGTTTCATCTTTGTCCAATTAAATCCCTCTCTTGAATGCATAGGCCTCGCCCCAGAGGTGCCTCCTGCTCTAGCAGCTTGTTAGCAGTGAACATAATTCATCAATTTAAGTTGTCTACCTTATAGGCAGCATGGTGACATAGTAGTTAGCAATGTGGCCCTGCACTGTCGAGGGGTTGATTCCCACCTCAGGTTTGTGTGTGTGGAGTTTGCATGTTCTCCCCATGTTCACAGTCCAAAGACATGTAGATTAGGTTCATTGGTGTTTCCAAATTGCAGATCGATCGGCACCCTGTCCAGGATGTACATTGGTACCTCAGCATACGAATTTAATCCGTTTCTTTCAGTCAGAATTTCATATTGTGAACCCCATTTTCCCAGAGGAAATAATGTAAATGTAGATTATCCGTTTCAATCATCTGAAAATCTCACCAATTTCGAATAACATAATTATATTGCATATGAAATCAATCAAAACATTTAGAAAAGACCTTTTACGTGAAGTAAAATATTAAATAAATTAATCCTTAAACCTCACTTTACCACAATTTTTTATTCCCTTTGGCCCAGACTGCTTTTAAAACAAAACAAAAACGGAAAGTGGCTCAGTGGCATTTTATTTTTGCTGCCATCCTTGATAACATTCTTGGGACCCTTGGTGCCATATTTTCACTAAATCTTGCACAAAATGAAAAAAAGCACACACACAACAAATGTAAACTCATTGGTTTGGCTTTCTACTGACACAAACACGCTTTAATCAGCTACTGGAAGTACATGCGACTGGCTCGGTCGTTCGTATGTGGAAAATGCTTCACACATTTGCTTGGTGGAGTGTTGGGACCTGGCACTGCGTCCTGTGGCTGCAATTTTGGCATTTGGTGGGAATTGAACCCAGGCCCTCCTCATGGCAGGTGAGATACCTACCCCTGAGCCACCAGTGCCCTAATAGACATGTAGATATGGTGGAAATCCTAAAATACACAGACAGCATCTCATCCTGTGGAATTATATACTCATTGAAGTTGACAGTTGTGGATAAAAACCGCAGTGAGAAACACTCCACATTGGATGAAAGTGGCAGAGGTGATGAACCTAGTACCCGATAAGAAAAACTTTGTTCGTTTTCCCCCTCATATTTGATTTTCTGAGGGTTTGGATTTTTTTTTTGCGTTGTTTTGGACATATAGAGCAGTCAGTCATATGCTTGTTTAATATCTAAATCCTGCCTGTAAAGTGCCTTCCAGTCGTGTCTGATATTATTCAGCATACAGGATTGTTTATTTATTTCTGCTTATGTGTCCTAATATACTGTCACGATTCTGATTAGTCTGATTACGTTGGTCTGCACCGCTCCAATTGCAGGTATGTGCCTGTAAAACCTTGAGGTTTGTACTGTTTTTAAGATAGGAATTAAAGTGTCTGGTTGTGTGTCAGAAAATTGCTTAGAGGTTTGGGCTTGCTCAGGTATGCAGTGTCATTAAGGAAGGAAGCTTTGAGGTTAACTACAGCATGCACAGCAGTTCAGCTTGCAGCTTTGAAAAAGAAAAGACTGATTAAATGAAATACAATGGACACTGCTGAAAACCTCAAGGGGCTGGGGTTGTGTCCATCCCAGCAATGAGAACACAGCTGTCCCTGTATGTTTAGACATTATGAGAGAGGAAGAGCAGGTTGTTCGTCCGCTATAGAATAAAGTAATAAAGTAATGTCGTAATAAAGAAGATTCGGATTTCCGTGAACCTTTTAAATTGTTAAGTCATTGATGGCGACTTAAACGTTCAGGAGTATTACAAAGAATGTTACTTTCGTCCACATGAATAAGGCACGGCATTGGCCATATGACCAAAAGCTTCCTATCTCCTGCGTTACTCTGAATACATGGCAGTAGATCTTTACATGTGAGCCAGTATTCAATGTAGTACCTAAAACCAGTATAGGTAGTCCCCGAATTACGGGGACTACCATTTACGCATTTCTGCAGATATGAGCTGACCAGTTACGTATTTCTGCAGATATGAGCGAACATTCATAGATGCAAACAAATCACAGAAGTAGCTCACATGTATTGTACAAAAAAAATAGACACTGCAGTCCACCATATATCAATATGTACAATTATATAAAATTTTTTCAGTGTGTAAGTGAATGTATAAAATATCCAAATTCCGATATATTGTATATATGTGTGTGTGTGGGGGTGCAGGAGAAATAAGTTGGTTTCAATAAAGTAGTCCAGGAGCACGATGATAGAAAATGGCAGTCCTGTAAAGCTGTTCTAATGGTAATTAATCCTAATTTTAAAAAATCTTCAACAGGACAGAGTTTCAGTGGAAAACATCTCTGAAATAAAAATGCCGTCTGGGATTCCCCTCGCGATTTAAAGGTGCAGAGACAACACTGATGTTTCAATGTGTGAGATGCATTCCTTTAGGCGCGGTTGCGGTGGGAAAAGTGAACAAAAATGTAATCAAGTGGATTGGTACGCTTTACATTGTATATTCTTGTCAAAGGTGTATAAGACGCACTTGGTCAGACTTAAGAACGAATCCGTTCCGGAAGCACGTTCGTAAGTAGTTGTCTACCTGTATCTGTTTAGAACTGTGTAATAAAATATTTAAATTGAGAAGTCTGCTCTCTGCAAGTCTTGATTGACCATGTTAAAATCCCACAAAAGTGTACACTTGAGTTTTTGGTTTTGAGACAAATTAAAAACTCTGTAGCTTTGTATTTGATGGAAAGGTTTGTGGTACGAGTTCCAGAGCTGGACACGTTATTGTTCATAATAAACGTGAGTCATTCTATTAGACTAAAATCTCTGTTGCTGCAGGGAATCATTGATGGGTCAAAACTTCCTGCCAGCTTCTGAGGTTTATGCTTAAATTGTTCGGCATGTCGCCCACATTTCTTCTCCTGATAGCTAGTGTTTGAACGCCTCTTTAACCCTCCAAGACTCACTGATTGGGTAAATGTGTGCTAAATCCACATGAAGGTAGAAAAAAATAAGAACTTGTGAACAGGGTTACCACTGCTTTGAGTGAGTCGTGTGCAGTGACATAATTGCCCTGTAACATTCTGCTTCTTTGTAAAACACCCAACATTTTTTTTTCTTTTTTTTTCTTTCTGCGTGTCCCCAATGCGTCTCGTTTGGTAAAGCCGTGACATAGCAACAGTCTCCGTACAGTTAACAAGGCTAATTTTAGCCCTGACGATAAATAGCCACCAGACCGAAGGTAGCCTGGCAACTCATGAAGCTAATAAAACAATTGAATTAAGCAGAATGTCTTCTTTTTTCTTTTTTTTTTTTTTTTCTTTTTGAAGGCCAGTCGTCTTTGCCAGACGGGTGTATCGAGAAACAGCTCACAAAGCCATGCAAAACACTTGGTTTGAACCTGCTCACTTGTTAGACTCAACACAAAAAATTTAGTACTTATCTTACAGTCTAGGCATCCTGCTTTTCTGTTAATACTAAGGATAATGATTCAACAGCATTGTGTCAGTTCTTCTGTGAAGCGCCGCAGTGGCCACACGTTGCTTTCACACTCCATGCTCACTACTGTGCTCGCTCTCTCTCCATGCTCAGCTGTGGCTTCTTCCCCCCTTTTCCTATCTCTGTACCAGGTAGTGTCACTGAGCGAACACCACCGCCGGATCGATGCACTAAACTCTGAAGATCTGCGTGCCCTGTGCAAACGGCTCCAGGTGCCTGGCCATAGATCCCCAAAGAACTTACAAGTCTTCTTAGAGCATCTTAGCATCGATTAGCTTGAGGGTCCTTACAGTAGCTTTACTTCTGAGTTTCTTCTGCTATAAGTAGATAGCAATACTTTTGTGCTGGACACAACCATATAGTGGCTAACATGGAAATGCATGCGCGTGCGACGGTCTGGAAAAACGCGTCTGGTTTCTGCTGAAAAGACAGATTTGACCACAAGAAGGGTTTTTCCCGGCCGCCACACAGCTTCTGAATAAGATTCATTTTCATTTAGAGTAAACCAATTGACTCAGCACATCCTATACAATCCTTGCGACAGACATGGCCTAGGTTATGTACGGTGTGGTATATCGTCTGTGAAGGGGGGTGGGGGGGAGGACATGATTGGGGGAAAAAAGATGGAAGTTAGGGCTCTGTAGAGTGTTTGCTCAATTGTTTGCCATGGACAATGAAGGTAATTCAAGCAAGGGCTATGTAACTCGAGTGTGTTCAGGCTGCAAGAGGCTAAGTGTCTCTTTCTTTGCCACTATTCTATGAAGCAGAGACAGTCCCATGAGTCTTTGGCTGGCAATCCAGGTTAGTCCGTTATACGATACATAGTAAAGTCTGTATGGGTATAAAACATAACTGGGACACATAGACAGATTTATATAGTATAGATAAAATATCTTGTCCTGTAACAGCTTTTGAGTTTGTTCCTTTGCATCTTTTTTTTTTTTCTTGTTTTTTTTTTTTTGCATGCATGGTCATTTAAATAAACAAACTTCCTCTAAGATATTTATACCTTTGGTGTTAGATTAAAAACCAAACCAAATCAAGCAAATAAACAAAAAAAAAAGATTTAGGTTCAGATCTAGCGTTGTAGCTGTGACAGGTTCCCGAATCAGCTGCCGCTCACTTGGCTTACGTTGTTCTCTGTTGTTCTAGATCACCACGAAGGAGGAGGTGAACTCCAAACACGGCACGTCCATCACAGCCAGCCTGGAGCCGGAGACCTTTAAACCCAACCTGAGCGAACCTAGCGACCTCCTGGAGGCCGAACAGATAGAGAAGGTGAGCCGCATCGATCCCAATCTTTGCGGGTATTGCTTTGAGTGCTGGTTTCTCTCTACAAGAGGTTTAAGGAGCTTATCGATCCATTTCCTCTTTCAATAAGGTGCTTTCTTAAGCATTCTCGAATTATTGATCTATTATAGATTGTCACAGACTGACAGACAAGCCTTGGGCTTTAGGAAAAATTTATTTTTTGTGTGTGAACACGATTTAAAATACGTATGCTTATTCTGGGATGCTTTAAAATAGAGAATGCATTTATGAATCACTAAAACACTAAACACTCTGTAGGTAAATGAAGCAGCCAGAAGTTCTGATATTAACATATTTTCCAGACTGTAGGTTTGTTACAGACTGGGAAAGCTTGCTTTACTGTGTAGTAATTGATTCAGCAGTTATTTTTGGTTCGTAACACTTTCCGTCATCCTCGAGGTTATCTCTGGATAATTACAGCATTATGAAGGATTCATTATACAGCAGTACTGAATAAGTTCATTATAAGTATTAATAGGTCAGCGTTGTACATTTAGGGTCTAAAATCAAGTTGTACATTTCCTGATTGTTTTTCGTTAAATGAATGAATGAATGAATGGATAAATGAATGAACGGGCTGCTGGGATCCTGCTGTATAATTTGAGGAGCGCTTGTGGTCTCTGATGATCTCGTTATTTTTACTCGCTGTGACTGTAATCTGTTTGTTTTGAGTCTACACTCGACGATGCCCTCTGGGTATTGCCTTTCAGTAGCATCAGCTCAGCACTTCAAGGAAATAGCTCACCTAAGGTGACTTCTCATCCTGTGTTCTGTGCTGATGCACCTCAGAGGCCCACACTGCGGGTAAATCAGAGGAGAGCCCAGACTTGCGAATACAGATTTATAACGCAGTTCTGTAGACTGATTTGTTCTTGCATATGTGTGTGTATGTATCATGCTTGGTTACGTTCTTTGCCTGCTGGTGTATAAAGGTCATGGCTATTGTAATTGGGCGCTGATGACTCTGGCCTTTGAGGGTTCAATTTTGTTCCCCTGATGTAACGTTTGCCTCTTTTACATTTACATTTAGGCATTTGGCAGGCGCTTTTATCCAGAGCGACTTACAAAAGTGCTTTGTAGTTTCCAGCACTTTGAGATTTAATGAATGAAAAGTGCGTTACAAATAAAATGTATTATTATCATTGTATAGATGCTTGCACTGGGTTACTAAAAAAGTAACATCAATCAAAATACCGTTGGGATTTCTTTATTAAAAAATTTTTTGGGGGGGGATGATTAGCCCAGGTACTGAAGAAACAGATATGTCTCAAGTCTTTTTATGTGCTCTGAGAATGCTACCGTGATTTTTCACTTTTCATGCCATTGGTTTGTATACATTATGTTAATCAGATGCTGTACATCTTATTTTTTTTTCCCACAGCTGGCAAAGCATCTCCCACCCAGAACCATAGGCTATCCATGGACGCTGGCGTTCGGCACGTCCAAGCACGGCATGAGTATTAAAACCCTGTACCGGATCATGCAGGGGCAGGATTCTCCCATGCTCCTCGTCATTAAAGACAGCGACGGGCAGGTAAGACTCTCCCATAGCAACGCTGAACTAAGGGATTATTATTATTATTATTATTTTTTCTTCCCCCTTCTCAGTGGTTTATTTTTCTCTGAATAAATATTCATTGACAAGTAATAACATAAAGGCTTTTCTTTAAAGATGTAAATAAAAGCTTGAGAGACCAGTTAGTGTGAGCGTTAGTCTGCTAGACTGTTGGCATTTCGATTGAAAATTTGATTGATCTTGCTCATGTGTGTGACGTTAAACTGTTTTATCATGATATCTATTCTTTTCCTTTGTGCATCTTGCTTAATTAATTTGGTCAGAGAAGAATGCACCAGAGGAACTCGGTAGCCCGTATCGTCTGTAGTTTATCCCATAATAACATTTAGTCATTAACATGATCTGTGTGATGTCTAGGTGTTTGGGGCATTAGCATCAGAGCCGTTTAAAGTCAGCGACGGGTTTTACGGCACAGGAGAGACGTTCCTGTTCTCCTTCTATCCACAGTTTGAGGTGTGTATGTGTATATATGTGTGTGTGTGTGTGTGTGTGTGTATGTGTATGTGTGTGTATGTGTATGTGTATGTGTATGTGTATGTGTGTGTGTATGTGTGTGTGTATGTGTGTGTGTATGTGTGTGTGTATGTGTGTGTGTGTATGTGTGTGT
>JAQMYJ010000019.1:6052917-6070645 GCA_030014305.1 Clarias laeviceps | reverse complement strand
TCTTAGTCCGTAGTTCTCTCTCTGTTTGCTTTTATTTATGAGGACACCATTGCATGAGGAATAGAAGGGTCACTGTTGCACTGCTTCACACCACTGTGATGGTGAATATTTACCTACAGTACAGCAGTATAACCATAGTGATTTATTCCACAGCAATTCCCAGTGATTAAAATGTTTTATTCAGTTAAAAAAAAAAAAAAAAAAAAAAAGGACCTTTCATACACTTATGGTATTCAAGTGAGTTTAACAAAAAATACTTCGTTAACCATTTAGGTCCCCCAATTACCACAAGCTCTAAGTAAATAGTTAAATTAATAATTATAAATGTAAGAATTTGTTTAATATACTTGAATGCAAATCCTTTGTAGTTAGTAAGTGAAAAGAAACTTTTCATCAGCAGCTGATAGGCATATCAAGAGTTCAAGTGAACATTTGAGCAATTTCCCTCTGGGATTAATAAAGTTCTTTGAATCTTTGAATCTTGAATCTTGAATCTACCAAATACAAATTCAAACTGCTCATCAGTTAATACAGCTGTCTAGTTACTTGTGAGTCTGTGAAAATGTATTTAAAAAAAGCGTAACTGCTAAACGGTTCATGCAATATTAAATTAAACTCCTTGATTAGCCTAAAGTCTATGTTTTAATCATATCTGGATTGATTCATCAATTGTGGTGAACTACAGAAACAAAAATATGAAAACTGTTCCTTTGTCCAAATAATTATGGACCTGAGTGTAATTGTGTAAAGCTGCTTTGTGACAATGTTTTATCTTATGCGATTTTCAAATAAATTTTATTTAATTTGTTAGGTAAAACTCATCTACTAATTATTAAACCGGAAACTTGTTTTATTCTGCACTGTTTTGGGTCATTCTACAAAAATGCTGGAAAGTGCTGTGACTTAGTTTTGCTGATGCCAAAATCATTTAAAAAATTTACATAACAGACACATTATTTTTATATGTCCAGAAAATATATTAGTCAATAATGAAATACATACTTACTTTAATGTTCAATATTTAATTTTAGCTTTTTTTTTTTTTTTTTTTTTTTTTTTTAAGGCCAAGGAAATGTCTTGTCACTTTGATCATACATCAAAGTAAGACCAGATACTTTTTATCTGAAGATACATTTTTTCATGGAATAAATCTGATTCACAAGAACATTAATATCTTATAAAATAAGTGAATGACTAAAATCATAAAACAATAATTGATTATAATTAATCATATGGAATAAATATCAGTCAATCCAAACTGTCATTGGTGTTACTGTTACACAAAATTAGTTTTTATGCAAAGCTTTTAAGTCTGTCATTGGAGTTACATATTTTATTATAACTGTCAAAAATTGTACATAAAAACTGTTTACATCTAATAATTAATTGATTTCGACATAATCAATGACAGAAAACCATGTGGTCTTTCACTCACTCACTCACTCATTATCTATACCACTTTATCCTCTATACAGGGTCGTGGGGGGCCTGAAGCCTATCGCAGGAGACCAAGGACACGAGGCAGACTAAACCCTGGACGGGATGCCAATCCATCACAGGTGGATACGCGCTCATTCACACACTGCAGGCAATTTGGGTCACCAATCCGCATGTCTTTGGACTGTGGGAGGAAACCTGAGTACTAGAAGCAAAGTCACGAGTTTTTCACACCACAGAGAGAACATGCGAACGCCATGCACACAGACCCAAGGCGGGAATCGAACCCAGACCCTGGATTTTCTGGACATTTTTATTCATTTCCATTTTTATTTCCATTTAAATTTGTTATTTTGTCTTTTGTACAAATAGGTTTTATATTTCTCATATATATTTTTGAATTTTTTTATATTTTGTTCTACTTTCTTATAGTTTCAGCTATTTTTTTTTCTCGTGCTTATTTCTTGTTAATTGTTTAAAATTTTTAAGGTCACAGGCAGTCGTATTATCATTTCACTTCATATTGTACTGTGTATGACTGTGTATGTGACAAATAAAATTTGAATTTGAGGTGCAAGCCGACAGTGCTAACCACTAAGCAATTGCCGACATGTTCTTACACATGAAAGCTATTTTGTAAATAGTTACACCAGTTATTAAATGTATACAAATAAATAAATAAAAACGCATTAAGCTCTACTTTTTGTGGGTTCATAAAGTTTAAAAGTAAGTTATTGCTATTAAAGAAGTTCTAGGTGTGGAAAAAGAAATACATTTCAGGACATTTTTTATGACCCGTATTCCACCTTTGCTGTAGAATGACCCGTGAGTGCATTGACATGCTGGACATGGGACCTGTGGAGGAGGAAACACTCGAAACACACACAAAAATGCATTCAGCCTGCATGCAAATCTATAACAATCAGCTGTCCATAGTCTCTACACACTGCCATATGTACTGTCTAGATTTAATTAGGGATCAGATCACTCACCTCTGATGCATTGTAATATTTAAAACACAGCACATCTCTTGCACTGGCATCAGGCACATAAGGAATCTTGGAAATGCCTTTTAAAATAATAAATAAGAAACACAATTTAGTATATTAGACATTTGATCAGGTTATAATCTGTGATTTGAGCCACTGCACTGAAGTTACAGAATCTGCGGACACGTGACCACCCGCTCACTCACCCGCTCACTGGTCACAGGCCTACAGAGCGCTTCTGCACCTTTTCACACTTTCGTGCATTTCTGTCATTACATCGTTTGTTTTTCCAGCGCGAATTATATCTGTTTTAGTTCAGCACTTTAAACGTTAGACTGAATTATACTTACCTGGGAAAAACTCTGTGTTTGTCGACATGACAAGTTTCTAAAGTTGCGTCGCGTCGCGTCTCGTCTGTTTTTGAGCTGGAAAAAAAAAAACGCCCCCTGCAATCTCACCAGTGGCCACCAGGTGTCGGTAAGGACACGCAGTTTAGACAAAGGCTTCATTCACTAATTATTATATTGAAAGAGTTTAAAGGAATTGCCTCGTAAAACATGGGCATTTCAAACATTTCATTGCGTTCTACATTGTAAAATAATTCTGACGGCATCCACAATATGCAATAATCTTCTGATATTGAGATGGCTCTGTCTAATCTGAGGTGCTGTTTGTTAATTGGTGATTTCTGAGGCTGGTGACTCTAAATGAACGTCTCCTCTGCAGCAGAGGTACGTTTTGGTCTTGCTTTCCTGCGATGATCTTCATGAGAGCCAGTTCCATCATGGTGTTTGATGGGTTTTGCAAATGCACTTGACAATACTGTTCTTGCAAGAACATCTGACTTTTATGTCTTAAAATATCAACTGACTATTGTGATGTATTGTACTATATTGTTCTAGAATGAAGAAAGTTTGAATTAAATGGTGTGCCTAAAGATGTGTCCATTATCTATTTAAATCCTAATTAGTTATGCAAATATACTAAATAATATTCTGGATTGTTTAGCTATTTGAGCAATAAATCAGCATCATCATTAACTTTCACATTTTGTGTGTCACAAGCAATACGTTTGAACAGCGTGAGGAGCGGCAGCAAGTTGACCGCATATGACGACGAGTGGGTGGGTCAGGTGTCCGGATCTGCATGACCCCATGGATGCGGTCGAAGCCGCGGCTATGCTGTGGTACTGCATAAACTAGGTCGTGCCTTATTTACCACCTGACTTCCTGAGATTTTATTCATACCCACTTATATGATTATTAATGAGGCCCTCCATTTCTTCCTGACTGAAGCTAGCTGGCTAGTTAACCTGCTAACATATAAGCTCACAAGTGCTAAAGCAAAGGTTGGAGTCTGAGTTAGTATTATAAATTGTTCAGAATATAAATGTTCAGAAATTTTTGGATTGTCATAATATAGCCTATTATGATGACCAGTAACAAATTAAAATCTACTCATAGCTGTTCACACAGGCTCTGTGGCTAATAGTGCTATGTACATATACAGTAGTTGTAGCAAACAAAGCATTACGAATGGGAACAAGAAATATATCATATTAAGAGAAAAAATTATGGCAAGAGCACATTTTGTAGATTTTTTTGGTTTTCTGTCAGGTAGAACACTTTAAAGGATCTGTGTAGAGCAGAACAACCATGTTTTTCTCTCAGGAATGATTTCAAACTAGGATTAGCCTTAATTATTAAACCAATTAACTATTGAAGAAAGCTGTTTCTTAACATGTATGATACAGATTTACAGTAGGTGAAGTATTTTCTTTTTTATGTATTTAGCTGCAAAATGAATTTAATGACCAGACAAGTAAACATTTTTTCCTGAACAGAATCACTGTAGGTTCTGTTATGTTTTTGGCAGGTTGGAGGAAACCAAAGAATCCAGGGGAAGCCCAAGCATCTGCAAAGGTTCTCTGTCATCCAGGTCATGGTTATCCCAAACGTTCTGTTCAATGGTAGCTGGACTTAGCTTTAAGTTTCATCTCTCATCTGGAGAACTGCTAAAGCCTTTCTGATGAACTGAAGGTGGTATCTTCAGAAACTTAAAGCAAATCCAGCGGCCACTGAACAGAACGTTTGGGATAACCATGACCTGGATGACAGAGAATCTTTGCAGATACTTGGCACTCATGTAGCAAATTAAGCTCTGCATCCAGATATTAGTAATAATTATCAAGAAAACTGATGATTGTCAACATTCAGGAACTTTACGTCAGAAAACTGCAAATCGGCAATCAGTGTTCAGACACAATTGAAGTACCTCATATTATTTTTATGGTTATGGTATAATACAAAATATCTACTGCCAAATAGTTAACAGAAAAAGTAAAAACACATGACAGCATATACACATTCATCATACACACGTTATATACACACACATTACAGCAGGTGAAGCAGACACCCATCAGAACCCGTCGTCTGGAACCCCAAAGGCTCCAGGTGGAATCAAATCTGTAGAACTCTCTGTATGTAGCATACATATACAGTACACAGGATACAGTTAAAGCCCCTGCCATCGTTTTCCTTCAACACAATATAAAACATCTTCCATGGCACAACATGAACAAATCTTTTGCATGGGTTAAAAACAGGCCATGAATGGCTGCGTCTTTTCTTGACGTTGGACAGACATTTTTGCATAATACAATGGAAGGTGAAAGAAAAGCCACCAAACACCAGGCACTGGAGAAATGAGGCACTTTAGCACCTGGTGGAACGACGCGTGTTTTTGGCATGTGACAGCGCTACAGTACTGCAGATGGAGGACTGCAGGAAATACAGTACTGTATACGGGAGCGGTGGTTTAGAGCCGCCATTATGCTGGCAAATTCATTGCGTTTGTCTCTTCTGTTGCTTTTTTCTTTTTTTTCTTCTCGTTCCTCCGATGCCAGGGCTTGCACACGCAGCACAGGATGCACGGAGAGGCTAAAAGCAGCAGAGGAGATGTCACCACCACGATGATGCTCATACCCACCAGGATGCCTGCCACCTAAAAATTAAAAGATTTAGATTTATTCAGGAGCTAAGCTTCATCATGAAACTATTCAGGTGTAAAGTACATACAGAAATAATTTGTGTGAGAATTTTAAAGGGTACGATTAGCAAAATATAAAAATGTTTCTAGGGCTGAATTAATCCTTTACATTACAATACGTTTAAAACATGTAGTGAAAAACTGATGGTCACGAGACATATGCATTGTTAATTTGAGATTTTGTTAACCAATCATGATTCACTGCGCCACAATCCCACTACGTCCTCAAATGATTGGGTGAATGCAGTAAGGACATACTGTAGTATTATCTCCATTGACTCCTTTGAGTATTGTCTCCAACTGCTGTGTTTTTTTGTTGTTGTTGTTGTTTTTAAACTTTAAAAATGCTAAAAACCTGGTGAGAACATGCTCAAATGCAATGATGGCATTGACCAGTTAACGCTGTAGCTAAGACTTCTCAGGGACTTGAGCATGCAATAGGCAGGAAAAACTGGATGGCATTATATGACTGAGTTGTCATTGTGACGTCACTACGATGTAGCTATGTCGATGTAGCTAAGTTCTCAAATGACCTCTTCAGGCTTGTGCTATGACCATAGTAGGTTATAGAAGATTGCAAATGATTGGAAATCACTGAAAATGTGACTTAAAACTACCCGATATGATGCGACATGTCACATACTGGATGTTAGTGCTTACCACATTTATGGCACGCATATATCTAGTTATCAGTGTTTTCTCTGTCATGTTCAGTCTAATACCGGATCCAATTTCTCACACCATCACTTCATGATAAAAGTCACAGCATGCTATTTTACTAACCTCCTAAATGCAATGACAATGTAGCAAACGCGTGATAAGCGCCTGGTTAGAACGTAGGGCGATCTGATCGGACATAGTAGTAACTCATGAGCGTGTGATCATGCGAGGGATAAGAAATTAGTGACAACATGATATATGCATTGAGTACCAGACATGGCTAGGAATTAGAATGAAGTTAATAATTAAATGCACATTTTTATGCACACTTTTACCCCGTTTCCACCCTGTTCTTTGATATTAGGATATTTCTGTTGGGAACTTCATTGTCTTTGTATGTAGCGGGGGCTGTAACAAGCTGTAATGTGATCAGAGGGATCAGGTCCATAAAGTCATGTTTTCCAGGATTCATTTTGAAGAACTCTAGTGTCCTGTACAGAAGCCTGACCCCAACCCCACTGAACACATTTAGGATCAACTGGAATGCCAACTGGAATCACTAGCCTCCCCTGACTCAAGATCACTTACTTATCCCCAAGTCAACCCCAAGTTTTATTCATGGTTTACAAATTGAACAATTTCCTATTGAACAATGGCCTTTGTTGCTATGTGTATTCCTTTCCACTTCACTGCAACTCTGTATGATTGTTGGCTTGACTACTTGTGTCTCACTCTTGAGTACCAGCACTTCCTTCATGTCTACTTCTGGATGTCAGAGTTCCTCTTTATGTCTCACTCATGTTTATAGTCAATGAGTAGAAATGTTCGTCAGTCACTTCTAGTATCTCACTTTTGCTAGAATGCAAATAACTCAGATACGGATCAGATACTGACACCGCTTTTCATAGCCTCGAGATATGTCCTCTAATGTATATTAAACATGCCTTGGAGCTTCTTCAAGCTGTTGCTACCAAATACATGTAATGTAAATGTAATTAGAACTAATGAAGTTCAACAACAGATCATCATGTGCAGTTAGTCCTTTGTAGACATTTCCAACATACCTGTGTCCTGTTCCACATGACAGAAGCTCTGGAATGTCCTAACTTATTACGGCAGGGACCTTTATCATAGTGTCTCAGGAAAATGTCCCCCTGCAAAACACAACCAGGTTCATGATGTGAAAAACTTTGTTTTGTTTGTTTTTTGTTTTGTTTGTTACATATTAAAACGTCCTGGGTTAAACAGTAGAGGAGTGCTTACATCTAGGTTCTGCAAGCAGTACCAGCAGAAAGTGTGTTTGCAGCTCTTGCACAGCATTTGGGCGCAGCCCTGGTTACGCTCAATATACACACCACATTTGGGACACTGCTTGATGACCGGATCTGGATCAGCACTGGCTTGAGCACTGTACAGAACAGACAAGATATCTTTATTCACTAGAATGTATATAAAGTGTAGAAGTGAGAAGTAGAAACTGCCATCAAAGTTAGATATTAAGTGCCACAGGTTAGTTTTGCACTATGAGCAGTAGGGGGCGGCAGTAGTTTTCGCAACAAAAAAAATCGGTTGATAAATCCCTTTTCTTTGTGGTCCTTCAACAGAATTGGGTAACACTTTAATGAAAACTATCCAAGCTGTGATAGAAATACATGCATTTTTGCTATAAACCCATGCTGCTGACGAAGTTATGTTTAGGGGTAGGAGGGAACTCCTGATGTCAAAACGAGACGACCGGTTCCTCTTTCTTACTATGTCATGGGAGGCTCATAGAAATATTATAAAAATAGGATTTCTACTAACTTTTTTTTTTCGAGTCCGTCCTCATCGAACTGGCCATATCTCAGCAACCGGACATGATAAAGTAATAAACGTAACATCAGAAAGAATCTTATTAAGCCATATTTTCAGACTTAAATTACAAGTCTGAAAATAGGCATAACTCAAATCACTGAAAATGTGACTTAATACTCCCCGATATGATGCGACAGGTCATATGGGAATAAACTTTTAAAATCATAAAATAATTATTTAACATGAGCATGTGAAATAAATATTTATTTATTCATTCATTCATCCTTTATACCAACTATCCTATGTACAGGCTCAGGGGCCTGGAGCTTATGCCAGGAGACTTGGGGCACGGTACACACTGGACAGGGCCTAACCTACATGTCTTTGGACTGTGGGAGGAAACCAGAGTGCCCACCAAGCACGAAGAGAACATGCAAACTCCATGCACACAGACCCAAGGGGGGAATCGAACCCTCGACCTTGAAGGTGCAAGGCATCAGTGCTAGCCAGTACGCCACTGTGCCAGCGTGAAATAACTGGTAGCTACTACATGGCTAGTGAGCTGCCTTTAAAGAAAAAGAGACAGAGCCTTGGCAATGCGGTTCTGGCTGTTGGTGGAGTTGAGGAAACTAGCCAAATCCAATTCGGCATGTCAATGTTACAAACAACAATTTGACTAAGGTATCCTTAAAACTGTGTAAGTACTGTAGGTAGAATCCCTTTTAACCATTACAAACTGCACCTTGCAATATCTGCAATATATATCTAATTGAAAGGATATACTGTACATGTTAATAGTAAATAACTATACAGTATATTTTATAACTATAATAATTAACTTGATTATTAAAACACTTCAAACAGCAGATGGCAAACACATTTTTCTCAGAAAAAAAATAAAACAATATTGATGCTTTCGGGAAAAAGAAATTCGCCAGTGAATTATAATGCACAAAATCCTGCGATCTTCTATAAATTAATCCAAATACACAGTCAGCAAAACAGCACAGAGCCAAATGACAAAAATCTATTAGTATGATCTTAAATGCTTATTCAATCTTTAATAAAGCATTCTGGCAGCAGTAACCTGTCGTTGGCAGGCAGCACCACTAGAGGCTGGTGCTGTTGGCAGCTGTGTCCATCCTCCCAGAGCTCTTTGCAGGCGCAGCAAAAGACACCGTGGCATGTCGGGCAGGGAACTGGGACCGGTTTACCCTCAGCACCAGGGTTCACGCTGCATACAGCCTGACATTCCAGCACCGGGCACCAGGCTTTACAAGGGTCCAACTGAACACCTGAGCGAGGGAGACAGAAAGTGTCGGTAATACATTTCATCATAAAGCTATGGCTCTGTTCAGTAGACTTGTGCTCTGTGACTTCTTTGGTCGGAAGGTATGCAAATATGAATAAATTATTCAAATGGAATATATCCTGTGTTCTACGCAAAAACAAACAGAGATACATACATTGATACATATGTGCAATATTCATTTATATACATTTATTTATTCATGGAAGAATAGCAAAGATGGACGAAGTACACAAATCCTTTGCGTATGTAAAAGCAGAAATACCCTACTTACCCTACCCTAAATTACAAAGTATGGTATGTGCCAAAATATACAGTACTGAAACTCGTGCATCTAGGACGTGCATTTGCGTTTGTCAACGGAGCAAAACTCCAGATAAACGTGTTCCCAGAAGTGAAAAGGAAGTTGTGTTGCGCAGTTGTTGTTGCTGGAAATGGGTCTCACAACAGAGGAAAAAGTATTCATAGTTGAGTATTATTACCGCTCATATACAGTAGAAGCAATCATGAATGGGGACCGACTTTAAAAAGGGTGGCAGAACAATTAATTCACATTCCTGTTTAAAGCTTTTTAAAGGTTCCGTATTGTACTATTTTTTTAGTAAAAAAAATATTTTCTTTTAAAGTGTGTTAATGCTCCAGCTGGAATACAACTCAGAAAATTCATTTGTTTATATCACACCCTCCCCCCCTGTTTCACTCCTTGCCGCCTTAAACAACAAGCCATGGGAAGCTGCCTTCTTATATGAGATCACACTGGCGAGAAATCTAAATTGGCTTATTTAAGGCCAATACGAAAAATTTTAAAAAGAGCAAAAATCAAGGAATGTATTTTTCTCAGATTTTTTGTTCGCACGCACATACACACACACAGGAGGCCCATATAAACATCTAAAAATGACTGATGTCTATAAGTGAGTATTGCGTAATAGGTGCCCTTTAAAGATGTTCACTCTGCATATTTCATTTTTAACCAGCAGTTCCTATCAGATTTTGACTCTCCCTGCTGTTTTTGTATATTCTGATAGTGTATGTTTCTATTTAGGCTTTATCAATTAAAATAGTTCATTTTATGTTCAGTATTAAGTATCACGTATAACAGTATATTGAAAATGTAATATTTAAAAAACATGTTGCACTGTGGGATGCAGTAAATCGCTGAGATAGTATGCATAGACAGCAATACAAGCGGTAAATCAGATCTCTGGAAATACTCATGTTGGTCACATGGTGTCATATATATATATATATATATATATATATATATATATAAATTATTTTTTTTTTTTTAACACAGCCTACATTCAAAAATCACAGACCTAAGACTATTTGTGAGAGGAGCTTATTTCAGAGCCAGAAACTTATTAACTGAAAACAGAAGCCGGAAATGAAAAACTATAGTAATAACAATAACAAGGTTAGCATCTATGAGTCGATGTACAATACTAGGAAAAAGTCTTGAGCCTCATCACACCCACTCCTTTCTTCCTATTAAATGAGCAGTGTTGGGTGATACGCGTTAGTATAGTTGGATTACTTTTTTAATGTAATGAGTAACGCGTTATGTCCGCCATTTAAGTACTCAGTTATTTAGTTACTTTTTCAAAAATGCAATCCGTTATTCCGACAATTTATGCAATCTGTGAGCTAAACAGCAGTCATTTCCAATCCATTATTGTGTGTGTGTGTGTGTGTGTGTGTGAAAGTCGTCCTACAAGCCCCCCCAATAACCCACCCACCCTCAGTTATTCCTGTTGTTATACCCCTATCTCACCTATGCGGTTTGACTATGCGAGGACCGACGCGTGGAAAGATGGAAACCTAATCACAGCACCAAAACTCGCGCTGAATCATGATGAACCGTACTTACGGCCACCACGCAATACCACCGTGAGATAGGGGTATTAGTAGTTAACAGATTATGGGCCAAACTTCGCTGAGTAATGATGGTAGAATTACTTGACTAAAACAACATGCATGAGGAATCACAAAGGAGTTTTCATTTTCTGCAATAGAAAAGTACTTGAACTAGTTACTTTTATCAGAAAGTAATGCTGTAATGTAACTAATTACTTTTTAATGACAGTAATTTTGTAATGTAATTAGTTACTTTAAAAAGTAACGTCCCCCCAACACTATAAATGAATTAAATGATGTAGGTTAAATTAATGAAATGGAAACACGTTTTACGGTGACATACTTAATAGTGCCTAAAGATACAATTTGCTATGTAATTTGTTATGTAACAACCTCAGCAGTGACCCCACTTCCCCTCTTGTCTGTTCCAACCACTCAGCATTCAACATCACCAGTATGCTAATCACCGGCCTGATCATATGTCATCATCTGCACCTGTTTCTCACTGGTTCATTACTGTTTTTTTTTTTTTAATGCTTGAATGATTCATAAGTCACTGTGTGGCTTAACAAACAAAAAACATTCCTCTGAAACTGCTCAGGTACTGAAAATGAGAGCTAAAAGCTTGCCACGAATAAGAGCCAAAAAAAGTATTTCGGGAAGCCTGGAGAACTAACTATTCATCTAGACTATATAAAAAATACAAGAAAGTCTGGCTTTCAGGAAGCAAAATATGAAGAAATGAGGGGGAGGGGCTTAAGACCTTTGCACAGTACTATATATTTGATATTTGTATAGATCATGACGTACTGTATCTGAGCACGGAAGAAAGAATCCACAAAATTCCACTCAAAGTAACTTTTTACCATTTTTACTTTATTCCTATAACACAAGTGGACTAAGGGGACACCCTATATCATTATTGAGAATTAATTATAATTACTATTATTATTATTTGATAAGAATTCTTCTTTGTGTTTCAAATATTTTTAGACATCACGAACTACAGCTTTAAAGGAAAAGCTCCAACCAGAAACGCACACTAAGCTAAAACGCAAATAAGAAATATTTTTACGAACACCAACTCAGAATGCTGTCTTTGATTCTGGGATTGTCAAGTCAGCATGATTAATGCTATACCTCTCCTCTGTGAGTGTGTGTGTGTGTGTGTGTGAGACACTTTCTGGATGTCCCAACACTGGACGTAATAAGCTTTAGCTTGTCCTTTCCTGGCTTTGCAGCTGATTCAAATCTGCTCTCTGTTCGAACAAAAGACCCAGCGTGTTTACAGAACCAACGGTTCAGGCGAATACCTCAGCTTCGCCCCTGCAAATAAGCTCATTGTCCTGTGCTCTCTGTGGTATTTTGCTGATTACATAACGCTCGGAATGACGCGTAAGCTGGCGTACAGACGCTGACCACAGACGCGTTCTGCCCAAGCGGGTTCGCTCTTACAGGGAAGCGTGGTGTGTACAACAATCGCTGGGGCGGTAATGTTTTTTAAAAGGAGCACTGTTTAAACATGCAGTGCTAATAGATTCCGTAATGAGAACATTATAATGTCGTGTCCTGTGTATTTACTTATACTGTCGTCACATGGCATGCTACTGAACAAAACACTGGGTATTATCCTGTGGTCCTGGAAGAAATGCATCATAAATAACCAGGGATGTTTAATTTTAATGACTAATTAATTCTTTTTTTACGCACCCAGAGGAAAACTGGGCATGACTACACCCTGCAGGTCGACAAATGAAGGCCTGCAGACCTGTAGCACTGACAGCATATCTGATAAAGACACTGAAAAGGCAACTAGTCCACGATCAGCACCGTCATCTTCAGCTGAATGAGACAGTGTTTCCACTGACCTAACCATACAGGGTAAGAACATTGCGAAGCTACAGCGCTACAAATATCTGGATAAACATCTGAGTGGAAAACTTTGTCTTTTCAAGATGCAGAATCGACTGTATTTTAGAAAGAGAAAAGATACCGATATGATTATCAGAAAAGCAGGCCCAAGTCCTTAGGCTTAAACTGGACTCGGTTCAGAGGTGATTCAATTTCACAGGTCCAGCAGCTATCAGACTACATCTCTGTCATTAGATCATTACGTTAGCTCCTCTTTTACCTGTTTTTTTTTTAAAATCTAAATAGATTCCTGATGCACTTTTATCAGCACAAAAATATTTCTACACTGTGTTATGAATGTGACTGTACACTTGGTTATCATACAGTATAATCTCTATCATTTTAAGATTATACAGCATTGTACAAAAGTCTTAGGCACCATATTGTACATTGTGCATATCTTTATTACGAATTGTGTTTTATATGTTTATAGCAGTTCATTGGTGGCTCAGTGTTATGTTTCTCGCTTGCCATGACCAAACCCCAGTTAGTGCCAGTCCCAAGCCCAGGCTAAAGGGGAGGGTTGGGTAAGGAAGGGCATCTGGGGTAAAACCTGTGCCGGGGTGTTTTGCGGATCGGATGCGGCGACCCCTCGTTAGGAGCAGCCGAAAGACTAACAACAACAGTGTTATATATGTTTATCTGATACAGTACAAAACCATTCATTGAATAATATGTAGCAAGCCTGTAATAAAAGCAACATACTGTATTACATAACAGACCAGTTTGCGGATGGAAACAAAAGAAAGCTAATGTAGGCTCCAGGGTTTTGCACGAAAATAGAAATGAGCAAGTGTGACAAAGTTACCAGAGGAACTCATACTCTCCAGTACGCTCAGTAACACTCAAGAAGTTAAAGCTTGGTCACACATAGTTCTTCCAAATGCTAAATGACTCCAAGCATACTTCCAACATTGTGTCAAGGCTTTGGCTCGGCCCTGACCTCAGTCCAATAAAAAATTTGCGGACAGAACTGAAAATGTGTGCAAGGACTACAAACCTGACTCAGTTACACCGGTTCTGTCGGGAGGAATGGGCTAAAATTCCAGTAAAATATTTTAAGAAGCTTGTGGAAGGAAAGTTAAACGATTACAAGGCAGTATTACCAAATATTAAATATAAGTGTATGTAAACATCTGATCCAATGGGAATGTGAGGAAGAAATAAAAGCTGAAATAAATCTTCCTCTCTAAGGCTAAAGTGTACGTAAGCATTTTACTTCAACTATGTGTATGTAAAATATGCAAAAGTCTTATATGCCGTATTATCTGTAGTGGAATGTTTATCATGTCTGCATTATTACAGTATGTCCAAACATAACTTAAAAAAATTAATAAACAAATAACATTGCAGAAGATGATTTGCATGCCTGGAAAGAAAACATATTACATAACGGACCAGCTTTCAGATGGAAACAAAAAGAAAGCTAATGTAGGCTCCTGGGTTTTCATTGGAAATAGAAAGGAGCAAGTGTGACAAAGTTACGAGAAGAACTCATTCTCCAAATCTGAAATCTGCTCTGTCGTGTAATATGTTGCTTCCTTTGCAGGAATGTTGTTTAATATGGTGCATAAGACATTTGCACATGTATTGTACTGTATGTGCTAATGCAGCACAGGTTAGTGGAGTTAATGCTAGCTATGATAGAAAGATATCAGAACACCACAGCCTGCTGCGTACATGTATATGGATTAACAGGCAAAGGGTCCAAGATCATTGAGCTAGCTTTAAAAGTCCTCAGACCTCGTCCATAGGGATGCACCAGAAAAACAAGTACTATCCATAGAAACTCCAGCCCAAAATATCCGCAGCTAAAGTCCCGGTGCCAGACACCACAGCACAGCCCCAGAGGTCTTGTGGAGCCATGACCAGAGGGGCTTGAGCTGCCCTGGCTGGAAACCTACACAATATTGGGCTTAATATTTTGCATGTTATGGCTGATCATTGTTTTTTTTGTATAGTTGTATATGTTTTTCATTTATGATTTAAATACCTTCTTTTGTCTTGTCCTATTTCACATAGTCTCTGTTGTCTACAGATTAACATAGAAATTTCCCACCTGGGATAAATAAAACATGATCTTATCTAACGTATCTCGCTATGCAACACACACAACCTGATTGTTGTGCACTGATTCACACCTAAGAGCAATTTTAGCTCAATCAATCTGCCTATTGGCGTTTCTTTGGAAGCTGCGAGTACTGAATTGGCTACTCTACACTGCTGATAGGTGTGAATGTGTGTGTGTGTGTGCGCGTGGTGCCTAGTAGATATACCCTGGCGAATTCTCACACCTAGTGTTCTGGCTCCAGATCCACATGGACCCTGATCAGGATTGAGAGATAAATAAAGCTGAATAAATGAATAATTAAGTCTCCAAACAGACTACATTACTTCAAAAGAAAAAAACACTGAGCAAACTTGCAGTTCTGCTTTGTAGTCAGTTTGTGATAATGTAATATTGAAACTGGTCAGTGTAACAATTCTGGTAAAATACTGTATATGAGAAATTGTGACATCATCTAATACAATACCAAAACCGTTACTGCCTAGTAGCCTACACTCCTAAAATAGTGTTCCTTTACCCTTTTGTATATGATGTATGAACATTCAGTAACCTGTTAATTTAAGACTGTTTCTAAAATAGGAGATAAAGTTCAACCTCACACCACTCCATGGCTATACAGATCGTGATCCTGTCCTGTATTACTCCATTAAATGTTTGTTCCAACACTTTGAATTTAATGCTGCTAAAGATGACACCTGAATTGCGTATCTGTATATTTTAAAATAATAATCATTTCACTCACTCACTCACTATACCTTTTTATCCTGTACAGTACATGGTCGCGGGAGGCCTGGAGCCTATCCCCAGGGACCCATGGTACCAGTTTAGCCATTATACCACGCCCCTGGAGCAGACGGGGTTAAGGGCCTTGTTTAAGAACCCAACAGCGGCAACCTGGTGGAGCTGGGGTCTGAACCGCCAACCTCCTGATTAGTAACTCAGAATCTTAACACACTGAGCCACCACTGCCCCACAAGGTGGGTTATACTGTACCTGGACTGGGTGCCAAACTGTATATATTTTAAAAAATAATAATTCAAGATTTTCTGCACTATTTTGCTGCCACATGATTGGCTGGGCTGACTGGTGGGTTTTGGTTTTAAACCACGCATTGATTTCCTGATTGTTTATCTGGTTTTGATTCTGTGTCCCCTGTGTGCTAGCCCTCCCTCCTAGTTCATGTTGTGTGCTGATATCCTGACCTTTTCCTGGAACCTGACTTTGATAATGATTGATGCTTTTGTATGGATTGCAAAAGATAATGAAGCCCTGTTGACTTGCACTTGCATCCTCATATGCCTCTGCAACACATGTGTATAGGTGTTCCTAATAAAGTGACAGGTGGGTGTAATAAATATACATTTTATACAATTCTGGATGTCAAATTTTTTCATTTTTTTCCCCAAAAATCCAGATTTGGCATTTTACAATAATGATTTTACTCAATTTAATTTTTTTTGGAAAAAGTACAAATTTAATTAAATTTGTGCATACTATTTTAAAGCAAAGAAACAATGTAAAAGGTTTTATAAGACTTAATAGCATCAAAGTGTAAAGGTTGATGATGACATGATATCCTATAATAGTCCAAATGGAGCACCAGCTGGCTAAGTGTGGAAAGTTGGGAGCCTTGTGGGATTTTCTTATGTAAGATCCAACAGGTGGATGGATTCAAGGGCTCCGTTACATTAGCCTACTTAGCATGCATCTGGTGGCTTGTTGGCTTGATCCCTTCTCCTCCCCCGTACAAAACGCACACACTCAGCCAGTGCCAAATCGAACTGAGCAGGAAGGAGCAACTTCTGACCCTGAACAGAATTTATGTAAATACCGCAGGCTTTGTGCAGATTCTAGGACCTGCTGTGCAATAAATAAGAGCCCGTCCCCACACACACATACTCACACACACACACACACACACACACACTCACACACACACACACACACACACACAAACACACACGCACATACCTCTTTCAAATTTGAGCCGTTGGTAGAACTTGAGTTGATCACCAGAGGCAAAGGAGGCGATCTGTGTGTATAAGGAAATTAAGAAGATAAGTACACGGTAACTAAGCAGCAAAATTATGTGGCTGAAAAACAGACTCTTAAGTTACACAAGGCTTACTGAAAGAAAACATAATAAAAGCAGAATGAGATATCTAATGCATACACTGCAGATTTCATGAGAAACATGTACACAAAGTTATAGATAAAGCGTGATTAAACTGGGCCTTTAAATATCTACTTACCCAATTTAGGTAAATATATTTATAATTGTTTAACTGGTGGGTTTTGGTTTTAAAACTAATTTTAAAAACAAATTTCAAATTAATCATTATAATTATAATTATTAGAGTCTACCAACTACGAAGTTTCAGGTCATTTTTGAGATATTTAAATAATCTTTGTTCATTTCTTTGTCGGTGACTTGCACCTCCAGGGTCCAGGTTCGATTCCCACCTCAGGGTGTGTTTGCATCAGTGGCGATTTCTTTAAGACTGCAATAATGTCACAAAATGAATGGTCAAATTATGTACTATTGTATTAACATTTTATTGACTAAAAATGCGTTAAACGTTCATCTCAAAGACGAGTCCGTTCAGAATCAGTTAGATATAGCAGGTCGGCTGACTTGATTTTCTTCTCATA
>JAQMYJ010000019.1:6041675-6052817 GCA_030014305.1 Clarias laeviceps | reverse complement strand
GTGAAAATGAGCCGTGAAAGTGAGGCCGAAAATGAGCTTCCCCTATTTGACAGACCAGTAGCCGCCACTGGTTTGCATGGAGTTTGCATCTTCTCCTCGTGCTTGGTGGGTTTCCTCCATGTACTCTGGTTTCCTCCCACAGTCCAAAGACATGCAGATTACGCTAACTGGCGTTCCCAAATTGATCATAGTGTGTGAGAATGTGTGTACTAATGTCGACCGAAGGTCCTACCAAAATCATGGGAATAAATAAATGGTCTACATTGGCCTCCATAGTCCGTAGTTGAACTACAGAGTTTCCTTTATGGATGGATGGATATGTGTGTGCAGGCATGTTTTTAAGGGACTTCTTTAAGGGAAATAAATTTCCTCATGAGAATAGCAATAACTGAAGTACTTCTTTCTAAATACTTAAAAAAAAAAGTCTAAAGGTTTTCTTCTAGCTAACGAGATTGGGATTAAGGTTTGATTAATGTGTAGCGAAGCAGTAATTAGCTGTGTATTTATTTAAATGCTCACTGCAGTGGATGGTCCTCATAATGCAGTTAATACAAGCTTGTGTGTTTATGTTTGTGTGTATGTGTGATACCTCCGAATCCAGCAGAGCTCCAGGGCGCTTGCAGGCCACGTCAGGGCAGGTGATGGGGGTGCCAGCGCCGTCCCTAATGGCCAACTGCACGTACTGACGTAAGCACTGTTAATCAGAACACAAAAGTCTCTCAGATGACACCGTTTCGATCTAGGTGCTGACGACCAGCTATGAATAAACCCAGCTTGGTTTCACTGAACCAGTTTTTAATCAAATTATCCTAACAAAGCATCCTAATGAGGTTGACACCTTCCAGTGTAAACGTACGGCGTAACTGGTTTGGATCGCTGAAATGTCAGGTTACAGTTTAGCAGGGTGTGTACTCTATAAGTAAAGAGTGAGAGTGTTGTGTCTTGGGTTCCTCTTAGGCTTGGATAGGAAAAAGGAGTTAATGACTGTCATGCTCAAAACAAAGCGCAGTTTTTGCATTCTGGACAGCTTTGTTTTTGGAAAGCTATAATAAGGACCATTAGATTTAAGATTTTACCCTCACAAACCTTACAAATCAGAATCGGATAACACAGGGGTCAACTTTTCAGACAAACATTAAGCATTTGGACATCCAGATTAGGCTAATTGGCGTTCCTAAATTCCTCGTAGTGTGTGAATGAGTACATGTACATTTACATTTAGGCATTTGGCAGATGCTCTTATCCATCAACCATAACTAACTAAGTACCATCAGTCAAGCACTGTTGGGAAAGTGTTTTTTTTTTGGGGAGGAGGGTTAGGGGGATTAATCCATGTACGAGTATGTCAGTGTGTATGTGCGTGTGCCCTGCGATGGATTTGCATCCTGTCCATGGTGTACCCCGACTCATGCCCTAAGTCTCCTCGGATAGGCTCCAGGTCCCCGAGACCCTTTACACAGGATAAAGCGGTATAGACGACGAGACGAGACGAGACATTATGCATTTTCGGGGTTGCCACATCTCTGCATATATTTTTATGCTCATTTGTTCCCTTAGAGCTGTGCATTTTAATACCCGAACTTCAATATATTAACACTGTTACCTGAAATGTGCCTTCTCTGAATGTGACTTTAATAAAATCTCAAAATATTACCACACAATACCTATGACGTCAATGTTAAATAAAGTGATATCCGTAATATGAAATTGTAAAATAAATGAATGAAGTAACACAGGAGAGTGTAAGACGTTTGACTCCATTTGTAAATCAAGTGACTCTACACGGGGTCATGACCCACACTGCGTGAACCCTTGGTCTAATGAGATTCCATTTAGATTAGTAGATGAGATGAGATGAGATGAGATGCTTTCTCTTTCTGCTCTTAGCGAGTGAAAACGATCCCCACGACTTATCATATTACACTTTAGGCCACTATTTTTGGCTTCCATTAATATGAATAAAACATAATAGACTATTGAAGTACTTATACGACCACTTAAACATGTTGTCTGTGTGCTTTTCTTAGTATATCACCTCCCCAACAGAGCTGGTATTCTTAGTCCGTGACCTAGTCAGGACATATTTATTGACAAAGATTTCAAAGCAGTTCTGGATAAGAGCATTTGCCAAATGTTATAAATGTAATACTGATGAACTGACTGGACTGTCTGTTATCAGTTCATTGTGACTAAGGGGTATTAACTCACAAGTTCCCTGTTTATGTTTCTTAGCTCATGGGGTTTTAGCTGACTGTCTAGATTTATGAACATTAGACTACTTTGGCAGCCGCTCTTACGCAGAGCAACATACATTTATTTCATTATACTGTACTACATCTGAGCAGATGACGCTTTAACCACTGAGCTGGTCCTGACTAGAAATTATGAGAGAAAAGTGTGTGTTAATACTCTTAGATTGTGTTGTTATGGGAAAATAATCAGTGTTGAGTGAAATAAATGAATAGCATTTATATTAAAGAAAGACATGGCATACTTTTATACTGTTTAATGCTGTGTAGTAATAATAATAGTATTACTTTCATCATAACAAATATAAATAGTCAAACCCTTTCCATCTTGTTTTTTAATCAGGTAAAATATATACAGTAGTTCTACCTGTTTCTAAGAAATCATTTCATAGGAAAACTGTACCAGATGAACGAATGCACTTTTGTTAAATATGTTTACAAATGTCCCTGTGTGTGTGTGTGTGTGTGTGTTACTATAGGCGTTAGAATGTAGTACAAGAAGCGTATTATTACACAAATCAGCCATAACATTAAAACACCTAGGTTTGTGTTCCCCTTGTGCCACTGGGGAAGCTCTGGCCCCTCAGGCTGTGTTGTCTGGTACCAGGATGTTGCCAGCAGCTTTGCTATTGGTTACGGGTTGAGGCCTCTTTGGATCTGACTTGTTTGTCTGGTGCATCCCATGAGTGCTCGATCAGACTGGGATCTGGGGAGTTTGGATGCCTGGGGGTCTTTGCCTGCTGGGCCCCATGCGCAACAAGATGTGGTGCACTGGGTATTCTGGTGCCTTTCTATTTTGGGCATTGGCTTTTCTGTGGAATGGAACTGGACAGGCAGGTCTTTGGTCCCAAGTGCATAAATGAGCCTTGGGTGTGCATGATCCAGGCACCAGTTGGCTGGTGTATAATTGGTGATCAATGTTGTTTATCTCATTTGTCAGCGGTTATAATGTTATGACCAGTGTCTGGGGATGTTACTTTTTAATTAGTTACATTACAGCGTTACTTTCTGATAAAAGTAACTAGTTAGAGTACCTTTTCATTGCAGAAAATGAAAACTCCTTTGTGATTCCTCATGCAGGAATGACAGGGTGACTTTTATATTTAGCGTATAAAAAGCTATGTAGTCTTGCATACAAACATGTAAGGCTTTAATTGTGCATATAAGGCTTTAAATTGTTGTAACCTTGAATGCTCCTTTGTATGTCTTTGGGTCACAAGTTAACAACAGACTTAAAAACAGTCTTTTTCCCCCCTGTGGCAAAATCGTATCTATCTGTCTGTCTGTCTGTCTCTCTCTATCTATCTATCTATTTATCTATCTATCACATAATGTACTTACCTGGGTGCAAAAAATACAGTCACAGGAGTGCAACGTGCTCGTCTCTGGTGCAGGAAAGTCACTCAAGCATAGTTTGCAATAAACCATGGCATCTGCTGTCTGGATGTAGGAGTCTGAGACCTCAGCCATGCTGCTGCTGTAGTTCAGTCCCTTAAGATGAAAAATAATGTCACGATGTCCTCCATTTTCCTGAAAGACACAGAACGAAAGAAAGGAGCGAATGAGAACTGAAGAGCAGTGCTAGACAAACACCAGTTGTACGTATTTGTATGTGTATGTTAAAACAATTTCTCTATAATGGCTTAGAACAGCAATCGCTCGATCAGTTTAAGGACTGAAGTTGCCACAAACTGTTTTTTAACCCAAGTTTCCATTAGTGAACAGTGGTTAACCTCATCAAAGGGCACTTTATAGAAAGTAAAACACGTTTCCTGTTCTACAATTGCACTTTAACCTCAAAAGTAAAATTTAAAAATCAATTAATAAATAAATGAATAAAAATTCACCATAGGTGCCCTGCATATTAATTTTACTTTACATATGATGATCGCTAGCATCACGTTAGCAAATCTAAATCATGATATGGACTAATATTGATATTTAATCACAAAAGCCTGTAATTTATTACAGGTAATATACACATAATCAGGAATTTATGTTGAGTTTGTTAATATTTTACTCAATCACTCAGCTTCTTTATCACTTTATCCTGTATACAGGGTCGCGGAGGGCCTGGAGCCTATCCCAGGATACTTGGGACACGAGACAATGTACACCTTCGCAGCGCACACACACACACACACGCACGCTCATTCACACACTACGGGCAGTTTAGAAACACCCATCAAGCTAATCTGCATGTCTCTGGACCTTGGGGGGAACCCATCAAGCACGGGGAGACCCGTGGCGGAATCAAACTCGGACCCTGGAGGTGCAAGGCCGACAGAGCTAATCACTAAGCTAAAGAGGCCGCCTGTGGGGGCTGACCAATATCCTCTTAATGGGCAGGCGGCACGATGGCTTAGTGGTTAGCACTGTTGCCTTGCACGTCCAGGTTCGAGGGTTCGCCTTGGGTCTGTGTGCATGGAGTTTACATGTTCTCCGCACGCTTGGTGGGTTTCCTCCAGGTGCTCCGGTTTCCCCCATCCAGGGTGTACCCCGCCTCATGCGCTAAGTCTCCTGGGATAGGCTCCAGGCCCCCCACGACCCTGTATACAGGATAAAGCGGTATAGATGATAAGCAAATGAAAGTGATCCTCTTAACTGTATCATTTGTTCCATTATTTGCTGTTAGGCTAAATAACTGAGTTTAAATACTAAATGGGACATTTATTAGTTACATATCACAGTTTAAATCACACTTAAAATGTGTCTCTGAATAATCACAATGTGATTTTTTAAATAGATATTTCCACCTTAAATGCCATTCGACTACCTTCGTTATTAAGACACCAGTACAACCAACCCCTCACTTCCCTCCTGACTAAACAGTGTGATGCAGCAGCACCTCAGTCCTTTAGTCTATCCCACTATCTCACCTCATCTGTACACACTGCTCGAACGGATCAGCTTCCAAAACTTCAGCATTAATTCTAATCCCACTATCGACGCAACCAAGCTCATCATCCCGTAAATCACTAAGCGGCTGAACGGACTCTTTGCCAGCACTCAGCATAACTGTGTGAATGAAAGAAGAAGCTTGTGCTCTTCTGTTTTTAGTCGCAGTGAAGTATAACCGTTATCCTATTAAACGTCATAGTAATTGCACTAAAGATGGAAAAGTACCTAAGAAATTTGGCTTGGATGCAATATTGGCTACAGCTGCTGAATAAGCTGGTGTCATATCTGATGCGGTGAAAACACAAGTTGTTGACTGACACATGATCCTAGAACAAAAAGTACTTTAATCACTCCTGAGGCATTGTGCATCACATAAAAACAAAAAGTCAGCTCAGAATATCAGGTGTCAGGTTTGTGTCACCTAGCAGACAGAAGCTGTGTGAGTGATTGTGCTTAAAATGATAAAAAATGATCTTAGTGAATTTGCTGACAATATCGAACCAGTAAGACTTAAGAAAATAAGCATAGTTAAGTGATAAATATATAAATTGTACAAACATTACAACATAATTGTTTTTAAATTGGGGTAATAAAATGGTTAGCATTTATCCCTTATAGTCTAAGTTTGTTGCTTTCATACAGTATGTATTAGTAATTATGATCCATATCATTCAGTGCTCTAAATGTTATCCCAGGCCTGTGGACTTCTGGGATTTTAAGAGCTTAAACAGGGATTTAATGATGCCATTAAAGACTTCAGCTCCTTTGTTCCATCTGGCCACAGCTCCAGATTTCCTTCTTATCTAATGAGCTGCAATCAGGTGGTGTTGTTGCAGAAACAAATATCTGTAGCACACTGTGGGCCAGATTCCCCTCATGACCGTCATATGGCTGCTTTTGCCACCAAAAACATGGGTGATTTCTAAGAAAGAAAGTGAGCGCCAGACAACATGCTGTGTGCACAGTGCTGGTCAACACAGAAAGGACATTGGGCAAAAACATTGTGTTTACGGACCACAAACTTGCACATCTGCTACAAAAGAGGAACAGCCTAAACTTGACCTCTTACAGGATGAGATGCTGCAGGAACTTAAACCATTACTTGTAAAAATTTGCAAAAATGAAGAACTGGAAGTCACATGATGCAAGTCACACTTCAAGTGAAGAAAGATGAAGAAAAGTCCACCCCGAAACACATCAAACACATTTATATTATAATACGAGAGTTATGCTTCGTGCTAATTTGTTTAATGGTGCTGGTTTTGTAGGCGAGAGATCCAAGAGATCGATGTTCTCGTTTATTTTCTAGCATATAAATTTTTAAAACAACGTGAGTCTCAGGTCAGATGAAGAGAAGAAAGAGCTGGACAGGTTAAAGGACACAAGTAGCTATAAACTGTTAATTACTGTAATAAACAGACTAGATCAGAAAACACTGATCATTTCCAACATTAAAACACAAAACAAAAAGGCTAATATTGTGTAGGTTCCCCATTTTCCCACTAGGGCAACTCCGGATGCATGACTCCACGACTTATGACTTCCATGAGCAGGACTAGTTCGTCCGGCGCGCTCATGAATGCTTGATTGGATTGAGATCTGGAGAGTTTGGAGGCCAGATCAACAATAGAACTCTTTGCCTCCTTACTAAGCCCCATACACGGCAGGCTGTGATACATTGGGTGTTCTAATACCTTTTTATCACAGCCAGCATTTACTTTTTTCAGCCGCTTGTGCTGCATCGGCTTTTCTGTGGGACAGGATGGCCTTTTGCCCCCACAGGCCGAGATGAGACTTGGGTGCCCATGATTCTGTCACCAGTTTACTTGTAAATAATTGATAATCAGTGTTATTGAATTCACCTGGAGGTGGTGTTAGTGTTGTGGTATATTGGTGTAAATAAAGAAAGTTTGAATGAAAATGTTCAGAGGTGAGTCTGAGTGTTGACTGTAACTAAATAAATGCTGTGTACTGTATGTAGGACAGGTTTATCAAGTGGTGTTTGAAGCTAAGCTACAACTTTGTTCATTGTCTGCAAGCCATGCCATTTAAATACGTACATAGGAGTGATAATACAATATAACAGAATAATGTAATGCCGCAAAAAAAAAAACGGAAGAAAAATGTGAAGAAAGCTTATACAGAGCTGAAAACGTACAGTATACAGTATATTGATACAACTGCTAATGCTAATGTGTATATATTCTATATAAACTATTTATTAATTATGTGTGGAATTAGTACTGTATGACCAGCATTAATGACCTGTGTTTACATCTCCAAGAACTACTAATTACTAGAAAAACTTTTGACTATGTGCTTGCAACCCAAATTTTCAACATTTATAAGATTTTTATGTAGTTTGGCATTCAAATCCACTTATCTCAGGTTTGCCATCCAGTGCAGCAATAAAATAATAAAATGCAAACTGGTTACAACAGTCCTAGCAAAGTTTGCATCCGTGTTTCTATGTAAACACGTCACCGCACACAAATGTTTGCTAACTCACCACTGATGATGACTTTAGGTCTATTTACTGAAGCTGTGGTGAGAGTGTAGTGGTTAAATCCACAACACCAACTGTAAGCATTAAAGGTCTTTAATGGTTCAATTAAGGACAAACCTAAGAAGTGTTATGGGTTGTAGAGTTGACCTTTTCTTATGATCAAGCATATTTGCCATATAAGAAAAATAGGACATTAACCATGAAAAAAAGGTTAAGGTTTTGTATACAAAACTGTGGTTAGTTAAATTGTGTCATTTAAGACAGAAACAACTTTTTTTTTTAATGTTTAACACCAATAGAATAATTAACAACCAGTGTTGAATTGACCCAGTGCATTGTATATATAGGTCAAGTTGGGCTCACATATGCATTGAAAGTGTTAAATGAACACTAGGGATGTTTCTGTGCAACAAAAAAAAGGACACTAAACTGCACATTTCCTTGTTACTAGGGTGGATCCCTGAAGCATGCATGTTTTGTGCCTGGAATGTTTTTTAAAAATTTGCATGTAGTGTAGCTTTAAAAGCTTTACTCAAAAAAAAAGCTATTCTCATTTGTCCTTATTAAAGGAGCAGTACAGTCAGGTGAAAGATAGATATTAAACATACAATAGATGTCAAGAGCACCAACCTAGCAACAAGATACAGTTTAGTGCTATTTATTTCGAAGAGTGTAGATAGGGCTCTTCTAATGTCTACATATACAATAAAAATAGTGACCTTTTCCTTTTCTAATCTGATTCTGAAAAATGTTCTTTACAGATTTACCTTAAAAGTAGACTTTTCTCATTTATAGTTTAAGATAAATATATTAAGCAAATAATATTAAGATTAATATATAAAAATATATTTTTCTTGTTGTTAGTGTGTTACCATGAAGTTCATCTTCATGACTTTTTTGTTTTAAATCTAAATAATAAATGCACTTTTTTTTTAAGTAATAGATACAGCAGAAACAAAACATACGAATGAAGACTTACTCCTGAGGGTACCACACCAGCAACAAGGAAAAGTACACTTTAGTATCATGTTATTCCAGAGTGTAAAAGGTGTCATTAGATTTTGAGTATATAACAAAGACTAGCGCTATAAATGCGTTTAATCAGGAAGATAAGCATTAACACGACTCCTGTGGAGTAATGGCAGTGCATGAGAACATTCATTCTAGGCTCCAGGCAGTGAGTGGAGCGCGCGGGCATGTCGGTCCACACGCGCGCAGTCTCGCGCGTGAAACGTTGATTATTACGTAAGACGCCGCAGTCAGAACACGACGACCCGAAACTGCTTTGATGATTTTTAACACATAAAAGATCACAAACATGGAGAATATGCTCGTGCGGAAGACGGATCCGAACCGCCGCAGTGATTTCCAGTACAGCACGCGCTCGCTCGCACGCAAATACACACGCGCATGCATATACATGTATGCGCATATCATACTAGGTGACATGTCAGGTTAGTCCCGTGTACTCACCTCGGTGTGCAGCAGATCCAGTCTGTCCTGTCCTGTCCTGTCCTGTCCTCCGCTCTGCTCCGATGCTGGAAGGTGCGCTGCGTCTTCACGAATCTGCTCGCGCACACCACTTCCGGCTTCTCCTCCTCCCCTGTGCAGATGAAACAGCATGATTATTATTCATCTAGTGCAACAACCCACTGAGATCTGGCCTGCAAATCATGACTGCAAAATAAATAAATAAATAATAAATAAATAAATAAATATATGTGGTTTACAAAAAAAACAGTCTAGTGGAGATTCAATGAACTCATTATATTCCCTAATGAGTGAAAATGAAAAGTCTGCTTCTTCTTGAGTTTGTCGGAATTTTTGGGTTTTTGTTTGTCCATCCGCCTCTTGAGGATTGACTGCAAGTTCTCAAAGAGATTTAAGGTCTGTGGAGTTTGCTGGCCATGGACACAAAATTTCACTGTTTGGTTCCCCGAGCCACTTAGTTATGCATTGTTCATCACCAAACTGTTCTTGGATGGATGGAAGAAGTTGCATTTATGTGATGTTTTTGTACCATTCTTCATTCATGTCTGTGTTCTCAGGAAAAATTGTGAGTGAGCGACTCCCTTGGCAGAGAAGCAACCCCACTCATGAATGTTCTCAAGATACCTTGCTGTTGGCAAGACACAGGACTGAAGCTAGCGCTCGCTTGTTCATCTTTGGGAAAACTTTTTTCCGAATGTCCTAAACAATTGGAAATGGGATTCTCCAGAGAAAATGCCTTTAGCCCTGTCTTCAGCAGTCCAATCCCTGTACAGTACCTTTTGGAGTACCTTATGAGGTCGCTCTGGATAAGGGTGTCTGCCAAATGCCTAAAAATGTAAAATGTAAATGGATTCTTTGCTGGCCTTCTTGAAATATATGAAGGTGAGCACTACTAGTAGTCCTTGTGTCATGCCAACAGTAAAGCATCCTGAGACTGTTCAAGTGGGGTTGCTTATCAGCCAAGGGAGTGGGCTCACTTATAATTCCGCCTAACCACTAAGCCACCGTGCAACATTTTTACTGTAGACTCCTAACCATCGCATCCATATGTATTTATTCCCCAAACTGTATCTTCAAAAGTGGCAGTAATTGTAGGCTTCCGAATGTCTTTGTGTGCTGTAGCATTACTTATGTCCCTTCACTGAAAACTACGAGGCCCAAACCTGTCACAGCATGATAATGCCATGTACACAAAACAGGCTCCATGAAGACATGGTTTGCCAAGATTGAAGTAGAAGAACTCTAGTGTGCTGCACAAAGACCTAACTTTAGCCCCATGCCAGCTACACCCTAGGCCTCCTCACTGATACTCATGTGACTTAATAAAAAAAATAAAAAAACACTAGGGCCATACTTCAAATCTAGTGCAAAGCCTTTCCAAGAGAGTGGAGGTTATTATAAGGGCAAATTTGGAAAAGGTGCTTGGAAAAAGTTAATGGGTGTGATGATCCGCAGCAGCGGAGTAGTAGTAGTTTTACTAGTATAAATATAATTGTTGTTTTTATTGTAATTATTAACAATGGCGATAACAACCTCCATCAGTGTAATAATCGTCATTATCATCATAACACTAATAATAAAAGCCTCATCCAGGGTGTATCCCATAAAAGCTCTCGGTCCACTGCAACCCTATACAGAATGAAGTGATTGCTGAAAATTAATACCAGTACTGTACTTCTATTAATACTTTAACTACTATTACTACTAATATAACTACTACTATTACCAATAATACAAATGTTACTAGTACCACCACTAATACTACTATTCCTACTACTAATAATAATATCTGGGAATTTGCACATCAACTTCTGCTTCAAACTTGAAAAAAAGCCATTAGCCAACTACAGGGGACATGAGGATCAACTCTGGTATCCCTTTTTAATTCTTGTGTTTGACAGCTTAGCAGGTAACACAACAATACAGGGTGGGCCATTTATATGGAGACACCTTAATAAAATGGGAATGGTTGGTGATATTAACTTCCTGTTTGTG
>JAQMYJ010000019.1:6004260-6015330 GCA_030014305.1 Clarias laeviceps | reverse complement strand
GACACATTGTGAAACATTTTTAGTTTATGTCTTATGGTGTTGACTCTTTTAGTCTTCATACAAATATTTACACATTATTTTAATTACTGAAAGTAAAAACAGTTGAAAGTCAGAGGACGTTTCTTTTTTTGCTGAGTATATATATATATATTTTCCCCCTTATAAGGGATCTTAATATAATTTTAGAAATAATACGTAAGCTAATTATACGAAGTTATAGGAATATTTATTGAAGATAATAAAGTTATATTATTTAACCCTTTTAATTGTGTGAAAAACTGTAATGTTATCAGAGACTTATCGTATATCTAAAGACCTGATGTTGTAATATGTTTTGTTTTACTTTATTAGCTATGTAAATATATACTTTACAGTGTGCTAAATTGTCTTTTCTTTGTTTTAGGACTGGTTTTTAAGTTTTAAATTGCTCTGCCCAAATTAATGAAAGAAAAAGTGAAAATGCATTTCCAGTAAGGCTGAGTATAATGTTGTAAATGTCATTACCTATTCTAGTACATAAACATTGTAAGGAATGAGGGTGGATGCAGGCATGGCTTAATTGGAGACATTAAGCCTTTCATTAATGATGTCAACGCAAACAAAAAAACATCAATAAACAAAACAATATTACAGCAACAGGTCTAAACCAAATGACAATAACAGATCTGATCACTGAACGAAACTGACACTAGACTCTAACTAAACTACTGGTTTAAATAATTATACTGATTTAACCCAGGATTACAGGCACCTGTGGAAAACAATATAAGAGTCGCAAACACCAAACACAATGTCCAAAAAGACAAAATCTGATGACACGTATATCAAACATATCTAATAACATAAAGTTATATTATTTAACCCTTTTAATTGTTTGAAAAACTGTAATGTTATTAGAGACTTATCGTATATCTAAAGACCTGATATGTTTTGTTTTGCTTTATTATCTATGTAAATATATATTTTACAGTGTGCCAACTTATCTTTTCTTTGTTTTAGGACTGGTTGGCTTTTTATAAGACTACAGACACAGTGCATTATTTAGCAAGCCTGGCTACACCACAGACTTTGCTCAAAGCATTTTGGGAAATATGTTGCCCCAAATCATAAAAATTTTTTAACTCCTTCCTTTTTTTCTAATTTGATAATGTGTGGAATACATGCCTAAATAAAAGTAAATGGATTAGGCCTGAGCGGTTACTACTTAAAGTCACATTTATTTCCACCATAATTTATGTTACTGTATCTTATTACAGCACATTTAAATTCTTTTACACAGTCGCCAGATTGTTAGGAAGCAGGATCAGGCATGATACAGCATCCCTAATGCAGATAGGGTTAAGTGACTTAGTGGCAGCTTGGCAGCATTGAGGCTTGAACCGCTGACTTTCTGATAAGCAAATTATTTGTAAAATCACCTGTCTGGCCTGAGGTACCCAATAAGAATTTGAATCAGGGGATGGCTAATCATAGCTGCAGGACCATGATTTTAGGTTCAGATTTCCGGATGATTGTAGGACCAAAGCCTTATAGCATAAACATTTTGTTAATTCTTCCTATAAATAGTGAGGTAAAATGCAGTATCTCTGTCACTGTTGAATAAGTTGATCATCTTCAGGGAGTAAATAAGATTTTTTTGTTATTGTTGCCATTGATTATTGGTTTTGAAACCCACCAATTACAGGAGAACATGCAAACACAGACCCGTGTGGATTTGAACCTGGCTTTGACCCAAGAGGTACATTGTTAACCACTTGGTATTAGCATAAGTATCGATCACAGACAGGTAAATAGTTAAAAGGTTAAAGCTAAAAATAAGCTGATCAGCTTGAATGTAATCAGTGATATTATTTTTTCACATACAAATCTGCCTGTCTTTGTGTACAGCAGAACTCTCTGTTTAACTTATTAATACAAAGACATAAAATTTTGTACTGTTGATTGCCTTGTTTATGCTAAGTTGTACTTCTTTCTTCGTCAGCCAAATACACTCCCTGTTCGATAATCAGAGAGAGAATCACAGATGAAAAAACGAAAAAATGGATAAGAAAGATGAAGTTTTGTCTTAAAATGACTCCAGCGTGTTAACATTTACTTTCAGTTCAGCTTTTCTATTTAATATCTATTGTTGCAGGTGTTTAACATTGAGCAAGTATAGCATATTAGTAGCTTATTTTAAAGTAGATTATAAAATTTGGCACATAACTGTTCATAAAATTACTTTTGCTCAACATTTTGATTTCACTTATGGTGCAATTTAAACTTCAGGCAGATATCTAAGTACTGCAAAAGTTTCAATGAATTCTGTCCAGCCAGTTTTGTGCAATGCTGAGACAAAATCTGTCACATAACTGCTCATAACGTTACGTCTACTCAGCTTTTTGATTTCATTTATGGCACAGGTTTAACTTCAGGCAAATAACAAAGTACTGGCAAAGTTTCATTAAATTCTGTCTAGCCAGTTTCATGTGATGCTGTGACAAAATCTGCCCGGACAGACAAACATATAGACATACAAACTTTTTTGTATTCTTCTGAGACTGGTTTTGGGTCCTCCCATGTATAAAACATGAAGATATAATTAAAAGAGTGAGTTCTACATGTACAGACAAAACCATTATTTTATTTATATAGATACCTTGTAGTGTAAACTTGTAAAACCAAAGTTTTGAAAAAACAATTATTTAAAAAAAGACATAAGACTTTTATTTAAAATGCAACATTTTTTATTATTATCCAAGTAAAATGATTTAATGCCAGTAGATCTAGTAATTTCTTGATTATCCAAAGTTAAGTGGGAAAAAAAAGAAAATACAGACAGGTGCCAAATTAAAGAAAATTGGCTTAGTAAGGTGAGGGTTCACAAGTCACCAAAACACCCTCGATGCACTGTCATCTCATAGATTACTCAAGTCTTGCGACATGTACCAGACTGGCCACTTTCCTTCTGCAGCTGTTTCTCCTTGTCCGCGAGATACTGGGCCCGCGATTCCATGGCTTCCCCGGCGTCCTTAATCCGGTTACGTGCTTTCTGTAGTTGAGCTTGTTCATGGCTTAGGGCAGCTTCTTTTCTCTCTAGCTCCTCACGTTCCTTCTGAAATTGCTTTCGGTCCGCCATTTCTGTAGCTTTCCTAACATATAATAAAGTCAGCAGTTTGTTGTTAAAAAAGCAAAAGATTCCTGCTGATTGTTTTTCACTAAAAACATAAAGTGATGCAAGGAAGATTTTATTTTCTACATATGATGGCCAACTGACAATGTGTCGGGAAAGGGTGTGAGTTTTGAATTGCTCTGCCCAAATTAATGAAACAAAAAAATGAAAATGCATTTCCAGTTAGGATAAAAATTATGTATAAAATGACACTACCTATTCCAGCATATGAACATGTTTAATAACTACTGTATACAGTACAAATGTTTATCAGGCTTTATTAGTACGATGTATCAGTTTGATTAATTAATTTAAATAAGATTATATACTGATGCACAGTTCCCAAATGTTATGCAGTCTTATATCCTAGATGCATTAATGTCAAAATGGACCACACTTGGTGTTACTTACTCTATACACCCAATAAATACAGGCGTTATTCATACAGTAAGCATAAACATAACACCAAAACAAAACTCTAGGTTACTCCTAGTCCTTCCTATATAATGCTAAGCTAATGCTAATTTGCACTTCAGGTCAACAGCAATTGTCTGCACTTTTGGATTTAAGAAAAAAAACAACAGTACTTCAAATAAATTAAGCTTCTAACACTTACTTATATTGATGTTATGCCTGATGCTAAGACTTGAAAATGCGTGTCGTCGTGTCACTTCGTTGAAGTGCGATGCTTTTATAGAGGAGACATAATTGTCATTGATGATGTGCGAAACTTCACTTAGGAACCACACCCATTCCACTCAGTTCAGGAAAACAAACAAATAACACATTCCTTTCACTATAGTGATAAATATTCCTTTCACTATATAAATGGATAGTGGTCACTATACAAGCCCCTGGAGCCAGTGTTATGATCTGGGGCTCAGCAATGCTATGTGGTAATGAAATGAACTCAACTAATGACCTGAATGTACTGAAATTAGAAAAAAATAATAATTCACAGTGTAGTACATTGTGTCATGTTAATGTTTGCACAAGTGCAGTTTATATTGTCTTTTTCTATAGTTATTAGATAGTTTTGTTAATTTGTGGCATTAGTTTGTTGTCTTACCTAGTTAGCTAATTAGGTGTCTTAGCTAGTTTTGTTCATTTATGGTGTTAATTTGGTCCTGCAGGGACAGTGTTTTTTTTCACTGTGTACTTAACTGTATATGGTTGAAATGACAATAAAAGTCTACTAGAGTGTCCCCAAAATTTTTGTTATTCTTTGAAGTGTTAAATCATCCTCCCTATAGTCCCTATAGACTTTCACCTGCTTGGTCCCCTGGAAGCAGCCCTAAAAAGACATAAATTTACTGATGAAGAAAGACTGACTGGCTTTTTATAAGGCTACAGACACAGTGCATCATTCAGCAAACCTGGGTAGACTCAACTCATTTATGCTTTAAAGTTCAGTCTTTTAAGTGGTTTGTCATTTTATACTGTATTGCGTTGAATACATGCACAAATGTATGGATTAAGCCTGAGTGGTTACAACTTGGTGACAGGCGGTGTAGTGGTTAGCACGATGGCCTCGCACCTCCATGGTGGAAGGTTTGAGTTTGCCTCGGGTCTGTGTTCAAGATGTTTGCATGTTCTCCTTGTGATGGGTGGATTTCTCCTGGGATTTCTCCAAACAAACCTAGACTTGTCTTGCCTGAGTTAACCAATAAGATGCAAATCCAAGATAGTAAAATTTTTATTTGATTTAACTTAAACATGCTAGTGCAATAATTAATAACCTTATAATAGTACAGTGATGAGACTTTTAAACCTCAATACAACATTTGAATAGTGCAAAAGTTATAGAAAAAAGGCCATACGTCCATGAATGACTTGGAGCCCATTGCTGTCGTTCCTGTGAACATTCAATTGCCACATCCGGATACAGTCCTAACATTGATAACTGTTTGATAACTGGTATTGTGTTCTGTTATTCCGCACTATTACAAAATTCCTGTTTGACTTGAACACTTCTTGTATATACAGCAAATATTTACCATATAAAAGCAAAATGATTGGTCCTGACTTCTGTAACATCTTTCTTTTGATAAAGTTGTAGAATCAAGAAACAGGGTTCACACCTTTAACACCTGACCAAACATTTCAGCTCCAGATATTATAAAACACATATTCTTCTCTTGTATCATTTATTTTCTGAACCACAGTTGCACATCAAATATTTTACAGGGAGACAGGTTTTAAAATCATACACTCCCACCTACAGGAAAATACTTGCAGTTAATGTACATCGTAGTGTTCATCCTGTTAATGTTTTTAGACAGCATAGAAATATTAATGTGAAATCATTATTTTAATCCAAAAGAATTTTGTGTTTTATGATTTTTGTTTCTGATATTATGTAATAATAGAGTAATCATGCTCTCTCACTTATTCTGTACACTGCTTAACATTAAATTTCATATATAATTATATACAGTATATACATATGCAAATATAACCTCCAAATAAAGTGTGTCAGGTGTTTGAAAAAGAGAGAGCATGTCTATACTTTGTACAGTATATCTACTAATACAAATTTGTAAAAAGCAAAATTTGAAAAAGTTATTAAAAAGACATAAGAAATATGTTTGGAATGAAATCTTTCTATTATTATTAATAATTTTTTTTACTTTATTATTACAGGATATTTATTACATCTGTAGGAATAAAACAGTTTAAGTGACACCGCTATCATTTCATCATGGATAACAGAAACCACTTAATACACTTACAGAAGCAGAATTATTTAGAATTTCTTGTCAGTAGATTTAGTAATCCCATCACAAATATTCATGACTTAGAAATATTTAAAAAGAAAAATTACAGATGAGTAACAAATTAAAGGACAGTGGCTTAATTAATGTGCTGGATCATGACGAGGCACCAAAACACCCTCAATACAATGTCATCTCATAGATTCATCAAGTGAAGAAAAATGTCTTTCCCAAAGGGTTTCTTTTCAGATTTTTTAATGATAGGGGTGGTGGTGGTGAGAGCAGTATGTGTTTCCCCAAAGATTCTCTTAGGTGTTCAAGTGGCTTGAGATCTGATGACTATGAGGGCCATACTGTAGCATATGATTTACATAAAGTCATTTTTATCAACCATTCTGTCAACCAAGTCGTCATGCTCTGTGGATGGGGACAGACTCATGGTGCGATAAAGGTTTCATCACAGCATAAAGGTGATCATTTAGAAGAGCTTTGTATTGATATAAATATGTGTGTTGCTCCAAGGGGATACGTGGATATCAGTAACATGTTGGTCGATTTTTTTTTTTTTACTTATCTGTATATACATATGTATTAGTGCAAGCCATGACAACTGCCACACACTATTTGCATCACATGGAGTTAAAAACAAATTGCACATTATTCAGTTATTTTTCACTTGACATCAGGAAGTGACCCTCTCAGCCGGTCCCCTGCTCTACTGTATTTCTGCATTGTAAGCTGAAGGCTCCAGTATTTAAGATACAGCCACATCAGCTTCCCATTTTTCACTTTGTTCATATTCATCATGCCTGCGCAGTGCCTGTCATTTTTTAAAATGTCACGTATGTCATCCTCCAGGCCTAATTCTACCCCTACTGGGTCCTTGGCCACCCTGAGCAGCAGGTCATTCTCCATCTCTGTCAGAATGCGTTTCTTGGGGAGATTGGGTGCCCTGCACAGTAGGAGACTGCAGAAGACATTCTGTCTCTCCACCAGTTGGTGCTCCACCTCCTTTAGTAAACCATGAGCTCTTTTCTGCTGTTCCTCCTCTTGTTGCAGAGCTTCACGAAGTGCCAATCCAGCTGCTCCAGGCTGCAGGACACGTTTCTTCTCTAGATTCATACGCTCTTTCTGCAGCTGTCTGCGCTCCTTAATGATATACTGGGTGTGTGAGTCCAGGGTTTTTCTGGTGTCCCCTATCCGGTTACGTGCTTTCAATAGTTGAGCTTCTTCATGATACATGGCAGTTTCCCTTCTCTCTAACTCTATATGTTCCTTCTGCAACTGCTTGCGCTCCTCCATGAGACGCTGGCACTGCGAGTCCACGTCCCCATCAAACTGGCTTTTTGCTTCTTGGATCTGGTTCTTTGACCCATGTTTATAGCGCCAAACCGACAGGATGCCTAAGTCAATATATGCAGCTTTTAATAAGGTTTATTTCAAAAGACATAAAAAAGAATTGCAAAGAAATTGTAAATGTATACTGTACATACTGCATATTTATTTTGTATCACAAACTGCATGTACCTGCATGCACTCCATCAACAAAATTTATAATTTTAAAGTGAATCCCAATAGTTTTGCTTTAATTTTTAAAAGCATTCCTTATTTAGCAATATAAACATGTAAAGCTCTTCTTCTCTTATCTGCTAACAACTCCAGCAATGGTTTCCCTTTTGTGTAGCGCAACTGCAACACAGTGATGAAAGTGAATACTGAGTTTGCAGCAGATGTAAATCTATAGTAGCATCTAATAAGTCAGCAGATATTTTTTTTAAAAAAGCAAAAGATTCCTGCCGTTTGTTTTTCACTAAAGACAAAAAAAAATCTAAGCGCAATACAATAAAGATTTTGCTTTCTCCATATGATGGCTGACTCACCTGTGTCATAAAAGGGTGTGGTTTAGGACACACCCTGAATTTCGGATTGCTCTGCCCAAATTAATGAAAAATAAAAGTGAAAATAGGTTGGATAAAGGTGGATAAATATGAATACATGCCTTGCTCTAAGGAGAAACGTGGATACCAGTAACATGTTGGCAGCATGTTTTTAATATTTTTTCTTTCCCCCTTTAATTCGTCACTCATCTGTATAGACATATGTACTGTATTAGTGCAAGCCAATGACCTCACACTATTAGCATCACATAGAGTTAAAACTAGTGGCACATCATTTGCTCAATTTTCACTTGACATCAGGAAGTGACCCTTTCAACCGGTCCCCTGCTCTCCTGTATTTTTGCAGTGTAAGCTGAAGGATCCAGTATTAAGATACAACCATATCAGCTTCCCATTCTTCCTCCGGTCCATATTCATAATATCTGTGCAGTGCCTATAATTTTTTAAAAATCCACTGATGTCAGCCTCCAGATCCAGTTCTACCAATGCATTTCCATTTAGGCTGGAAATGATGTTATAAAATTATACTACCTTAGTCAGTACATGAACGTATTTACTAATGACACAAACTTCTTGAAATATTTTACAATCTTGGCAATCGCGTGCAATGATGGAGTCTCACATGGACAGTGACAGACTTTTAGATGATCGTGGAATGATTTCTTTACTTAGATACTCACAAACAGTCACAGCACCAATCAACCCATAGGATCCAGTAGGATCATTTTGGTTGTTCATGGAGACAGTCTGCGAATCAAAGTCAAAATGTTGATCTGTTAATCTAAGGTTTCTTTACACAGAAGAAATGCATCTCTGTAGATCATGTACACAGTTACTTTGCTCAGTTGGGTCTATCAAACTTTATGATGATGTATCACATTGATTTGTTACACAGAGTTATGTTCTGGGTGCATTTCTTGCTGAAATGGGCTACACACAATGTTATACAGATCTAGTCTCTAGTCTAATTTGCTTTTCAGGTCAACTACAATTGTCTGCACATTTGGGTTCAATACAAAATGGGAGTACTTAAAACAAATTAAGCTTTTTATAAAATAACACTTACTTATAGTGATGTTACACCTGATGGTAAGAGTTCAAAATGTGTGTCGGCGTGTCACTTGTTGAAGCTCTGTGCCGAGGCTTTTATAGAGGAGAAATGAGAGTGACGCTGTTGAGGTGTGAATCCTCACTCAGGAATGCACACCAATTACATTCACTTCAGGAAAACAAGAAACTCAGAAAGGAAACAAGCTCTTGTGGGTGGTAAAAGAGCAAAATCTTACTGAGGTTTCAAAGCACTGTGTTGTAATGAGTCATCTGTTTTAATGTAATATGAAGCCACCTATTCACTCACTCACTCATCATCTATACCGTTTTATCCTGTATTCAGAGTCATGGGGGGCCTGGAGCCTATCCCAGGAGACTTACTGTAGGGCACGAGCCGGGGTAATCCCTGGACAGGGTGCCAATCCATTGCAAGGCACACACACATGCACACACTCACACACTTATTCACACACTACAGGCAATTTGGAAATGCCAATTAACCTGACCTACATGTCTTTGGACTGTGGAAGGAAACAAACCAAGCACAGGGAGAACATGCAAACTCCATGCACACAGAGACGGGAATCGAACTAGGCTGGCAATTGGACCCGGACACTGGAGGTGCAAGGCGACAGTGCTGACCACTACACCACCATGCTGCCTGGCACCTATTTAATGAAAAAAATTTTTATATGACCTATATTCAGGTCATTAGCTGACTTCATTTTTTGGGCACATAACATTGCTGAACTTAAACCTGACCAACTGAACCAACCCCAGATTGTAACACTGCATCCACAGGCTTGTACAGTAGGAACAAGTGGGACCTATTAGACCACATGATCTTTTTCCAATGCTCCACAGTCCATTCTTTATCTTCTCTAGTAAACTGAAGCCTTTTTCCAATTCACCTCACTGATAAGTAGTTTTCTAACATTTAAACATTTGGCAGATGCTCTTATAAGAGCAACTTACAAAAGTGTTTGAAGTTTCTGTCAATTGAATAGATTAGATTTTTTGGTGGTTGGGGGGTTAACCCAAATATCTAAGAAACAGATAGGTCTTTAGTTGTCGCTTAAACATTGCCAGTAACTCAGCTGTACAGACATCTAGAGGAAGTTCATTTTACCACCTAGGGGCCAGAATAGAAAACAGTCTAGATGCATGTTTCCCTTTATCCATGAGAGAAGGTAGGTCCAGTCAAGCAGTGCTGGAGAATCGGATGGAACGTGGTGTGGTGCAGGGTGTGATGAGAGCTGAGAGGCAAGTGGCCCCTGGGCTGTTTTTAGCTTTGTAGGCAAAGCATCAATGTTTTAATGTGGGCAGCTACAGGAAGCCAGTGCAGGGAGAGGAGAAGTGTTGTGGTGTAGTGTTTTCAACATTCCAGATCAGCTGCAGAGGACGAACGGTGCACAGAGGGAGACTTGGCAGTAGTAAGTTGCAGCAATCCAATCTTGAAATAACAATGGACTGAACAAGCACCTGAGTAGCCTTTGTGGATAAAAATGGATGAATTCTTCTGATGTTGTAAAGAAGAAATCAACAAGAGACAGTAAGGTTGTGGGCAAAATGATAGTTGATGGTCCAGAGTTGATTGGCCAGCAGAGGTTTTTACTGAGATTAAGTTTCAGCTGATCAGCTGCCATCCAGGATGAAATGTCTACCAGACATGCTGAGATCCAGTTGGAAACCTGGATGAAAGAAGAGGATGAGTTTTGTGTCATCTGCATAACAATGGTAATTGAAAAGCCATGTGGGAATATGACTTTACCAAGAGAATGTGTAAAGAGCGATAATAGAAGAGAATCAAGTACTGAGCCTTGTGGGACACTAGTAGATGTGGTTCCATTCCATGTCACCAATGAATGATTTTGTAGGTAGGAAGCAAACCACTGCCATGCCATGCCACAGATTCCAAGGCTGATGATATGGAAAGGTTGATGATAGTTGTGATAAAGAGGAGGAGGTCTTGAAAGTTTGCCTGTGGTCTCATACCTCTAAAGTCAAAGGTTTGATTATTCCCCAGGCTGTGTGTGCACAGAGTTTCCTCCCATAGTCCAAAGATATGCAGATTAGCCTAACTGGCATTTTCTATTTGCCTGTAGTGTGAGTGAGTATGAGCATATTTTACATTACATTTTACATTTAGGCATTTGGCAGACGCTCTTATTCAGAGCGATTTACAAAAAGTGCTTTAAAGTTTACATCACTGGATACATACTTACACTGGGTTAACTAGGTTAATAACTAAGTGCCA